>VWZL01000529.1:856004-894447 GCA_013396915.1 Stercorarius parasiticus | reverse complement strand
CGTGGCCAGCAGGTCGAGGGAGGTGATTCTCCCCCTCTACTCCACTCTTGTGAGACCCCACCTGGAATACTGCATCCAATTCTGGAGGCCCTCCTACAAGAGAGATATGAACGTGCTGGAACATGTCCAGAGAAGGGCCACGAGGATAATCAGAGGGCTGGAGCACCTCTACTATGAGGACAGGCTGAGAGAGTTGGGGTTGTTCAGTCTGGAGAAAAGAAGACTCCAAGGTGACCTTATAGTGGCCTACCAGTATCTTAAGGGGGCCCACAAGAAAGCTGGTGAGGGACTTTTTAGGATGTCAGGTAATGGTAGGACTAGAGGGAATGGATTAAAACTAGAGATGGGATGATTCAGATTGGATGTTAGGAAGAAGTTCTTCACCATGAGGGTGGTGAGACACTGGAACAGGTTGCCCAGAGAAGCTGTGGATGCCCCATCCCTGGAAGTTTTTAAGGCCAGGCTGGATGGGGCTCTGAGCCACCTGATCTAGTGAGAGGTGTCCCTGACCACGGCAGGGGTGTTGGAACTAGATGATCTTTAAGGTCCCTTCCAACCCTAACAATTCTATGATTCTAAGATTTCAGACAAAAACTTTCTTCCCCATTTACTCAGGGCTCTGCTACTTCTCACTAGTACGTGCTCACAAACCCCTCTTATTTCTGCTTACACAAGCACGTACCACATAAGCACCTCTGTTTTGGGCTGTGACAAGCACCCATCAGTTTGGGGACATCTGATGACTTGAGCATTATGTTCCATGAAGAGGCTCAATTGCTTCAGGTGGCTATCAACAAATGAAGAGCCCAGTGATTAACGCTACCGACTTTAAGAAGGTTTAGCCCAACATTTGACAACACCAGTATGCACATTTATAATGCACTTACTATTCCATTAACCAATGAAAGGAAAAACACTCTCCTTGTTTTAGATATGAAAAAGAAGAGCGTTGTGATTGTCTCCCTGTGTTTTATGGTGTGAGTCATCTTGCATAAAAAGTCCCTCAATTTCAACTATACTGCAGAACACCACATTCATTTACTTCCAGCTGCGTGAAGTCTATAATCTAAGCATCTGAGAACTCTTTGGATGTGAGCTGCTGCCCATTCATACGGTTGCTAATACAACCGGCTGATGGTATTGAACCCAATTGTTTGTGTTATCCTGTGTAATACAAAATACAATCAGGGTCCTAATTCAATAGCATTAAAAGACATACAGAGAATTAAAACCTCATGCGGAAAACACACTGCGTTTCTCACAAAGAATAATGGTGTTTCTCCCTGCAAATTAAAAGATGAATTTTTAGTTAAAGGGGACAAATTCTGACCTTTTCTTCCCCAGTCCCGACTCAGGAGAACACTAACACCTCCTCTTCTCCCTAAGTCATAGCAGAAGATGCATATAGGTGGAAATCAGACATAAATGGGTGAGAGCTGTATGCATAAGTGGATAGGACAGTAGCACAGAGTGCAAGGTGGCATTTGGAGCTCTTGCAGACTGCAGAAACAGCCCAGAGAAGCTGCAATAAATTAGACTTGCTGAGCTTGACTGTTCTAATGTCTACTAAACATTGCAGTGACCTCCAGAGCACCAACCAATCTTGAAAATTCAAAACAACCCCTGGTTCCTCTACCTCCAAGGCTGGACTCTCCTTACAATGCTTCTGCCAGGTAAGGACTGCAGATTTGAACCAAACTGTGCTTGGTATGCTCTCAAGTCGGTGTAAGTTACAAGTAAATAGGCCATTTATAATCAAGGGTTACAACCACCTATAAAACCTCGTCCCCTGACAAGTCTGGTGCGATGTATGACTCTCAGTTGCATGATACCTTGACCATAATTTTAATGCTACTTATTTATTACAGCTTTATTAACAACGCAATAGGGGTATACCTATTCCTTTCACTAATTTAAAAAACTGCAAAAATCTGTTTCAAAAAACCACCCAGTAAAGGAAAACAAATGACAGTAGAAGGTAATACTGAAACTTCTTGAAATAATGTATATGGATTTAACCCTGGGTTCCTATTATCATTAGTAGGGTTTATATTGCTATGCCTGTGCAGCACTGAGTAATATTTGCTACTACGTTTTAATAATACCCTAACAGAGCATAATTCATGAACAATGCCTTTTTTTCCTTGTACAAAAGAATTCAGTTGTATTTATCCAGAGTGAAGGAAGATTTCCTGCCAAAAGAACCCACATGCCTCCAACAAAAGGAAGGAAAAAACTTTCTTCGTGTTAATCTATATCTGTGCTCTGGGACACATAGTGACTATGATGAATAGCTATATAGTATGTCAAAACGAGTACAAGAAAGGTATATTGAAGTATGCTGATCCAAAAAATATTAACTGGGAACAAAACAGAATTTATGGAACCTGCTCAGAAAAAACAAAGTATTCCAAAGTATTTTTTTGGTTTGTTTTTTTTTTTTTTAATGTATTAAACCATAATCATAAGGAAAACACATAGTATGTTTTTGATAGACAGGAATCTTGAACGTTGTATCAGGACCCTTCTACTGTACTGTAACCACTAATATCCAGCTGCATTAACGCAGATGTGGCAAACAGAGATATCTATTTATCATTCTGTCCCTGGAACGACTGGATCCAACTTTTGGCCTAATGCTACTACCCTGTGATTACCTGAGCCAGCCCAATCCGCAAACCGAGTCTAGCTCTTAGAGGTGAAGAGTTTGCCACTCCTGCAGTTTCTCGACTGTGACTACTGTTATGTGATTTTTCTTCTTCCCTTGACATTCCTTTTTTTTTGCCTACTTTCAGCTGAAAAATTGATAAAGCACAAAAATTAAATTCCCTCAACATGTCCAAAAGGTCTACAGAAGCCTACTAAAAGGTCAGCAGACATGTATTTACCACATCCCATCTGTCATTTTTGTAATACTTCCCACCATCTCTTTGGAGAAGCTGCCTCCTGCTCGCTGCCTGTACAGCACCTGCTGTACTGGGGTCTTGGGCCCATGAGTGGGGCTTCTAAGTTAAAAAAAACATTAATAATGTATGGACACATGAAATAAAGGCACACACTTTCAAAAAAGATAAACCTGCAATGTGCCTATAAAAGCCAAGGATTCATCATCTCCATAACACCTGCCTTGAAAATTTTCTCATGAGAGAATGTAAAAATTCGCCTAAGTCATTCAATGTATTACTTACAATTTCCTAAGGAGAAATCACAACATACTTAGTTTAGGACCGTTCAAGAGCAGCACATAGAAATGATGATGCAAAACACATTGTATCTTCGCTTACAGGTTTGGCTTGGAACTTGCACATAGTGAGCACCCACAAAGGAGCCGCGTTGCCTAGAAATGAAGCTTTGCCCCGCCATGTCAGACCCCAATCTGGGTGCTGCCATGGTTAAACCAACGCCAAGGCTCAAACCCTGGATTCCATTATAGTTAGTGAACTGGTGAATTTTATCAAGAGTATATTTTACCTGGAGCACTTTCTGGCATTCAAGAGCCGGCTAGGAATCCCATATAGACACAGCGATTACATCTAAACATAGAATTAACTTCAGGATCTCCCTGCAGCAATCTTCTGCAGAAGGAGAGATAGTGGCTAATAACAATAGTTTAGAAAGTTAAGAAACTTAAGAAACAATACAGGATAAACTTGGGATTCTAACCAAGAAATAAATGGCATTATTGTCATTTCTACCTGAAAAACAAATACAGTATTGGTAGTATTTGCTAAACAGTTTAAATCGAAAGACTTAAGGGTCTTAAAAACAGATTAGCTTCCATATCCCAACTATTACCTTTTATTTTTTTCTTTTAAGCTGATATAATATGCCACAGCACTTGGACAACCTAGTCAAGCAGACCAGTCTATCTCTTTGTTTTATGGATTGCCTCTTTTTGACTATTTAATCTCCCTCCCTCTCATAGATTTCCCCCCGACCCCCACAATTTAATCTAGGGCAGGAGGCGTTCTCATCTTTACAACACAACAAAAACAAATTTGGGGCTCTGGAAAAGGCAGTAATGTTCTGGTAATCAAAGCTGCCAGCTACATAGAAAAATTGAGAATGAAGAGGTGATTTCCTGTGGAGTTTCATAAGCTTGCATGAAAGCTTGTTACCACTTACCTGAACACTAACTGCAGCAGATCACTACAGCTGAGAGAGGAGAGGTCAAAACCCAAGATATGTTAGAAGTTTGTTAAAATTCAGGTTCAAAGAACCAACTACCCTGAAGTATTTTCGCACTTAGCATCCTGGCAAATGCATTCCGAAAGTATTAGTACTAACCAACAGACAAGAAGAAGAAAAATTAAGACACATTCGTATCCTAACCAAATTTACAAGACTGAACTGAAATAAAATTATTGCCAACTTTGCCTCTGAAAAGGAGTGTGTGAAAGCAAACATTATCTTACTAAAATGCCTGAGGCTTTGTCTATTATTTCAAGACAATTTTTCAACAATTAACATTACCCTATATACAAAGCTCAATTGATAACAGGGTTGGTTTGTTGGTTATTTGGGGTTGGTTTTTTCCTCCCCTTTCTCCTTTTTTCTCCACATTACATTCCTTCTCCTTGCATATTCAAGAGTATACAACTCAGCTATGCAACTAAGTAAACTTAGTTATTCCTATCGGCAACCAATTTAGTGGGGACATAGGATATTCTACATCCTTGTATTCTTTTCTACTAATATCTGAAAGTGGAGACGTACGATGCTGTACAACAAACAGTGCCAGCCTATGATAACCTCCAGTACCAATTTTTATTAGTCTGAAATCTTGTAGTCCTTTGAACATGCTGAAAGATTTTGTGGAATTACCTTTTCTACCACCACCATGTTAAGTGTCTAAGTGATACGTGCTGAGCTCTACCGAACAGCTCATCTATTGAGACTCTCATCCCTTTCACAGATGCACCTATCTGCACAAAGCATAGGGAGAAAAGAGACATTAGCAAAAGGATAGCAACACGATAAGAAAAAAAGGAACACACTGAGGGAAGACAGGCTTCGTGTACGGCACCGAGGTACACTGCCTATTGCAAAAAGGACAATACAACTGTTGAAGTTCGGGGGGGTGGGGGGGGCGGGCAGGGAATAAACGAGAGTGCTGTAGAATAAACCATAAAGTAGAATGAAAAAGTTCTGAGGATGCAATTTTTAAAAAAAAATCAATTTTTTTTTTTTTAAACCACATGGAGAGTGTTGGGCTCCTCACAGCACCTGTCACATGTAGCCAGCCATGCGTATCCCAGCTCACAGCCAAGTGGCAAGGCTTGCTTTCTAGAACTTTGGTGTGCTAGAGCTTCACAAAGAAAATAGTTTCAAAAATAGCTTGAGGAAAATATATTTTTAGTAGATTAAAAGAAAAAAGGCAAAATTCAAAGGTGTTTCTGCCCGAGGAAAAAACCAGCACAGAAACATTCCCCTTAAACATCTAAAATGTGGTAAAGCTATAAATAATCTTGTTGGAAAATCTTCAGCTACTTTCAGCATCTAACAAAAGAAAAGGTTGTTCAATTTTTAATAACTGATGACACTGCCATACTGAAGCAGCAGTGTATGCAGACACACTGGATAACTTTGTGATGAACAGGGAGGTAGCTGTTGCATGCAAGGTATTTCTTTTCTCAGGTAGCCATAAGACTATTTTTGAGTGAAGATGCCTGAAGTACACTTAAAATCTTGCTTTAAGGTGTCCGAGTCCATTTTTAGACCTGATCATCTCACCTTGCCACCTTCAGAACAACAGTGAAAAGTGAGAGGCAAATAAGGTCTGAGGCTACACAACGAAGTCACAGGAAAAGAAATAGCAAAACATTGCTCATAAAGCAAACATGACCCATGGAAAGCTCTGAATACAGTTGTGAATATGACTTCAATTCCAGCAGTGAGTACTTCCGTCTACATTAAGTGAAGTCTCAGTTATTCACATGTGCTAAGGATATGGATATCAAAATCAACCTCATATGGTAAGTCAGTTGCAGACAAACTTTGGAGCAAAGAAAATTAATTTTATCTTCCCATGTAAGCGCACGGTTTTAGAGAACTAACTCGGCTTCTTCAGTATTGCAGGGAAAAAGGAAAGGCCTCAGCAGGCATTGTCAGACACGCAAGTGAGTGAAGTTCGGTTTATTAGGATTTTGATGTAATACAAAGGTGATGAGAAACTTCAGAGGCAACGCTGGTGCCGTGGTGCCTTGCATCCACTTGATGGCAGTGTGAACAGGCTGCTACTACTTACATAAAGCGACTGTGACCACTGAACGGTTTCAGTCCTCACCTAGAAATGTAAAGCGCTGGTTTGCCATGGAGAGCTGCAAACACGTGTAGCATTCTTCGCCTAAAGTTGGGCTGCACTGATGTGGAGCAACTGTCTATCAGAAAACGTAGAAGCAGCATGAAGATGGGTAACTGGATTTATATTTAATTAACACTTAAAAAACATGCTACCATTTTTCAGTGCTAAGAAAGTACTAAAAATACCAGAAACACCAAGCTAAAGGAGAGCCACAAGTTATCTTTGGGATACACTAGTTATACATGTTCATTAAATTTTATATTAACATCACAACCAAGTAGGAATGCAAGCCACTAGAGGGGGTGAAACCCTCTTCTGGTGGCATAAGTGCTGGACTTAAATGCAGAAGTGCCAGATGCCTTCTCCATTGCTTGTTGCTGTGCCCTCAGCCTGGGTCTGCCCCAGCTTTTCACTCCCCCAGCCCTGCCTTTTCCTGCCTCCCCTTCTCCTCTCCCTGATGCAAAAACCTGGCTTAAAGAGAGCATTCTACCTGTGCTTCTGAATGCTATTTTACAATCAGCCCATTCTCAGGGTTTTTTTTGTGCGATAGTAACTGCAAATCAAAGTGATAAGATATCAGTATGCACCTCTGGTTAATGCAACAGTACCAATCACAAGACCACAGATTTGAGGATTAGTCTGGCATTGGGAATACTGAATTAACAGGGATAGGATAACCATACCGTTAGGAATGGCAACAGATACTCCCAGCAGTGTGAGCTGCTGCCTCTGTCCTCCAGAAAAAGCAGAACGCAGGATTGATTCAAAAATTTAAAATATTGAGAGAAAAGTAAATGCAAAATAATTCCATTAGAAAAGAAAACCAAGACAGTTCTGCTGCTGTAACTCTGCCACTGTAGAAGATGGATCGAGATACACAATGTTCTGGTTATTGTTCCTGATACTCCTTTCATAGCTTTCATAATCATATTCACATAAAATCACACTGCCTGATTAACTTCACATCAGAATTACAGGAACTATCCCAGAAAAGCAGGTTCTGTTTAAAACAGTATCTCATGGATATTTTTAACAGTTACATATTTCCAGCTTCAACATCATATTCTACTACAAGCATCTAACATCTAAATTAATCTTTTTATATAAGCAAAAATAGATCTTAGTATCTGGCTTGACATATCTATTCTCATAAAATCCACAAAACTGACAGCAGAAGCAAAACAGAAGGCCATGCAAATTAGAATAAATTAAATTAGACTAAATCAAAATTATTCATCTCTAGTTCAGTTTTCATTACAAGCAAAAGACTAAGTACATGATGAAACAATAATTGAAGTATTTTGTTTTAATGTTCAGGACATACTAGTTTAGTATTACATCAGTGAGTAAGATGATCAGTGGGAGAATTCATTTTATTGATTAACATATATTAAATCCTCCTTATACATAGAACACAGAGGCCTATAAAACAATTTTCTCACCATTCTTTTCCACTATTTCTACTCTGAAAATGGAAACTAATTTTTAGAGAATATGTGAAAAGCTGTAATAGGCTTAGGGGAAAAAAAAAAAAAAAGGAAAAAAACGACCTGCCTTTATTCTTCCAAATGTAAACATCAATGCAGCAACTTCGAACCTCCTAAGACTGATAGCTGAGCACATGAAATGCTCAAGCTCATTCTTACAGGTTCTTATGGTGGCTTACACCTTTTCGCATCTCACTGAAATGGCCTCTGCTTCCTGTGTACAGAGATTTCCCAAAACCCACTTTAGAAAAATAAAATGCTTTCACTTGTATATGAACTGCTTGGGCTGGCAACAACTATTGAGTTCATCACTCAGTGGTCAGATTTTTTCAGATGTTCATGAGATCACACCAAAACATAGATCATCTCTCCACTTACAAGGAAAATTACAGTTCTACATAGCATGTTTTTCCAAAACTTCAATTAGATGCAGTATTTTGTTGCTCTAATGTGCTAGTGAGAAGCTTCTTGCCAACCTGCTGGTTTAACACTTCTGCAGGCAGGCTTCATCTTTTACAAGTCATCCACATCCCTACTGCTCTATCGTATTTTGCCAACTGCTTGAAGTTCAGAATGATTTGATATTCTTTAAGAGACTAGAGAACAGTTTGCCCTTGCAACGGTGGTGTTATTGGGGCCACATTTTAGCTGCTGTGCGTGTCCAGTAGGGTAGCAACAGTCTTTGCCATCACTGAGAACTGAAACTTCTGGGCATACAGGATTAAAAGCTCATGACTTTACACCTTGAGTTGAAGGAGATGCCCTAAACCCCTACGCTAGAGCAGATTATAAACCTTTGTGATTCAAGCACAAAAGTGAGTATGTAGCCCCCACTAACCACACTAAACATGTTTTCCACTGTGTGTAACAGAAAAGGAAAATTCAGATTGTGTTTATGGTAACATGTCTTGGCAAGGTTCCTTCTTTCAAAGCCTCCTCCTCCTCTCCTTAGTAGGAAGCAGTACCGTGTTCATAGCTATTCTGCTCTGTAGGACAAGTCTGCAGGGCTGCTCCAGCCCAGACCACAACACGTGGCCCCGCTGTCCCTGCAAGACGTCCCGCTGACACCTCACCACACAGCAGCTAGGACTTCCTCAGCTCTCAGATCTCCACAAGTCTGTCACCAGTCGGGCACTTGCCTTCCCATACTTGAGACCCCACGACAACCCTACACACTGGGCCCTATCCATTACAGCTCCAGGGCATTTCCACTTACCTCCCAGTTTAAAACCACGCCACTACACTAGAGAGCTATTATCATGCCAGGGAGCGATTATCATTGAATTTGCCTTGTAACCATGACACCAGCATCGCAAAATTCTAGTCTGTTTTCTGTTTTTATACAGCCAAAGCCTTTTTCTTTTTTTTTTTTAAAGCAGAAAAGAAAAAAATAAGATTTGTTTTTATCCATTCTACCACATGGATAGCAAATTGCCAGCAAATTAATACTGAGGTTAAATTCATGTCAAGTTCAGTCCAAAGACTGTAGCCTTGATAGCTGCCAGTATAAATATATTTTTGTTTCACTAAAAATGTAAGTGGATAAACATTCTAAATAAAAGGGTTCCCTACAGACTGAATTGACAATTAAGGTGCTTACTCACAGCTTTCACAAAGCGCTGTTAAATGAAGCGTCCTTCCTGGTGCCCCTGCCTGTATCAGTATGCTGTTCACAGGAAATATTTTTCTGAACACAGTTTGGTTACCCTATTATGGAGTTACCTGAAGTGTACTGCATAATTTCTCTGCTGAAATCTCTGACCACCATTCATGATTACAAACAATGTGGCTCAATTACCTCTGACAGCTCCAACAACATTACTACTGAAAAAATCACCATAATATTGATTGTTTTAACTCTAGTTTAGTGGTTGCTAGCTAGGCGAGAGATTCAAAGTCATTATCGTTAGTTGATTAAACTACTTTAGCTTTCATAAATCCAGTCACCTCTACTCTGAACATGTAAGTTCTACTGCACAGTAATCGTTCATCTTGTTTCATTGGGTTTTATGCTTTGTTGTAAGGGTTTTTTTTACTAAAAAAACAACACTTCCTGACATCCACGATGATTCAGGGAGCTCTGGAATCTTTCACAAGAACCATAATAGTTTTTGCTGAAGTTAACAATTGCAAAGTAGACTAGCTTGGTTAGATGACGAACAAAACTTTTTTTTTTTAATTTTTCCAGTAACACAGCGGCATCAAGATGCCAACAAGCAATGAAGATCTGCCCTGGCTTTCCAAAACAGTTCTAGTCACACCTGACAGTTCTAGAACACCAAGAAACGTGCAGCTCCTGGGTTTTTTCCAGACTAGAGTGTACAGAAGAAAGGTTCGAGTGACTTCTGCTTCACCAGACCAGGACAGTGCCAACTGTCACAGCAGACCAGAAACACCGTGCAGGGCTCTGGGGAGCAGGCATCCCTTCTGCCACAGCAAACAGCTGACTGCAAGGAAGGCTGTTGCTCCAGGTGGGAGCTTCACAGTTTTTAAAGGCTGAAGACTTTTAGGGCAAAGCAACTGGCATGAAAATGAATAGGGAATGACTCTTCACTGTGTTCACCAAAAGCAAAACAAGGAATTAATGGAAGTCAGGTGGCCTTTCTTCACATAATGCACAGGATGTTGTGAAAGCTAGAAGCTTGTCTTGCTTCAAGAAATGCCTGAATAAAATCGTAAGTATAAAATCCCTGGAGTGGTATTATATATAAAGACACCACTTCTGGCCCTGAGCTGCAAGTCACAGGAAACTAATGGAGTACATGAGAGAATGCCATCCCATGCTTGCTTCATTCCAGGCATTTGCTTTCAGCAGCTGACAGAGAAAGGTCACTGGGTTAGACAGACCTTTCAACTGAGGTGGCCAATCTTTTCTCATGTTCCTGTGAAAGGAGAGGACAAGAGTTTTATTGATTTGTGGCCACAGAATTAAACAGCCACTTTCGCAGGTATAAGGGAAACGCATCCCTATACACTCCTAGCAGGCATTACAGCTACACTGCTGCTTCCATACCCCAACTGCTGGGATGCAGACACGGATCTCTCAGGCTGGCAATTGCAAAGACAGCATGGAGGAGGACAAAGTTCCCTTTAATGTACAGTCAGGAGTTCACCAATTATAGACCAGTTACACTTTTGCAAGCGAATCAAGGACAGCAGGGTGGCACAATTTTCATGGAGATGAGAAATACTATGTGTAAAGCTGGGACTATTAAACAAACAGCTGAAACTGGATTTTGTGAAATTGCTTCGGTGTTTTCTAACCAGATCTGTCCAGATTACAGCTGCTGCATGCAAAGAAAGTATTCAACAAGGCTTCAAAAGCTCAGGCTGAGCTCAAGAAGGAAGATAATTTCCTTATTATGAAGAAAAAATACTTAAAATGGAAAGTCTGATAGTACATATGGAACCACGTAATGCCATTTTCATTTTTAGAATTATGTTTCAGAAGAGAGACCACTGTAAAGTGATTTGCCACAGGGCATACCACGAGTCAGTGCTAGAATAACAGACTACTGTTTAATTACAGTCTGTAATTAAGCCTGTAATAACATGTTGAAGGTCAGAGGTTGACTTATTTTTTAGCAAAGTGATTTGCTAAGCAGTTTTCAATATCTCATCATATAACCTATAGCTACAGACAGGCGCAGCATCACTATTCCAGTGGGAAATAGTTTTGATGGCAGGAACTGCTCTACGAACACTTCATTCTGCTTCAGGAAAGATAAGCAATTCACAGGAGATGCAAAATTATATTTTCTAAAAGTATATCAAGCCTTGAAGTTATTATGAAGAACAGCTATGGAGAACAGAACAAACTGACAGAAGTTCAGAAAACACTTCACTAGGGACAAAGTCCTCCCATCCAGCCCACAGGGCACATCTCCAGTAATTGTCAGAAACGAAGGCTTCACCAGCTGCCGAACAGAAAGGTTTCCTTTTACATGCTTCTGTAACAAGGCCCCAATGCAGGTTTCACTTGAAGCAAACAAGATTTTTCTAATGAGCCATTTGATCAAAATAATTTAGTTGGTTTAAGGGAGTTTTGCCAAGAAAAGGAAGACAGCTGAAGGTAAAAACTTTATTCCTTAGGTAATGTAATAACATGGTTTTCTCCAGGAAAGGGAAAAGAGAGAAGCTTTTCTAGTCAATTCCTTATATAGACAGTACCTAAGAGCAGTACTGTAACACAAACACATATCATAGCCCTCAGACTATTTTGTGGCAGGCTTGCTTTCTGCTGACAGATGAAACAAAGTTCTAACCCTCCTGAGCCCTTGTATTATTGTTGTTTTGGTATTCAAAGCAGTTAAGTGAAAATTCTATTAATACAGCATTAATAAAAAAAGGTAAAAGTAATATTAACATCACTGTTTCTAGTTACTGAAGTGTCTGAAAACTGCCATCAGAACTGCAGAATTCTTGACTTCTGGGCTTTCCACTGAAAACTTTACACTATTCTGCTTCTCACTAAAGAACGTAGTATGGCTGCACGGAGGCAAGGCAAAGGAGTCCCATGATCACCACGTTTTGTTGCATTACCAGTCTTCCTGTGAAGTCTGTTCATGTGTTTGACCAGTGGAGATCTGGACTCCTTTCTCCAGGCCTGCTGCAACCCCCCGTGAATACCAATGAAAGGGGAAAATGGAGCACAAGCTCCAGGGCTATTTTTAATGCTTCAGAATTTGCAGGAAGCCCAAAGGTCTTTTAGCAAGACTTAGACCCAAGATACTACTAAATGCTTCATAATTAATGTCTCTAATGGATCACTTATCCTCATAACTCCTCTGGAGTTTTGTCAAACAGGGACATAATTAATAACAATCACTGCAAGTATAATTTTTCATAACATGACTTAATTAAGCATGAAGGAAAGCAGTAATATGTGTTCTCAAATGCTGCATTAGATACAAATACTTAGTGACATCACATCCGAAGAAGAGGGCTGTGATTTCCTAGGAAATCGATTGGGCTGCTTCCACAAACTAACAAACAGAACCGTAAAAAAACCCTTAATAACTCAGGCTGTAAAGTACTGTCTATTACCATCGGTCTGTCGAAGGCGCAGGGCTCTGTGTGTCTGCAGTTTAGACAGTGAAAACATCTTGAGTCAGTTGCTGAGGCTGCCTTACAATAACCTTTACAATGCTACCTTGGCAATTCTCTGATCTATTTGAAATAGTTGATCCAAGAGGCACAAAGATCATCTAATGTATCTACTGGATGGATTTAACATAACCTGTGCATAGCTTTGGGTACACAAAACCAGCAGCTCCCATACTGTCATTAGATTCAACGCCATTCTTGTAGAGCTGAACAGAGATGAGGCCGAATATGGGAAGAAATGCATACAGGGTTCTTCTGCGTGCCATCCACATGTTTTAACCACAAGTATCGAACAAATATTATGAAAGTTTTATTCTGTCTCATGGCTCTTTGTATGGCTCAGTTTCCAGGACTGACTACCATTTCTAAATCTGATCACCTTTTTCAAGTTGGGAGGCAACTTCAGACTCTAGGCAGCTAACAAAACATCTTCTAGAAAAAAAAAAAAATTAAAACTTGAGGGAGAGTCTGACCTTAGTTGTTCCGGGGGTGGGGGAGGGGATGTTGGCATAACAACCACTCCAGTTTTCTGACTTCTCAATGAATGTTCACAAAAGGAATTAAGCAGTCATCTTTTTTATGTCTAGTGAATCAAGATCTCTCAGAAAGGTGTTTAATCAACTGCATAGTCTACCACAAACTGCGTTCACATTATTGGAGCCTGTTTGCATCCAGTGGAAGTATACAGAAGCCAAAACTGGTCCTTAACCAATTTCTTTACAGCGCTCTGACCTAGATAAATTTAAGCTTCATAAAATAGACTTGGGGTCTGCATTTAATGAAATGATCCTATGCACTTCTAAATGGACAGAGGTTTGATGTTTAAAAGCCCATGAAGTCAGCAGGGATCTTTCCATTTAGTTTATTGAGCTTTGAGTCAAATACTACAAACATTAGCCAAATGACGGTCTAGGTTACAGACAAGAGCTCTTATTTATTCAAGTATCTCTGTATTAATTATTTAAGATACAAGCACAAGAAACGTGGGAAAAAGCCAACAGGTTCACATCCCTCCTGGCAATTGTAGGAAGAATCCAGATGCCTTCCCCACTCTCACCATTGTACAAGACAAGAACAAAACTCCAGTCCCCACAAAAAAAAACTCACTGCATTAAAATCTTCACTGAACTGTTCTATAGAGAAACCTTTCCTGATACCAAATCTAACAATGTGTTTGTTTGTTTTATGATAGCACCTAGAGGCCTCAAAGTGGTATCAAGGATTTAGTGTAATACATACCATAAACACACAGTAACAAAGTAGCCCCTGAGCCTAGGAAAATACACATTTATATTTGAAAAAATAAAATAGTTCACTAAAATATCACTGTAGGACACATCTTAGACACGTTTCCATACCTCAGAGATGGTGATGTCCAATTCAAATATTAACTGCCAGTTTCAAAACAGAGGTATTGATAGAGATATGTTTTTGTTAAGTTTCAAGCACATTTATAGAGTTCTGTAATTAAAAAGAAAATTAGACTTTCAGCTTAACTTGAAAGCATCACTGAATGTATGCAAGAGTGAAAGAAGTCCATTCAAATATTTGTCACTGCAGTCATTTGGTGCCATTGTTTGCGAACCAGCAGCACGAAGCTGCCTTGATAAAGCCAATATTCTAGTGGCAAATTGTTTTAAACTCCCCCAGCAAGAGAATTCAGTTGCTGCGATTTATTTTAATTTAGGTTTGTGTAGCATGTACTTTTCAAGAAGTGTGCCTAATAGACCATTAGGGTTTTCCCAGATAGTTGTAGCGCTTCAGCACCCTCATCCTTCAAATGTCTTTGTTATTTTCTGCCGCCTTTCAGCAAATTTGTCTCTTGCAGTGGCATTTAAGTGACATAAGGGCCACATGATACCTTTGAGGATTACACCAATTCTAAATAATAGCTTTTGGAGTCTCGCTGTCATGCAGATTCTCAGAGAACCAAGATAGATGTGTTAGCAGGAGGTCATCACATACTGCAATATATAAAACACATGAAAAAATTCTTTATCTAATTTGTTTCTTATGTTCCTTTCCAGTGGACCCATCAAAATAATTTTCAGGTGACTTACCGTAAATTCCACACATTCACAGAGCTGGGCTCATCATTTTCACAACAGTCAGACATGCTTGCCTGTTCTGGATCACTCCCTTCCCTAGTAGTTTTATTTACAGTTGATTACTTCCCTAAGATAAAGAAGCCGTCCTAACTAACTTTGAAATCGCTACCTACCAGCATGACTAAGCTCATCACACAAAAACTCACAGAAAACAGATTAGCAGGTACAGCAAAATCCCTGCAAATCATTCGTCACTATGATAGACCCAATATAGAATATATTTAAGCCTTAACTAATACGGACCAAGAAAAGCACGTTAAATTGGGCAATTTAGAATCACAGGACTGCTATTAGGAATGTAAGAAATAGAAGCGTTGGAGTATAAGAGAACAATACCTTCAAGCCCCCACAAACCAGACATACACCAACTGAATCCTGGAATCCGGAGACAGACAGATAGATACTTTTCTTAATAAAACTATCCACAGAGCACAGACAACCAAATCCAGTTCTTCCTTCCCCTCCCAGAAGGGATCTCACTACATTCAAACTACTGCTTTTCAGTTAGTCAAGCAGGATTTAATTCAAGCTGGCTGTCCTGGGTAGTTTTCCTGCAGTCAGTTCACTTCTACAAGGCTAGGAGGACATCAGAGCCAGAGAGAACCAGGACACCCGTTTAAGTGACAGTGGAGCTGCTGCTCTTTGCTTAGCCTCTCTGACAGAGGATTAGATTTCTTTTGGCCCTGCATCTCAGAAGACTCTAAAGGGCATACAGTAATCTAAACTATGGACTGTCAAACTCTTGTTAGGCTGAGTTTCTCACCGGTCCTGGAATAAGCATGACTCACCAGCAAACAGCACACGTACTTTAATGAATCTTCAGGACAGTACTGGGAATGCACACAGGGTATACAGCTCTTTTCAAGGGTTTGTTTTTTTAATCTTCCTACTCTGTGCAGGTGAACTGGTGTCTTCATTCACAAAATACATGTAAAAGTATATCACCAGCCTGTTTTTCCAAAAAATTATGGATCATACAATGTAATGCAATAGCGATGGCTGCTACACAAAAGTAATGAGGTATTCTGCTATTGTTTGTATCCAGCTGGAAATCTCTGAAATCAGTCTGTTCAACTGAGCCACCGATGTTGGGGGAGACAAAACACAACGTGAGACAGAACATTTTCTCTCATGCCAGTGCCTGTCAAATATAGTTCTGCATTTAAACAAATGAATTGGCTCAAACATCCCTTACACCAAAAAGAAATCTGGCAGTGGGAAACAATCATTACATGTGGAAAATTCACTTAGACTCGTTATTAATGCTGTGTTATCATCATCATGGTCAGATATGTAAAAGAAAAACCTGAAAATTTGCCATGAAAAACAAAACTAGAAAAACTTTGATGTCTAATACTCCATTTTACATATTGCAAAATATAAACTTGGTTACAGCTTGGGAGCATTAAAAACCCCCTCAAATCTTAAATATTTTATTTGCTCTTAACTTCCTGAAAATAAGTAAGAGTACATAAAAATGATGCTAGCATCTACTTAATTCTAATTGAAAACATAATTCTTTGTTTCCTATTGACTCAAGACAGTAGTGCCCCCAAGTGACATTTCATTATACAATAGTCTTGTAGCTTAAAAAAAAAAGCAAGCCCAACAGATTATTTTAATTGCGTCTCACAACACTAAGAGAGGATATACACTTGCAGAGTCAGACTTAAAGGATACTGTCATTTCTTTGAGAGGGCTTGAGGGGAGGAAAAGGAGGAGTAATTTGCATTTTCATTTTCTAACCATTCTGAAGCTGCTAATTGTCGGAAATTGTAACATCAACATAAAGCTGAATTTAAGTCTTTTGCCAGCTACTCATCAGGCTTTTCTGCACAAACCATCTCAATACCCAGGTAGATCTTTTCTTATTTTGAAAAGGATTTCCCAGTATTCGCTTGCCCCCTTTCCTCACAACCACTTTTGCTGATATTATGACAAAAAAACCTGTTTGCTAATCTTGCAAGATGTTCTCTTGGAATTGTGTGCTTTCTTGCTTCCCAGAGGTATAGCGTGCTTTCTAGGTTATCAGTGGGTGAAGAAACTTAAAAGCACAGATTTGGAAATAACAGCACACAGACTGCTAGGCCTCGTTAAATACAAGCTATATTAAAGGGCATGATAATGGTTATGTTCTCATTAATTTTTTCATAAACTCTACATGTGATAACCCACTTAATGTATTCTTGAAGAGTTCTAATGTACAGGCTTACAATTATAACAGTGATATAAATGACTAATGAAAATAACATAAAGACAGCAAATTATGGGCAACTTGCTGATTTTCAATAAGATTTAGCAGTCACTGAATGGAAGCAAATGCCACAGCCTCAGTATTAGCATCAAATATTTACATTAATATGTTTATGTAATACACAACTCATATACACAGGTATTTTGCTAGTTGAATGTATGACAATCGAATGTAGTATCCATGATAAAGGATGCATTTTAAACAACATTCTCTTTACACAGACACAGAGTACTAATAAAAAGAAATGAAGAAAAAAGTCTATTCGGGAAAGGTCTTATTTTGTTTAATTTGCATTTGGCTACCCATTGTAGCATACACTGCCAGATTTGTATTGTATGCTAATAAATCAACATTCAACAGCCAAGATTTTCAAGAATCAAAATTACTTCACAAGCAAACTAACAGTTGCACAAGTTTAGATAATTTATAAAGAAGCAATTTAAGAAGTACCGGGTCACTCCAGGTGTCTGAAAAAGCAGCATCTGAAAATTGAGAGTTATTTTTAAAGTAATTTAATTCAAAGTCAATCACTATGCAGAATCAGTTACACTGACATCTTGCAGAAACAGAAATTTAAAGCTAATTATTTTCATGGAAAAAAGTTTTTAGAAGCTTCTCACATAAAAGCTGTCTTTAATGTGGCGCTAGAATAGGTGACTCTGCCAGAGATCGGACTGACTTTCTTCCTTGTTACTCAACACATGTTTAAAAGAAGACATCTACCAAGAGATGACGATGGATGTACATACACACTGCAATGAGTATTGTTCTTGTAATTAGTTTTTCAGTTTTATAAGATTACTAATAATGTTGGTGTGAAGAGTAACCACAGTTAGTTGGCACTCAAGACTTCCTTAAAAGCTTACTCTACGGTACCATGTGTAACTGGGCAGCTGAGCTGTCTGTATTGTTAGTCTGTCAAACCATAAGCTTTCTTACTGTTAGCTTAATTTATCCTCTACTCCTTTTATTTGTTGAATATACTTTAAAGAAGATTATAATCCAAAGATGTCTAGTCTCTCATCCTGGACCCAAATGGCTAGATCTTAGTGAGAATCTGAAGCTTAACAAGGAGTTAACATGCAACTTAAGAGCACATCAGATCAGAATATAGTGTTGAAACAGATTTAGGAAAAGTACCAAAAGCAAATGGTGGTACATGGCAAGCAAGCTGGTGCTTCACGTGTAAGTAGGTGTTGCTAAGAATAACTGCTGGAAGACCTCCAAAGACCTCTAAACTGCTACAGAGTTGTGCTATGTTAAATAATCTAACAAAAATATAAAGAAATATTTGCTCATAAGTTTCTATTGGAAGATATCTGATAACTAATACAAGGTGTAAAAATAATCAGTACTTCTTTTTACCCTCTCTCAACTTCAATGCACCCACTTATTAATATTTCCAGTTAGCAAAGATTTTCCCACCTGGACTGCAAAAGGTTCCTTCTAATACTGAAGTTTCAAAAAGGCAATCCATTTTGAATTACTTGCACTACACAACAAGCTATAGTATGATGCTATTAACAGACACTAGTCATATAAAGATTTATATTCTTATTCTCATCAGTTGTTTCAAACTGTGAAATGGTTATGCACAACGCTCTTAACGTATTTCTGTAAGTATGTAACAAGTAAAAATAATGTAATAGCAACTTCAAGAAGTACACAAAAATACAATTACTATGGCTTCTATGAAGAAGAGTTTGATTTATTCAATATTTCACAGCCTTTATAAGCCACTGTTAGTTTAGCATTAGAATGCATTTCATTCACGTCAAGCTATCTTGATTTTAAAAGTCATCTCCATCTATTTAGATGAACCAATGAGACAGGATTTTCCCCTTCCAGCAGGCATTACTTAACACCTTTTTGTCATAGCACAGACATGTCAACATGTATGTAATACACCAACAATGGCTCTGCATCAAATATTGACTGCAACATAAAGAACTTTTGGGGGCAAAGACTAATTACAGTTCTACAAAAATGAGATTCAATACCATTTATATTTCCTTATTACATGCCTGAAGGAGACTCCATTTCTCTCTCCTGGGAAGAGAGATTTGTTGTTCTGTTCCTCCCCAGCTTTCTGCCCTCTACCATTCTTTTCCCCAGTCATTTTTTGGCTTTATGTACATTTTTCCTCCACTCTCAGTGGTATGCATCTGTTTTCCTCACTTTCTTTAATTCAAGTTCCCTCCTTGTGGCTCCCTCTATTCTCTTGCCTTTTGAGCTCGCTTGACTCTCCAAATTTCACTTCATATATGCACCTAGTGCCTTTCCTGCCTTCTTTGTCCTTTCATGCGCACTGCCAACTCTCATATATTTTAGAATAGCATGAAGCTGTATATGCATTATCTCCTCTAAAATAAAAGTTGCTTTTGCATACACTACAGGCATTTATATCACTGAGAAGGCAGTGATTTATAAAGTTAGCAAACATAGGAGTATCTCTGTGATAGTTTTCCCCCATGAACTTATTCTTACAGATAAGTTTTCAAATATAAAGAAGTCCTCCTATCAAGACCTACTACATGAAAAAAGTCTACATATGATTTAGAGACCATTAAGTTGAAGTTTCAGCCACAAGATCTCCCACATTTACAGAACAGGTACATGTTTTATGTTAAGAACAACAAAAATGCACATTTTATATTAAGCTTTTCTAAAAAAAATGCCATTAACACAAGAGCTGTACCATTTACTTATCTGGATTAAATATCTTTAGAATAGAGTCTAGTGAGTTACAAGAGGAATTTTTTAAAAAATACAGAAGTAAAGGTAATCTTACTTTTTCATCATCATCAGAAAAAGGGGCACCTCCGGGAGTCTTATTTATTGCTTGGGCAACACCAATAATCTCTCCATCACTGTTTCTTATAGGCATGCACAAGAGTGACTTTGTCTTGTATCCAGTCAGTTTGTCGATCTCATCATTAAAGCGTCGATCCTTCAAAAGAAAATAAGGAAGCATTACCATGCATGTCATACATCTAAGCTTTCTTCAGGCAGAGAACTTTATTTTCTTAATGTCTTATATAGTATTTTCAGCAGTGTTCCGTTGTTGCTTTGTTGTTATTACCCCATTCTTTATCAGCTGTTTTTCCTCAGTTAAGATACTAACAGTTTTCTCAGAGGATCAGTACAAGGTGTATCATTACATAATTGTATTCACTGAAATCCCACATTTATACCTCAATCAGAAGAATGACCTACCTAAAGGATCACTACCACAGCGGCTACCAGGTGAACATGGAAAACGAAGACAAATTAAACATAGGGGGAACATAATATGAGAAGAGAAAAAAATGTGATAGAGGGAATGCATAACACACTTAGGGCTTTGACAAAGCACAAGCTCCTTACACCCACAACTCAGCACCATGACTGTGCCTTCTTTGGTGGCTCTGGGGCCATCTGTAAGGAGAGGGTCCTCCACAGCACCATGACAGCAGCATAGGCCTTGGCACTGGCCATACCCAAGGTCAGACCCACCTTGCCCACAGCTTTCAACACAGATAAGGAAACTATCAGTGGCTAAAACTGTGGCCTGGTTCCAGCCCACCACATATTCACGGGCAGTTTTCAGTTTCTTCAATCTTAACTGCTAACGCTTGCTCACTATCTCTCTATATTGTTGCCAACAAACCTTCCTACCAGTGAAGCTGTAGGTAACCACATGGCCCTTGCAGGCACTGCTGAGAGCCCTGAGCTCCTTTGAGTCACACACTAATGTAAGAGCTGTTTGCAGTTCACCAGATATATCTTTTAATTGTATGTGTGTGAAGCATGCAGACATTGGGGTTTTGTATGAAAGGATAACAAGCTGCAACGAGTGCTGTGCCACGTAGCTTGAGAACACAGAGGAGACTGAGCCACATGGATCTGGTATGTACTAATTTCTAGACTATCTCTGGCTACAAAATCACAATGTTTACACCAGGAATGGTGCAAAAGTGTCCGTTGGCTGTATACAGCATGGACAGTTGCAGAATTAGGACTTTAATGTAAAATAGGGAGCATACCAGCATGACACTATATATTCGTCCTAAATCTTTACCTGTTTTTCAGAAGTTTATGGCAGTTCAATCAGCAATTGAGGTGAGCTTATGTACGGGTTGCTCTACTGATCTGTACTTACTCTTTACTGCCCGATATCCACAACAAACAAAACAGCTTCTGAATTTTCTTGCACATCAGAAGTTATAGATTATACCACCATAGCTCGTACATGAGAAATACCAGGAAGAATCAGTTTCAGACAGAAATGCTACATGAAGTTGCAACACCTATAAATTTACGTTTGTTAAACACTACATAAACTATGAAACAATGAAAGATTTAATGGAGACTGTCTCACAATACTAACATCCAACTAAATAATTGTGCAGCAGGCTGAAAATGTGTGGGCAAATATCTGGGTAGTCTGAAATTGCTAAAATGTATTACACATCAACCAGAGTATTTTTTCATTAATCTGTAGTGCTCTAAGGGGCAAATTTAACTACATAACTCATTAGTGTTAACAGAACAGAGCAACTGAATCTCCACAATAAGTTTACCCTTAAGCTTTACATGGCAAGTAGCAATCATTTATTCAAGAATTTTGCAAGCGTAGTTTCATGTGGTTTTGTTTATTTTCAAATTTTGCTGGCCAAGAAATCTTATCTAATATGACCATCATCAAGATTTTTTATTGTTATAGAATTTTTTAGGTATTATCATTTCATATGCTTTTGAATTCACTTGCATTTAGGTTTTTTGAACAATGTTAATACATAATTAACTATGAAGATTTTTATCTGTTTTAATTAATGCACATATAAAATCTGTAAATCATGATTGAATAAATATGCAGTGTAATCCCACTGATCATAAAGCATGCACTGTTTAAAAAAAAATACAGAACACATGCTGCGAGTATAAGATCCCTCTTAGAATAAAATGACAGAAATCAATCTCTTACAACCAAATAATGAAAGCGCTTGTAACATATCATGGTGAAGAGTAAAGATACTAATAACAAGATGCTCTTTGAAGTAACAGCAGCAACTATTTTGTTGTTCAAATTTTTTCTAAAGCATTGAACGTGCCTAAGGTTACACAAATTTATTGAGATGTACATAAATAAATGCTTGCGTCACATTCAAAGAGGACTTCACTTTTCTACACAAAATCCAAATATTTTATTAAAACTAAAATTTCTTCATACTTCTTCTTGTCATTCCTATTCTATGTGGGGTCACAGTGCTGTACATAGAGTATATTTCTATCCCCAAAGCTATTCAGGTACTAAAGTCTTAGTAGTAGTACTGCTAATCCCAATGCATCAAAAATGTATTTAAATTGCATTTAGACAGTTCTTACTTCAGATTAGGAGTAAATTCAGGTTTAGGGGCAACTGATGTAACACATTTTACACAAAAGCACAAGTAGTGTCTCCCTGTCTTAGTGAAAGACCAAGTGCTTTAATACTTGTATGAATTTCAGAATGTATTACATTGTAAAAGATAAGCTACCATCTTCAAAAACATAATTAGTTGTGCAAAGACACACACCAGGTGGTAACACTACATCTTGAGATCAAATTAAATTTTATAACCATTTAAAAAATAATGCCATCATTTTGTAGGTTACTGCTACTGAATGACACCCAGCAGAGACTGGTATCTACTATTAGTAACGTGATCATACATACACACTTGTGCTAGGCCATGCTGCCATTTCACATCTATATTCTGTAGATGCGCGTGATTTCTCCCTCAAGTACATGGTGACTCTTTTTGGCCCCACTTCTGTCTGTTGCACTTTAAATGTAGTACATCAAGTAAGATTTATATGAGCTAGTATTCCATTTGGAAACAAATGCTTTTTCAAAGAAATACAATAAAATCTCAGCTCTTTCTGGAAAACTAAGTACAGGAAAGTCCCTATTTAAAAAAAAAAAAAAGCTCCCCCATATGCCAGTATAATTCTCGGCATATAGCTTAGCTAAAGACATGACTCGAGGAGTATATTGTTTGGATATGCAGTTTGTTTAACCTTTTCCTGCAGGACATACACAGCTAGTTACCTCTGGAGAAATATTACTGTATATACAAATGGAAATGCTTAAAAGAGGCATTAGATTTTTTTTTTTCATATTACTTTCTATGCTTGCCAGAAAAGCAAGAGGAGCTTATAATACCTTTTGATCATTAAAAGTAATTTTGATCAGTCTGAAGCTTTTCTTAAATACATTAACATTTGTAGTAAGCAAACAGCTGACAGCAAAATTAAAATCTTAGCAGAAAATGACTTTCAACCTAGATTGACAAAAACTAAAGGAAACTGAACTAAACATGTGTCATTTGTTTACATGGCAGTGTGCAGAAACCCATCCTCTGGAACCGTACAACTCGAATTCCAGATCACAAAAGTGACTCAAAGGAAGCTGCAAAGTTCAGAAGAGGTAGTGCTAACAGCATCTTTGTTCATCTTGGTAGAGAATAGTATTAGACAGCTCTTTTATCAGACAGGGAGGGAATTACTGCTATTTACTGGCAGCAGCTCCGTTCCTCCAGGGTGAAGTTAGCATTTACGCTGCAGACAATAGTTACAGCCAGTTCTGACTCCCCTAACATGAGGGAACTGAGCTGTTCCACAAAAATAAGCACAAGTTTTGTTTTCAAAAATTTAGACAATATTGACTGTGAAATAACATCCATGTTTGTCTCAGGTGATGAAAACAATCCATACAGTCCCTAATCTCAGATAAGATTTGATTGTGATGAGGAAGAGATTATTCATTACATCTTTACTGATGGTAAAAGCTGACAGATTTTTTTTTTCTGGCAATTTTATTTCTATTTTTATTTCCTTGTTGTGAATTGCAGATGCTATAGAAATAGAATCGTTTAGTCACCTAAAAAGAAACATGATTTAGAAATGCTCCATGCTCACTCATCATAAAGATGAATATATACCTTCGGCTATTTTATTACTTGTTGCAAGTTTACATCCTTTCAGCCACATGGAATTGATATCAACTGTGGTATTCACGTACAGTTTATAGTACTCTTCTGCCACAGAATATCAAGCTCCTCGTTCTTTTTTTTCTTTTATTATTATTATTATACTATTTCTTTTGTTCTGTTTTAATTCTGTAACTTCATTAGCAGCTGTTCTTCTTCCTTAGACCTATTTCTGCCTCTGGAGTGTATTAAACAGTCTTTGCCTCCATAAAGGCCAGATTACCATCATGCAGTCTTTGATAAGGCTTTGATGAGATTCCCTTGAATTATTTGTGCCTAACAACTTCCTTAGGAGAACCAGAACGCCCATGATGAATGGTTTTTAATAATGGCATCAAGGTTCCAGACCTGCCCGATTTTGTGATCTTTCCACATGCTTCTAAACACTTCATAACAACTTCAGTAGAAGCTGAAACTGTTCTGAACTGTAGAGAATCCTGCCTAGCAAGGGATGGTTCTTCTACAGCAGAAGGAAGTGAAATACAGCGCAATTATCACACACTAGGCTTCACCAATGAATAAATTAAACATTATTTCTTCAACTACTTCTTGGTAATGTATGAACTACTATTTAGAAGTAGCAATTGTTACTGAAATATTGGTAATATGCTGTGTGTTACTGAAAAGACAGTCCCTGTTCCACTGATTTTGTTCAAAGCAAAACAGAGTACATGGGGAAACACTTAAATGACAACATGCCTTGACTAGTAATATTATTGCTGATTTACATCTTGTGGGCCTTATAAAAGAAGCAAACCTTTAAGGGGGAGCTTAACTGAAAAAGGACAGCTGTTGGACTGACCAGAAGTGAGTTGCAATTTGTCTGAATACACTCAATTAAGAGAGATGCATTGTTGTAAAACAAAACAGAGGTCTGGGATAAAAATTAGGAAGAGGTATTCGTGTTTATCTGAAAGTTTCTTTTGTTTAGGTAAAAAGGTTCACTGTAGTGGGTATTTTAATGCAATTGTAATTTACAATCCTGTGGCATGTGTAGTCATTGCCTTTTCAACAGGCCTCAAGATTAATACACAAAGTGCTGTTTGACCTGTGGTGGATGGTGGCACACAGGACAGGGCCTTGTGAACCTGTCTGAACAGGATATATACAGTACAGCTGCCGCTGTCAGGAACAGATTTAATGATGAGCTATGAATCCTGTGTTCCTTAATGGACGCTATGGAGAACCATGGACACACGAGGCATTAGCAATCTGGAAGGTGTTTTTTAAAAGCGCAACTCATTCCTGCTATATTGCTTCTCTGTTCGAGTGGATTTTGGAAGTTTCCTGTTTGTACCTCTTCCTGGGACTCATATGCAAGGAAGCACAGAGACCCTGGAGCAGTCAGACAGCCTTAGTCCCAGAAGCATACCATTCAACAGAGACGCAACATGTTTTGGTCTTCCTGCCATCTGATATCAGATTATCCACTTGCGCTGGAGAACCGGACTACCTTTTGCAGAAGCGTATTACCTCTCTGGAGCAGAGGCTAAAGGCCCAGTAAGCACAGTATAGGGAAGTTAATTCATTTAACTGGAAAAAGGAGACACTTTTGAGGAAAACCTCAACAAGAACTCAGTAAAAAATGAAAATCATCAACACGTGAAGTGAAACTCTATCCCTAACCTTTTGTGGAAAAGCAGGCAAGAATTTTATTTTGGTGACATTTGGGAAAGTGAGGAGGAAAGATACTTAAGTTAACAAAATAAAATACTGTTTCTGGGAACATTAACATTATTGAATCATGCAAATTCACACCTAAGAAAACTGAATGACTGGATGACCTGTGTTATGTCCCAAACCTCTTTTATGCACACACCTGCCTTCTTCCATCACTTATTGTCGTAAGAGGATGTTCATGGCAGGATCTAGCTGAGAGGTTTTACTGGGTTTAACAGCATCAATAAAAACCTCAATGCCCAAGTGTGAACTGTGATGGCTGAGAAGCTTGTACAAAATTTATGTCTACTTCTCCTCACAGGGTAGTAACCTTGAGCAAGGAGGCCTGTTCAGCAGCAGATAACAAAGCTGCTAAATCAGAGAAGCCCTCTGTCAGACTGCAAAAAATTTTGAGATACTAACTGTATTATTCCACATGTTAGAAGAGCCTGCAGCACAACAGGCTCATCTGCACCAAGCTCCTGGGTAGTAAGGAGTAACAATGTTGATGGCACCAATGCAGCACTTGCTTTTAAGTTCCTTTTACAATCAAGACTTACATTCAGAGATTAGGGACAGACCACGTACAAGCCATACTTGTACGTAATTGCAATGGTGGTACTTTCATGCAAGAACACTCAAGAATTACAAGTAGAGTCGTCTACTGACTGTTTAAAACATCACTAAAAACAGACTGAGTTGGTTTTACTGCTTTGGTTCTACATAATTAGATTTCTAGATGTCAGAGACATTCAAAATGTGAAGACTGAGGCACTTTTAACTAGAATTTCACAACTGACAGCAAGGAACAGTTATTCTGTAGGATAAGCCTTATCCTTGTCTCAAGTTCTTTATTGATTGTAAATTCTTCTTTGGGGAAATATCACCCTGTAAAGTGCGATATTCAATCAAGTAAAGACACAGAAGAGACCAGGCTCGATTCATCAATCCAAGTGCTGGTATCTCAGCTGCCTGTGCAGTGACACTGCAGTCCCAGTTCTTTTTGGACATATTTAAAGATTGTCAATAAACGGTAACAGCCAAAAATCTTCATGCTTTTCTTCTATACAAGACCAGATTAAGGTACAGACAGGTTTGGTTTTTTTTTTTTGGGTTCTGGAATCACATAACCTTATCAGCATCTCAACTTCCGTTTAAAAAAAAAAATATTAAGTTTGTAGTTCCTGTAACCAAGGATAACATTAAAAGTGTGACATGAAATTAATCAAGAACATAAGGGTCAGAAATGCTAGAGCCTGGAACAGTTCTAAGCAGCATAAGTTCTTATCAGTGAGCTGATATATTCAAATTTACTTTTCTAGATCCCCCACCTTCATCTTATCAGCTGAAAACTCAAAATATTGACCATGCTTACAAGCTCTCATCCCATAAGATACTCATCATCTTGATGTACCTGAGGCTTCAACCAATTTGAATCAGGACCTAACCAAATAATGCCTATCTCCTGTACGTCAAGTCCTCCGGATTCACCTCTGCATTCATAAAATCACTCTGTAAATCTATCAGAGCTATACAGATATTGGGCTAAGACTGGAAAAAGTCAAATCAGCTGCATTACAGGAGTGACAAACCAGAGAAAAATCCATTAGGGCCCAATTCTCTTTTCTTTGATATCAATAGCAAGTTGACCGTGGATCTGAGGTCAGTAAATATCATTGATCATGGTTAAACCTGAACAGCTACACTTAGAGGAGGCCAACAAAAAAAAATAATCCCTGCTGACCAGGAAGAAGAGGTAAAACCTCATTAAAAAGCCACTATTTCCATCATTTACTAAAAGAATCTACACATTTTCCAATTAAAAAAAATAAATCCCTTCTCAAAAAATTCTAGGGACATGCTCTATTCCACAGGAGGCCATAGAGGGTTTCTGAAACTCCCACGAAAACAGTCAAAACAAGCATTTTGTTCTTGTTTTATCTTACTTAAACCTACATTTCTTCTTTTCTCAAGACATTTGAAGTAATAGAATAGGTTATATTAGAAATGAAACCAGTTTCAACTTCTGAGTAAGGTTTCACCAACTGCATTTGAATGTTGATCTTCAGTTTAAGTAGGTGGTTCATAAATTGTTAGTAAAGGTACAGGTTTTGTTGTTTGATTTGGGGGTTTTTTTGGTGTTTTTTTTTTTAAATAGGACAGCTCTTTGAACTTCGTAAGAAAATATGTCCTTTTATATCCTTATCTAAGCCAGTCTAATTTGTATTTGTGAGTATTATTAGCATGATTTAGAGAAGAAAAAGCATAATTCTAAACCATGTTAGCTAAGAGTCAAATAATGTAATGGAGGATGAAACCTGCCTGAACACGTTTCCAGGAATTAGGTCTTCATGACAAAGACACTGTTTTCCTTCTCCAAAGTCTAAGGAGAAAGTGTTTAATCTAGTGAAATGCATTAAGTGACCCGTTGAAAGCTGACAGCTACAAGGAAAAGCCAGTTCTGACTTTTTTATGATTTGGAAATACTGCTTTTTAATCACACAGAACAGAAGAACACAAGAGGTGCTCAATAAAGAGGCCTGGCTTACTATATTTTACCGTTCACTGCATAGTTGGGGTTTTTTTGTTTGTTTTTTTTTTTTTCTCCAGAAAATAAAAAAAAGGAAATTCACAGCAAAATGTCTTTGAATATATTGTATTTACATTACTGATTGAGTTAGATAAGTTGTATCAAAAATAGGTAATAAGAGTAGTATGTTTGACAGCATTGTTAACTTGAGTATTATTGTACTACCAAACTACATGGGACAGACAACTTTGATTTAATGTACTTCTGATTGACTTTATAGGAAGCCATCCTGCAGGAGCCTCTACATTTACAGAAGTAAAGAAATTGAATTTGGGAGAGACCTATTCAATTTCTCAATCGTGCTTCCTATGAGTGTACAATACAAACTTTTATAGAAAACAAAAAGCGCAATCCAAAAGACAGCAAGTTATCTAGATTCAAAGCATAACATTAAAAAAGCTAAATACAAATTAAAAAAAATGAAGGCATCCAGTCTGTTCTAGATACTCTTCTCTAAAAATCACATATGGTATAAATTACATTGTGCATAAACAAGAAACAGAAACCAAGTAATAAACCCCTACAGTAGATATTGGTAAAACCTCGTAGAGAAGAAACACACACACAAAAAACAAGTAATAAAGCAATCCCTGAAGAGACTTCTATGTAAAGATTGCTGCAGCTATTCCTGTCATCTCCCCCAAAATCCCTAAAGCCCCAGAGACGAAGGCAGGAGAACAAATTAGTACCATTCACCAGCATCTCAAACCTAATTCTTCCAAGTAAACAAGCACACAGTCCAGTTATACTGTGACTATTTATATAGTGACAGCAATATTTCTTATAAGATAAAATGAATAAAACAGAATGTGCAAAACAGCTCAGTCAACCCTATGCCTTCACTCCCAAAACAATCCTTTAAAAAAAAAAAAAAAAGAGTGGGGAACATTAACCCTCAAAAAAAAAAAATCTTAATTTCCAGATTTAAAACTAAATAAGTCCATATATAGTTTGAACTTAAAAAAAGCTTACTTTGAAAAAAACAAAGTGTTCATTTGCAATGATGCAATACTGAAGTTTTTTGACTTTTTTTTAAAAATCTCAGTTGTTTGGGGCTTTTTTATTGGCAGGATTGTGATATATCATTTATGTCCTTTTCTGATCACCATTTCATTTATTAGTTAGCCAATAGAC
Source organism: Stercorarius parasiticus (assembly GCA_013396915.1). Taxonomy (NCBI): domain Eukaryota; kingdom Metazoa; phylum Chordata; class Aves; order Charadriiformes; family Stercorariidae; genus Stercorarius; species Stercorarius parasiticus. Next base: position 864,792 of record VWZL01000529.1, on the reverse strand, counting down.
GTAAGTAACAATGCATGTTGTCCACTTATGACTGGCACAAAATTAATGGGGAAAAATAGCATAGGTGATCTTCCTTAGACAAGAGTAAATAACTTTATAAGCACTAGCAAGTTTGCAGACATGACTGCTAAGCTAGTAAGCATAATTACGTTTCATGGTCTGAGCCGATCAATAACAGGGATCAGAAGAGTTTCCTCTGTGGGACAACATTACCCAGATCCATCAGGTTTTTATTTTCTTTCTTCAAAACAGACTCTTGTTAGATCATCAATAGCACAACAGTAAATCAAGTTGTGGTCTTATGTATGGCAGCTTCTGTGCACTTCTGCTCTGCCTGCAGCATTATTAAAGAAAAAAAAAATGTTTACAAAGAAAAATATTTTTCCTCTAATTTTAAATACCTACTCCCTACTGTTTGCTCCATCATAGTGGGTCTCTGTGCCCTTCTGTACTGGACCTGACTGATACTGCACTGGGAGCCTACCACAACCATGTCCACGTTCCCATCTTGTTCCAACCTCACTTGGTCCTAGTGTTGGTCCCCTAAATATAAATGATTGCTTATATAATATACACACACACAGGGCGGCTTTAACAAACTGATACTCCTCTGAGCAAAGAGGCCAACAAGACTCCTGTGTGTGTTTCAACAGAAGTCTGTATACGGGTTAGAAGCTGCAGGTAATTATTCAGGTGAGCAACACATGGCTTCAAGTGTTACAGAAGCAATATAATAAGATTCTCAAATAATAAACTGAAAATATCTTATTGTGACAAAGCAGTAGTGTTATTAACTAAGCCACACTAATTTTTAAATGTGCACTACTGAGACATTAAGCTCAGACTGCACACAGTTGCTGATACCCTGTTAACATACAGAACTCTGCTGAGCCATTAGCTCGACTTGTTTATATTTCATAGTTTGTCAGTAGGGTTGTTTTAGAAAAGTAAAACAAATTAACTTGCATAATGATGTATGCATGCTTGTTTATTAACTTTGTTATTCTATAGCAAAACTACACAATAGCATACAACTGTAAGTTAGCAAAATGAAACATCCATTAGTTTTGAAAAACTGAAAACCAATCAGACAGCAAAACCCATTACCAAGCAAAGCTACAGCCTCACTCAGTCTTCTGCTTGTAACAGAGTTTCAGCTACAATTTGAAGGGCCTAATCCTGCAATTCTTTCTCACAGTTGCTAAACTGCTCTAACCAAATTATTTCCTTCTCACAAGGAAGTTATAGGCCACGGAGGCACCAGTTTCACAGCCATTCCACAAAGAATGTCTGAGGGGGGAAAAACCTGAAAAAGCCTGTCTTCTTCAGACAGATGGACTAGCTGAGCAATAAACTGACTAAAGTCTGTCAGCTTAACAAAAGGTGGTCTTACAGGGGGGCAGGAAATCTCCCTGCTCTCCACAAGGCTTTCCCTGGGCAAGCCCTGCGCAACAAACAGCCACGGGGCCTACAGGAGGAGGGAGAGCTGGGGAAACCAATGGCACCAAGGTACTGAGTACACACTCCGTAAGGCGACTGAGAAAGCAAGCCAGCTAGACTTTATTATTAAAAATACCCACCAAAATTACTAACCTGTTAACACCCTGAAGTCCTCCACGCTTGTGTTTGCCTGGGAACCTGTACCCACTCTCTGCGCCCCCTCACACCACCACTGAAGCAAGGCAGCACAACATCCTTCAGTGCTGATTTTGACTGTGCGAGCCCCACTAATTGGCTGATAATTACCCAACAGCCTCAGTGGGGGTTGGAGAAAACTCATTACACACAGGTATGAGCAAACTCCTCCCCCCACAGGCCTTTGCCACCCCACTGCTCCCAGCACAGGGACTTGCAGCAAACAAGGCCCACCTGGGCACCCTGCACCCCACCGCCACTAGCCCACCTGCTGTTCATCTCAAACCCACGAGGCAGCCACTGCTGGTACACCTGGGTCAGCAAGCAGGTGCTGTGCATCTATGGAGTAATGGCTGAGCAACCCTGGAGGACAGGCCACTGCCCGCCTGGTTGGTGAGGTAACCTCGTCCACCCCACGCGAGCATGGAGAGGAAGATGTCTTCTCTCACGATACCCGACGGCTGTCACCAGCCGTGTGCACTGTGTTGTGCAGCCCTGTCTGTCCTGGTGATCACAGANGGCAGTTGTAGAGAGCAATAAGGTCTCCCCTCAGCCTCCTTCTCTCCAGGCTGAACAACCCCAGCTCCCTCAGCCGCTTCTCATAGGACTTGTTCTCCAGACCCCTCACCAGCTTCATTGCCCTTTTCTGGACCTGTTCTAGCACCTCAATGTCTTTCTTGTAGTGAGGGGCCCAAAACTGAACACAATATTCGAGGTAGGGCCTCACCAGTGCTGAGTACAGAGGTACAATCACTTCCCTGGTCCTGCTGGCCACACTATTCCTGATACAGACCAGGATGCTGTTGGCCTTCTTGGCCACCTGGGCACAGTGTTCATATTCATCCAGCTGTTGACTAACACCCCCAGGTCCTTTTCTGCCAGGCACCTTTCCAGCCACTCTTCCCCAAGCCTGTAGCACTGCATGGGACCCAAGTGCAGGGTCCGGAGCTTGGCCTTGTTGAACCTCATGCCATTGGCCTCGGCCCATCAATCCAGCCTGTCCAGATCCCTCTGTACAGCCATCATACCCTCAAGCACATCAATACTCCCACCCAACTTGGTGTCATCTGCAAATTTCCTCAGGGTGCACTCAATCTCCTTGTCCAGATCACTGATAAAGATATTAAAGAGAACCATCCCCAGTACTGAGCCCTGGGTCACCACTTGTGACCAGCCACCAACTGGATCCGCCTGAGCAACAGCATGGAAACACAAAACTGTATGTGAGCCCTCAGGTGGCTTTGGACATGTGCCTTTCTACACAGCCTTGGCATCTACCCAGAGCTACTGCCCCCAGCAGACATCTCCAAGGTAAGAGTGGTGGTGGTGTGACCTAGGAAGGCCTCAGGACATTTTACACATCAGTCAGAAACTGCTGCCTGAGAAGACTTATGGGAACAAGGGAAATGATAGGAGGTGAGGAGACCTCCTAAGCTGCTGCTCAGAGGGCTCTCCGCTGTGGAGAAGCAGGAGGGTGCTGCCTTCTGTGGGGAGATCCCTCTCTCCCAGGCCAGCGCTGCTGTGACATGAAGGATGTGTTCACCTCCGCTGGGCTGCAGTTTCAGGGATAATTACAACATTCCTTCACCAATTCACTGGCTCATACTTACAATTTTCAAGTAAAGTTTTCCTAAATTTTGTGTAATGTGCTGGGGTGTCCTTTTGTGGAAAGCACATTAGACCAGTTTAGTTCTTTACTGTTCCAATTATCTCCTGCATTCCCTGTGGTGCTTCCTAGTCATGTTTAATGCACAGCAAAAATTATTTTAACTCATTTTTTCTGTATTACATGGAATTTTAAAAAATCCTTGTTTATTCTGCTTGGTAGGTTTCCTGCTCTCTAAAGAGCAACCTCTGTCCTTGTTAAGAGTCATCACTGAAACGAATACGGCTGCTGTTGGTGCTTGCTGCTCAAGTGCTGCTGAATAAAACAGTGCCTAAGTGCTTCCCATTTGCAGAACTGAACCTCCCAGGACCCAGGGTTTTAATGCTTTAACTGCTCTTTAAAATTGAAAGAGACGCACAGTTAATATTGATGGTAACAAACAGCTACCCTGTGTAATGAAATGTGGCTCCCGTCTGTTCGTGACCTTCTACACCAACAACCTGTCCCAGATAGGCACTCCCAGGCTGGAAGGTTTGAACCCGCGAGCGATAACTTTGTAATGCTGTCCTGCCCTGACACGGCAGGGGACAAAGAGTGCTCAGAGCTCTCCCAGAGGGCCTGAAAAAGAACAAATCAATGCCTGTACCTAGCTGTTTAAGGATATTTAAAATTTACTGTAATGGGCTGTGTGTGCATTAGCTGTACTACACTTGGCCTAAACTTGATAGAGGTTAACAGGAGAGTCCAGAACAAAGAGAGATTGATTTGTCTTTTGTTTTGCTTGATTTTGGTTCCAGTAACATGGTTAAATTGTTTTTAAAGACTTGAGCTGTACTGAAAAACAATTTCTGCTCATCTTTTATGCACTTTCTCCAACTTACAAAAGCCCATGTCTTAGCATGACCCTGTTGGAAATTCTTCCTCTCTTTGCTCTTCACTTTATTAAAACATCCATCTGGTAAGCCATTTTTTCTTCTGTCTTTTAAAGCTACGTTTTAAATTCCGAATTTAACATAAGGCGTACAGAAACTTTTTTCAGCTGCCACTGGCAAATGGCAGAACAAATTTTTCACCACTTTCTGATGTACGCTTACTATTCTAAAGAGTAAGGTTTTTTTTTCACTAGTTAGAAGGACTTGGGATGCTATTAAACTATCTCGCAACTTTTGCACAGCTAAAGGTGTAACAATAACCAAACATTACTTGTGATGTAAAATTTTTATTATTTAAATACTGGTCTAAAAGATGGGACAAAATTGAAATCATCGTTAATTTCAGCTAAACATCATAGAAGGCCTGTGAGAAGAAGGGATGACATGAAAAAATCCATAGCTTTAAATAGGAAAAGAACTTAAATTTTTAAACAACTCATAAGAACTGCAGATAAAGGTTTAATAGCCTCTCTGCCTGTGTACTTAAAATATGCTTAATAGTCTTCATATATGACTGCAAAAGCCACATCTGTGCTCTGTTAAAAGGAGCCTCAAAAGACATTTAGGTCCCAAATTTCCTTGCCAGTATGATCGCATTCTTCCAACAAGTGTGCTCGAGACAGAGTCTATTATTCACATAAGGAGCCAGAAATGCTCCCGAAAATTAACACAGGGGAAGACCGAAGGCCTTATTTTAAAATTTAAACTGACTAGGAGTTCGATTTACAAGTCAACTGGGTAACTTCCAGGAGAAAGAGTTTCAGACTCGCTCCGAAACACAGAGAAAGTCTCTATCTCCTTTCCTGTTCTCAAATCTTCTGTGCGCTCTATAAGAGCGCTAACTCTTACAGATTGGATCATATATTTTACAAACTGTTATAATTATAAACTCACTTCCATCACATGACTTGGCAATGTAATAAATAAATATTCTGATGTCATGAATGAAATTGTGGAACTTTTGAATCAGTCATATAACATTCACCTAAACCTTTGCATAAACTAAGGATTTGTCAAATTCTCTAATGCTGTGAACCTCCAAAAAGTTTGTTCAGCCACTGCTGAACTTCATAAATCAAATTACTGTGAGATGTTACATAGTTATTGTTTAGTATTAAAAGAAGTGATTGTTATACAGTCCTCAATACGTAATATTCATTCCAAAGCTTGTATCTTAGTATGCTATTGAATTAAGTGATATTGTTTACACAAGCAGGTTTTGAAAGTCAGACTCAACGGCAGTAATAATCACCTGGATCATGGAAAAGACCCAGCCTATTGTATGATTTTATTTTTTAATATTTTTTCTCTTTAGAAAAATAAATGTGTTAATTGAAACCTTACACTATCTCTGAAAATGACACTGCAAGTCAGTTACAAGTATTTCCTAAACCAAGCAGTCTGTGTACGGGCACAGGGGACTGCCCACGTGACGCCCATTACAGGACATGACAGGATTTAAATGTAGTGTTGATTGCACTGAAGTCCCATTAATGCCAGTAGTAGCTGACGATTCCGGCAGGCAACCCAATTTGTAGTTGATGGTAGAATTCTAACTGGTATTTGATCAGGGTCTGAGAAAATAAAGATGGCTGGATGATAATAAAACACATTTCCCAAGACTGTAAACTAGCTAAACGATGATACAGAAGTATCTTTACCTCTTTTTAAACAAGTTTGTTGATTTAAAAAGCAAGCAAAAAACCTTTAAATTAATCTAGAGATGTTCATCTGACCTAATATAATAGAAGGCCTTTTCTTAGCTAATGGGTAGCATCAATGTAAACACTCTCTTTGATGGACAAAATGGTGCTGTGCTGTGCTGTCACCCCTTTTTTTCCCAATTCCATCTGTCAGCCTGACAAAGTTTCCTGGTGCTGTTGTTTTTTACCTGACGGTTGATTAAATGCTTCCATCATCAGTGGCAATGCTGACAAAAATCGTATCATCATATTTATTAATTTTTAAAGTGCTGTATTGTGAGCACTACAATGATCTGAAATGGAACAGCTGTCACTTCTTTACGCACAGGTACTTGGGCTTCCATAGGGCTCTTTATACTATTAAATTAGAAAGGTCTCCTTTTAATGCTGCACAATGGATATATACATGCCAGGTAAGAGAAGATAAACTTTACTAACTCAGAAACATAACAGAAAGCAGATCCCCCATTTTATTATCAATGAAAACTTTCATTAAAGCTGCAAGGTCTAAAGTTTCTTTTGCACTAGAGTTGATCAGAAGTAACTCCACTGAAAGCAGGGAAGTTGCAATGGGTATAATTACAGGATGAACTTGGCTTAGAACTTTCCCTGCAACTAATGTACTTATGGCTTAAATATAGAATGAATTTTATTATTTATAATATTTTAATCGATTTTGAATGTGAGCCAGACAAAAGTATCATATAAATAGTACCGGGAGTGGCAACTGGATGGATTGTTTTTCACTTTTCCCTGCGAATGAAACAGACAGTAAACCGTTTAAAGTAGCTGGGCTTTTTCACAGGAAAGTGGGCACAAAGTGAACAAACACTGAAGAAAAAATAATCCAGCCCCCTAGGAAAGGAGAACACACTGCCTTTCCAGTGGCGTTCTCACCTCCAAGAAAAGGTGGCTGGAGGTATTCAGAGTTAAAAGGAGAAACTGAGCTCTTTCCCAGTCAAACTCAGATATCCTTAATCTGTTTAGCCACTTGAGACTATTGAGAACATCTTCTGCTCGACCCCCGACAACAAATATTTTGTGAAGAGTACAGTTTTAGAAGTAATAAAAAAAATCAGATGGTAAGAGAAAGTGTATAATGGAGAAAAGGAAAAATAAAGGAAGAAAGCAAGCTTAGATTTTTTTCAAAGGTGATCACTCAATCATTTTAGTCTGAATATTACAGCATTTTTACTATTGCCTTTGAACTCTGGGGGCTGGGAACCTCTGTCAGTCTGGATCTGTGATCAGTATTTTTCACTGCTTGACAAATAAATAAATATTCAGCCCAAAATACAGTTACCCTGGCTCTTCTGTATTTCAAGCAAAAATAACCCAATCTTACTTTTCAAGTTCCTTCCTTGTATGGTTTGCTATAAAGCATAATCAGTTTTTTAATGTTTATTATTTTTGTTATTACTGTAGAGCAAAATTAGATATTGGGCAATGGTTATTACTAAAATTCTTAAAGACATACATCTCCCACCTTTCTATAGCTTTCCAAGATTCTGATTTTAAAAAAATCTGTTGCTCTGTGGTTAATTTTCTCAAGAACTTCAAATTGCTGATAGTGTCTCACGCTAATGAACACTAGAAATAGCCCCTAGGACTGAGAGGGGGCAAATTTCAAGCTGGTAAACCAAACTCACTGTTTTGCATTAACACACACAGGCGAAGGCACACTGTCCCTGCTGAAGTCAAAGGGAATTTTTGCCTTGAAGCCAGGACTACATTTCCCCAATTCACACTGAAGCCTCTATAAAAGTAAAAGGTGGGGAAAGTCCTTGCAGGAGAATAACGGGACTGGTTACATCCCTCCTAGGAACAGGTCTGAAAACGCATGCCATGTGGGCTGAGTGGGCACATGCAGAGGTGAAACTACATGCTCTTTTGAAAGCAACGAGATTATTTCAGCAGCGGGGCAGGCAGGGAACAATTAAGTGAGACAGAGATTTAAGAATATTACCGCTGGGACTGTCGCGAGCATTTTTTTTCAACTTTTCTTCAGCCGATTCCAAAATACGTTTTGAAAATGCATGCTGTACCGATTTTATGGCCACTCCAGCCCCCTCAGCCACCCAAGAGAGACTTTGCCTCCCGCCTTCACGGGACTCCCCTCCCGCCCCGCCAACAGTTGCCCCGAGCGCAACCGCGGCCGCTACGCGCAACCCCCGACGGTGCCAGCGCCGCCGCCCCGACAGGGACACCCCGGGGGAAACAGGGAGGCGGAAGGGACACGCCGGGGGGAGGCAGGGCCGGAGGTCGGCGGAGCTTCTCGGCAGGCGCGGTCCGTGGGGGAGCCGGGGGCAGCGGAGCGCCGGGAGCCCGCACGGCTCCTACCTGGTAGGCGTCGGGGATGTTGACCGTCTCTCCGTGCTCCGCCACGTAGCCGATGATGCCCTTGCCCCAGGGCACCTGCACCTCGTTGCTGTTCTCGGTGGAGCCGCAGGGCAGCAGCGGGGTGCCGGCGTGCACGTCGAAGAACTTGGAGACCAGGCTCTTCTTGCCGGCGGCGGCCCCCTCCACGAGGAAGAGGGAGCCCCGGTCGGCGTCCACCATGAGGCAGACAAAGATGAGGATCTTGTAGCTGAGGCTGGTGAGGTCCAGGTCGTTGGAGATGTCCTTGACCAGCTCCAGGAAGAACTGGCGCTCGTTGTGCTCCTTGAGGTAGCGCTTGTAATCCAGGGCGGTGGGGGGGTACTGGGGCAGGCTGACGCGGGACTCCAGCAGGGCGCTGAGGATGTGGGCGGTGGTGGGGGGCAAGGAGCTGGCCTTCCGCAGCAGGGCCCGCCGCCGAACGCTGCTCAGCGGCTCCTGCGCCCGGGCGTGCACATGCTCGTCGTAGGTGAGGTTGACATGAATGGCCTTGGAGCGGGCGAAGCTCTTCCGCAGCTCCTTTTGCGATGCTCGCC
>VWZL01000529.1:818670-855558 GCA_013396915.1 Stercorarius parasiticus | reverse complement strand
CCCCGCTGCGGGAGGAGGCACCGCCGCCCGCCTCGGCAGCCTCCGCCGGGGTGAGGGTGGGCGTGCGGGGCGAGGCGCGCAAGGTTCCCCCCGCGGGAAGACCCCGGGCGATGGGGAGCTCCGCGCTGGCCGGCGCCTCATTCGAGAACATCGCCGGCAGCGTGCCGGGGGGAGAGGGAGGGTCCTTTTGTCTGTGATGCGTGTGCAAGGGAAGGGGTAAACCCGGCCGCGGCTCCCCCCCGCGGTCTGCGGGAGGGGCGGGGGGAGGTAACGCCAGCGCTCCCCTTAAAGAGGTTCAATTTACGGCGTTATTTGCGCTGCTTCAGTACTTCAGGAGACAGGCGGAAAAAAGGAGTCCTTTCAGAAGGGCTCTTCTGGCATCCCTGAGTTGAGGTGCCTGCCGCCTCTCCCGTGCGGGGACCTGGCTCTGCTCGCCGCGCACCGTCAGTGCGGCGTTTCACGAGCAGAGAGCGGGTTCCCGCCCTCCCCCCGCAACCCGCCCAGGCCTTTCTGCCCGAAAGCCGCTTTCCCTCGGGGCCGGGCTCCCGCGGGGCGCTCTGGGCAGCTGGGCGGGAGCGGGCTCGCCAGGGCGCTGCTGGGTGCCCGCTCCTGCAGCACCGGCTGCCAGACGGAAACCGCCCGCGTCCACCGAGGCATGCGGGCCGGGGTTATTTTTATGCGCACGTGGAGCACGTTTCATTGCTAAATCGATGTCTTACGCATAAGCGGTTGAAAAACCGGAGCCATGGATCTTAACACGTGAAAAACGTCTTTCATGCGCTCAGCAAAGACTGAATGAAGGCGGCTTCGGAAATTCATGAATGGGAGTTTGGGTGGCCGGGAAAACACACGGGCAAATCTTCAACCAAACGAGATTACGACCTGCCGCGGACCCTGTCCCTGCAGCATCCCCTCCCGGCGCGGGGGTCCGGGCAGAGCCTGCAAGGAGAGGGAGCGATTTCGGGACACGTGCCGTCGGGTGCCAGCCGGGGGGTGGGTTGGGGACCGCTATGTGTGTGTGCCCGAAGGGCTGCCGCGTCTCCCGCAGCGGTCGCGGGTGACGAGGGGCTCCGTGCAGCTGCTGTGGCTCCCGCAGCCCGGAGCCTGCCAAGGAAGCGACAGACAAAGGATTTCGCGAGCCGGTCTCGGTGCCTGCGCCGTTGCAAGCTGGGCAGCAGCTCCCTCGCTGCCGCCGGCGCCGGGCCGCCGTGGCAGCAGGGCTCCGTCCCCGCCCCCCGGCGGGGTTTCATTCTGCTTTCCCGGCTCCCCAGGACTGCGCAGGGCGGCTGCCGCAGGACGACGGCTCTCCATTGAGAAACCGCGCCGCGGACGGCACCCCTTCGGCGATGGGGCGGGCGGAGGGGGGGCGCGCAGGCGCACGGACAAGCAGGGGCGGGGGGCGCCGCCTCCGCCAGCCGCCCCCGCTGTTTGGGAGACAGAGGAGGGAGCCAGCCCGGCCTTGGGCTGCTGTGTCCGTTGTCAGGTGCGGGGAAGGAGCAGCTACCGGCGGCCGTACCGTGCCGCTGACTCGCTGGGGAGCTCCCGGCTGCAGCAGCCGCGGCGAGGGGGCTACGGGGGGAGCGGCGTGCTGGGCCGGGGGGCGGAAAGCGGGGACGTCGGAGAACACCCTCCCCGAGCTGCTCGTACCTCTGGAGAAACCGAGAGCGCTTTCCACACAGGTACCTTGGATATGAAATGGCAGGTGTATCTCGGTGAGGGAAGGGCGACTGAAATACTGATTTCTTCAGCGTTTCTCTGAGCGCGCTGCCCACACGCTGCCAGGGCTGTGAAGTAAGGGGTTTCACGCACGGCAGAAGGCGCAACCCCTCAGCTCACGCCAGCGGCTGCCACGTCCTCGGTGGAGGCCCCTGCTCTCGGGAGGACACAGCCGAGGTGCTACCCTCACTGCCCATGACATCCACTCTGTCGGTGCACATCTGTACACGCCGCTGCCTGTGCTGCCACCAAACCCTCCTCAGCTGCCGGTACTTGCGTCACCATCACCCTCGAAGGGTGCCCGCTTGCCCGCAGTCGCTAATTGCTGCCTGGCCTTTCCAGTTGCATTTGTGTTTTTGCAGCACTGGCACAAACACTCCGCTTACAGTAAGAAGTCACATAAGCTGCTGAAGGCCTGGCAGGCACATACCTGGGCTCTCAAGCAAGAGCCCTGGGCATCTGCATGCAATTGAAATAATTGTATCTAAATAATTTTTACCATCTCACTCTAATAAGGTTTGGTCTGAGAACTCACACTACTGTTTACAACAAAATGGTTACTGTGTAGCAGTTCTATATGTAAACACTTAAAGCAATCTGACATTTCCATAAGCTTGGGTATAAATGAGGTCTTCCCGTTTCTTCAGTCTTGTGGCATCTTTAGTTTATTTGCAGGGGGGTTTATGCATGGGCTTTGATTACAGCAAAAATCTGTATATCGACAATCTCTCAAATAGCAGCATCAAGACTGCAGAAAGTAAAAACACAGTTGTCACCGTTGCATAAAATACACAGTGAACAATTTACTGTAACACCTTAATTTTAAAGAGCTTTGCAGCCCCAAATCTGTGTATAAACTATAATCCTGTTTTTTAAAGATAAAATATGACAAAGATAATCCGGGTGGTTTGTCTGTTCTGTAATTTGAGCAGCCTTTTGACATCCTGTCATGGTAAAACCTGCCTCAGAAACATCAGTGTGCGCATCAGTGGATGTTAGGAGAAAGCTTGTGTCTGTGTTCTAGCACACATCAAACTATAACTCTGTTTGCAGGGTGAGTAAACCAAGCGCACCGTACTCTGGGCTGCAGCTTCGTATGTGGGCCTGAGATAAGGTTAGTTGCAGCCTTTTGTGGGAGGACCAAAAAGGCAAATGGATTCTGTCAGCTCCACAGGACTGTGGTGCCTTCGTAATTCTACAGGTATGGTCCAGTGAGGTACAGGCCGCTTCTATCTGATTCATCTTATGTGTGAGGCACCTTTTATCGGTGTGGATGCACAGTGCCAACTCAGAGAGCAAGGCAGGCTTTAGCCAGTCTTGCCTGGTCCCCTCGGTACAAACAGAGATGCTCTAAAAGAATCACCATGAGAAACATCAATGCATTCCTCAGGCATAGTGTGTTTCTCTCTTCAGAAAGGCAGTGGCATAGCACTCTTCAAAATGCAATTGACAAAAGCACTCGAGAAAATTTTTGTCATTCATGCAGATGCTTTAATTGTCTAAACAGCCAAGAGAAGAGGTCCTGACTATTAAACTGAAAGAGGGAAGAATCTTACAGCTACAGCACAAAAGCAAAAAAAGGCAGGTACTCATCCAGTTACGTCACAGAACTTTTTACCTGACTCTCACTTACTCCATTACTTAAAAACAGCAGTTCAGCTTTATGGAGCACAGTAAGACAATCAGTTAAAGAACAATACCAATAAAATGAGTACCTAGCAATAGACGCTATAGCAAATTAGTTTTGTACTAATGCTCCCCTTCTGCGATGCCATAAGGAAACCTTGCTTGAGTGAAGTATGTTTTAATCCATTACATCTGTGTAAACTGAATTAAATTGTAAATCACAATTCAAGAAGTCTTAGAGATTCTTGAGGAGGTGTTAGAAGGACTTCGATCACCTTCATCAATCCTCTGCTGTTGGTGAAAATACCTACTACTATCATTTGCTTGAGCTAGTTAGCCCTCATTCATTCTACATGTTAAAGGATAAGGATACCTTAATATATTAGCCTCAAATGGTGAAAAAAATCCACAGCTTTGAAAAATGACCAGTAGATGATTATGCTTTTTTAATACACAAAGGAACACCAACAACACAATAAGTAGGGTTATATTTTTAAACCAAAAAGGCTACGGGTATTCAGGTATCTCCTCAAGATTCTTTTAGGCCAATGTCACTACTGAAAGGTTACTTGTCCCCTGAAAATATCTGATATTCTTGATATTCCACTTTCATCATCCTTATATAGTGTTCTTTTAATGAATATTTTGTTATTTACTGCGTATTGTGATTTCTTTCACAGGTGACAGTGTTGAGGATTTTTTTTTCCAAGAGAAAAAACTTAATTTAGTTGTCAGTCCTAATACTTACAGGCGCTTTCTTATTACATAGCCACAGCTGAATAATAGTTTCAGTGTGTGTTTGAATAACTAGTTGCAGAATTGGGCTCTCCATATCTCCTTATAGAAAGGAACAGTATTTCTATAGTACACTCCACAAAGGTCTATGAAATATATAACACAGTATAAAAAATGCTCACCTCGCCAATGTTGTTTATTAGGACATAGCATTGTAAAACATATCCTTATTTGATTTTGCTAAGGTCAGTCCCTAATGAATAATTAACATCAAAATACTAAAACTTAACACAGGAGCTAGTCAAAATTCAAAACATTTTTCACTGACATTACAGCTGCTGCAGCAATGTTTCATGAAGTTGCTTTTTTCAAGTACGCAATAAGATCAGTTCTTTCATTCTTCTTTTTAATTCCAGCAAAAATCATTTTTGTACCAGGAATGCATTTCTTAGGTTTTTCCAAATACTCCATTAGCGTGTTCTCATTCCAGACAACTCCTGAAAAACAAAAAACAGTAAAATACAAGGCTGGCCCAACATCATATATTATGAAAATATCAACGCTCTCAAATCAAAGGTGTGATGCTCCTGAACATAATGTGCCTAGAATCCAAGAGGAATGTGAGCATAAATGACACATAATATAAAATGCACAAGGTCTACATTGTCTTCGTGTCACTTTAATAAGTCAAATATAAATCCTTTTTGCATCATGGAGAAATGCAGTTCTTTGCACCGTTTCACATCCAACTATTTACTATGTTTAAGCTAAGTATCTTTGTAATTCTGGTATCTGGAAGACCCAACTTTTTTGTTGAAAATTAGCATCTATAGCATTAGCATTGACATGAAATTCATCAAGGCTGTGCTCCACTGTAGGGCATTAGAAAAAGAGTTGTCAATGGCCAGCCCCTGGAATCTCTTGACAGAAGTTGAAAAAACATTAGTGTTTCCTTCCATCCCTTCTAAAACCTGTCTCTGTCAACGGAAGCCTACTGTTGTACTGAAGACTACTGAAATACCTATAACAACATGTTCAAGTTTCTCCTCTGTCCTCTGGAGTTGACTCTTCCCATCATCAAAAGTGGATTTAGATACCACTTTGTTGGCTTTCTTTTAAAAACTTGTACTAACATCTGTATGATTTGTTCACTAAATTTTTAATGAGAAAAAATAGTATATGCTGACGATGTTTTGTATGAAGTCCCACTATAAAGTGAATGTCACAAAACATTTCCTAGAAATCACAGAAAAAACAAAGTTAGCCAATTCTAAAGCACTTTAGTAACCAGAAAAAACCAAACAGGACTCTATTTGTAATTAATAGCTTGATCCAAATAATATAATTTATATTCCAATAATATAAATAAAAACAATGAAACCCACACAGAATTACTTTCCATTTTTAGATGTTCCACTGCTTTTCAAGACTGTCTGTATGAAAAACACAAGACAACTCATAGCTTAGTAGTAGGTGACAGTATTTAGTCAAGTGTTATGAGCAAAACAACTGCAGCACACCACAATGCCAGTAGAGGGTAGTGACCATCAAACAAAATCTAGAAGCGCTCTTCAGAAATAGAAATGAAAATCTGCCCATTCATACTACAAAGTTCTGGGAAAGCCGTGTACCTTTTGACCTGGTGTGCCGAATATTGGTGCAATTTCTTTTTTTAGGGAAAAAAGGGACCGAGGGATTTTTGTTTCCAAAACTATAGTTCAGATTCATCAGCAGTAACACAAAGTAGACAGTTGTGAGAATACCTCCTTATGAGTAAGGCTTTCTATTGTAACCCTAAAGAAAAAGGGTTTTTTTCATACACGTCCCCTCCAACACTGCACCTCATTGATGTCACCTGTTAGTTTTACCTTTGTTCTTGTTTGCATCAGAGTAAGAAAATCATGCAGCTTGTCCTGTTCTGCAGCCAAATAAACCCCAAAGATTTTGTCCTGTCTTGTGCTTTCCACCTTTCTCAACTGTGTGGCACTGAGAACATTTCTGAATAAAGATCTTGCCTTTTTCAACATCGGCCATTTTGATCTATGTAAAAAAAACTAAAAAAAAATTACAGAAAAGTTTACTGTTGTTGGTCACATTTATCATATCCTACATTTTTATAAAATATTTGTCTTGCACGGTAATAAAAGAATTAATGTGTCTCAAAGTAATGAAAATTTGACCTAGACTTAATTGTAAAGGTAAATTTGTGTAAGAGTCTGTTAAGCTGCACAATTTCTGAACATGAGCTAGTTGCTGATGGTCATGAATTAGATTTTTTTTAAGTTACCCCAATTTACAATTAGGAAAAAGCACCACGGGGGTGCTGCATCTCTGAGAGGTGCAGAATTAGAGAATTTGTTACTCTCATCTTTGGAGGTTAAGATAGCTTTAAGTTCCTTGATTGCTCTTCCACAGCTACTTTGATGGTGAGGGTACAAGGTCAACATACTTTTGTCTAGAAGGCCAATCTAAACCATAGCAGCACCTCAGGATTTCCCCCAATTCCCTAGAATGGTTCCAGACCTGTAGAATTCAACTCCTCCTCCAGTGCCTGTCAGGACACTGACATGATAAGCGAGACTTCCCGTGGCAACGGCCCGGACAGAAGGAGAAGGTGCCTGCGAGGCAGCCCTCCGGCCCGTGGCCTCCGGGGAACGAAGGAGAGTCGATCACCTTTCGGTCCTGGGAGAGCACAACAGGCCCGGCAGTCCCGCTGCTGGCCGGCGACCCCCTCAGGTCACCGGCCGCCGCGCGGCGCCGGTCCGCGCTCGGCCCGTCAAAGAGAAGGTGTCATCGACGCGACGACCAATGGCGGAGAGGACAAGGCGGCACGTTCTCTCCTGATTGGTGCGTCGCGGACCCACGGGGCGGGATTAAGCGTCGCGCCCTTCTTTCTCCGGGGAGGCGGCGGGGGTCGCGCGCTGTGCCAACGTGCCAACGGTCCCAACGGCCCCAACGGCCGGGGGGGTGGAGTTGGGGGGGACACAGACAACACTGTCATGGAGCCCCACGCAGCATCATCCTCCCTCTGCGGGCACCGTACCCATGCCAAAATGTCTGTGTTTCAACCTGAGTGGCGTTGGCGGCCCCTCCATGGCTCCACTCTGCAGTGCAGGGATAAAATGGTGTCAGGAGTTGGGAAAAATAGAACACTGTTTGATCTGGAAGGGATGTCGCCTTCCAGCCCTAAAACAGAGCTGCTGGTGTGTTGAATCGTAGCCTTGCTTTTCGCTAAAGATTTCCCACTGGTGGGCAAGGAAGGAGCTTACTGTATTTTTCCAAGTGTTCCTTTACATGGAATCAAACGCAACCACTATATCTTCCTACAGGAAGGATGGGGAGGGACTCTTCATCAGGGAGTGTTATGATAGGACACAGGGTAACAGCCTCAAACCGAAAGAGAGTAGATTTAGATTGGATATCAGGAAGAAATTCTTTACTGTCAGGGTGGTGAGACACTGGAACAGGTTGCCCAGAGAAGCTGTGGCTGCCCCATCCCTGGAAGTGTTCAAGGCCAGGCTGTACGGGGCTTTGAGCAGCCTGGTCTAGTGGGAGGTGTCCCTGCCCAGGGCAGGGGGTTGGAACTAGATGATCTTTAAGGTCCCTTCCAACCCGAACCATTCTGTGATTCTGTGTTTCTGTGAAATATGTTCCTCTAAAAATACTCATTGACCTTGTACATTACACAACAAAACAGGACACCGTTCATCCCCCACAAAAATGCCATTTCTGAGGCCCCTGCCAGGGCTGCGTTGTGCTTGAAACACTGGAAACACTGCCTCCTCCAGATCTCCAGATCACCAGATCTTGCCTCCATGAAACTCTGCTGATATGAACCTGACAACTACATCTTCCTGTGTGAAAGAGAGGGGGGATTCCTGCATATTTAATTTTCTTGTGGAAAATAATAGAAAGAATGCGTGCAGCCCGATCCCCTGATGTCTTCGTTTAACCCCATTTTGCACAGGGGGTGTTGGTCTGTCATGGTCCCAGTAAGAAAGGCACTTAGCCTCCGTAAAGGATCACCTACAATGCTATTTATTTGCAATGCTAACAAGAGAATAGCGTAGAGGGTCTCACGTCCCTTTGGATGGTGTGAGGCCCACGTGGTGCAGCATTGAGGGGGCCTCCAGACCACATGCAGCAAACCTCCTCCATAGTAGAGATTCTCCCCTTTTGGTATTTCAAGCTTTTGTAGGATTTTCTTATAAGGTGTCGTGGTTTGGGCTGGGCTGTACACTAGAATGAACAACAGATGCTTACTTTTACCTCTCTCCCCTTAGGAGAAGAGAGAGCATCTCCCTTCAGAGAAGAGGAGAGAAAAGAGAGAGAGAGACTTATGAGTTGAAAAGAAACTAAACCACTTTAATGAAATATTAGTAATAAAATAATAGTAAGAAAATAATGAAATATATACATCGATCTCCCAGGATGAGGATCACATCACCAGCTGGCACTGGGAAAGTCCCAGATGGGACTCAGCGATGGATGGGAGCTGAACTCAGGATCTGGATTCAGGAACACACGGATCAGGATCAAAGGCAGATGAACAGACAGAGTCATCCTTGGACACTGGCCGTTGAAGAAAGAGGGCTGGCTCAGCTTTTGTACTGAGCATGATGCCGATGGGATGGAATGCCCCATTGGTCAGTTTTGGTCACCCGTCCTGTCTGCTCTGCCCTGCAGGTGCAACCCCTCTACACTCTTCCACTTCCGACCCTCCGATGGGGCACGGAACAAAGTGAGCTGACCTTGGTTGTTACAGCAATAAGTATAAGCAGGAGCCTCTCTGCATACCATCCCTTGGTATTCACTACCAACATCAGACCTTATCTGCTAGAAGTGGACACTGCCTGAAAAATATGTCATTGATTGCAGAGAGTTCAATTAGTTAGAAGAGGCTTAGCTGAAAAGCAAAATTACTGAAAAGAAAATTGGTTCTGTTTTACCTCAAACCAGGACACAAGGAAACAACTCTATCATTTCTACAGTCGAAAGAGAAACAATGCTCTCATGAGACCATTTTGCTGTGCTGTTAGATACAGGCAAGGCCAGGCAGGAGGTGTGATCGCTGGTACTGAGCAGGAGCTGCCCACAGGCTCCTCTGTAAGGATGAGCTGGCTGAATTTATCCCTTGGCTGAGGGACGTGTGGAGCAAGGCAGGGCCTGGCCCCAGCCTGCGCCCGCCCTGGGGAACCGTGCTGTGGGATCCCGGCGCCTATCCAGGGGATCTGCACTGTGGATCCCCACGCCCGCCCAGGGTATCTGCACTGTGGATTCCTGACTCCTCAGTGTGCAGTAGTCAGGGTCACGACAACCCTAGGGCACCAACAGCTCCTATATTCAGCTGAGGAATTCTTGATTTTTGAATCCAACTAGTAAAGACGTGATGAACTTTATAACAACATTGCGTTCTGTGAACTTTATTAGCTGTGTGCTTATTTTCCTACAGAAAATTATTTTTCCTGGATATTTTTTGTTTGTTTGTTTGTTTCCCATGAAATACATCAAGTTCCCTGGGCCTCTGTAACCTGAGAGTTCACAGGACGCACATTAAACCTCATTGTTGCCTACAGCAGCAAAGGCCTTGACAGAGGTTTCTTTCTGGAGAAACTCTATGACACTCATGCTGTTTCAAAGGGGGTGGGTCACCATGCAGAGTACTGAGTCTCTGGTTGAAGGAGTCTCTTTAAAAATAAAAAAAAATATTGCAGCAAAAGTATGTTAGGGAGATACTGATAGGGTACAAAACTGGGGGGAGTGGTCGATACGCCAGAGGGTCCTGCTGCCATCCAGATGGACCCAACAGGCTGGAGGATGGTCTGACAGGAGCACCAAGAAATTCAACGAGGGGAAGTGCAAGAGTCCTGCACTTGGGAAGGAACAGCCCCATGCACCAGTACATGCTGGGGGGTGACCGGCTGAAAGCAGCCTTGCAGAAAATGATTTGGGCATTGTGGTGGACATGAAGGGGAACATGAGCCAGCAATGTGCTCTTGTGGCAAAGAGAGCTGCTGGTATTCGGGGCTACATTAGCAGGAGTGTCACCTGCAGGACAAGGGAGATGACCCTTCCCCTGTACTCAAGACTGGTAAGGCTACACCTGGAGTACCGTGTCCTGCTCTGGGCTCCACAGTACAACAGATACACAGACATACTGGATGGAGTCCAGCAAAGGGCAATGAAGATGATTAAGGGTCCGGAGCATCTCTCCTATGAGGAAAGGCTGAAAGCGCTGGGACTGTTTAGGCCAGAGAAGAGAAGGCTCAGGGGTGGATGTCACAAATATGTATAAATAGCTGAAGGGAGTGAATGAAGAAGATGGATCCAGACTCTCCTCAGTGGTGCCCAGTGACAGGACCAGAGGCGATGGGCACAAACTGAAACACGGGAGGTTCCACCTGAGCATCAGGAAACACTTTGTAACTGTGTGGGTGACTGAGCGCTGGCTCCGGTCGCCCAGAGGCGTTGCGGAGTCTCCCTCCCTGCAGACATTCAAAACCTCGGTCCGGGGCGGCCCCACCAGAGCAGGGGGGTGGCCCCGCCGGCCTGCAGAGGTTCCTCCCGTTCGGTGGCTCCGTGACACCGCCCCCGGCCGGGCGCCGCCAGGGGAGGGTGGGGGTCCGACAGCGCCTCTCCTCGGCACCGGCTCTCGGTTCCTTTCTGCCTCAGTCCTTCCCACCTGCCCGCTGCCGCTCCGGGGGAGCAGGTGCCCGACTCCTCCAGGGTAGACGCGCCGGTGCCCGAGGCGGGCCAGGAGGGAGGCTCTCCCCGGGGAGCGGGGTGTGCCGCACAGGCCGGCCAAAGGCGCTGAAGCCCGGCGTGAGGCGGCTGGGGAGCCCCGCCCGCCGCAGGCGAGGCCGCGGCCCTGACTGGGCGCGGGGAGGCGGGAGGGGCGCGCGGGAGGCGGAGGACATGTTGTCTCCCCGGCGGAAAGGGCGCTGCGGCCGTTCGCCGCCGGCTCCCGAGAAAAGCCAACGGTCCCCGGCGGCCCGAGAGCCCGGCGGCCCCACTATGGAGGAGGGCAGTGGCTTCCGCCTCTCGGCTGAGTGCCTGGACGAGCCGCCCAACAGCCGCGTCTTCGTGGTGCTGGGGAAGGACACCGGGGAGGCGCTGATCCGGGAGCGCTTCTCCCCTTTCGGGGACATCCAGAACATCTGGCTCCTGCGGGACAAGCGCACCAACGAGTCCCGCGGCATAGCCTTCATTAAGTTCGCCCGCAGCTCGCAGGCCTGCCGGGCCATGGAGGAGATGCACGGCCGCAGCCTGGTCCCCGACACCAAGCCCATCAAGGTACTGCCGCCGGGCCGCGCCGCCCCCTTCCTGCCGGGGAGCGGGGCCGGGGGCGAGCCGGCGGGGTGTCCCCCGCTTCCCTTCCCAGCATGGCGGCCGCGGAGGGCGGCAGGCCTCGGCCGCTGCGCCCTGAGCTTGGCGCTTGAAGGTGGTGTTGGCCTACACGGGGGCAACACAGAGCGTCAGACCCCCTCCTTGTGGGGGTGTTGTCACCCTTTTGGGTCAAAACCTGGGGCATTTTCCGCCACGGGGTTTGCGGGGTTGGCGGTGCTCTTCAGGAGGAGCTGCGGTGGGTCCCATCCTCGCCCGAAGTTCCCACGCGTGGCATCAGCTGCAGCAGGCCTGGGGAGAATGCAGAACCTGGAAACTAGCTTTTCCTTTTTTTTCTTCTCTTTTTTAACCATGAGGCAGTCTCTGTGGAATATTCTAAGACAGTGTATTTTAAGTGTTGTAAGCAAGATCAATGTGGATAAATAGAACTGGCTTTGCAAGTATATTTTGTATCTTGTGCACTATTACATGCACAATTAAAAATACCCCAAAACAATTACGGGGTATTTTTAATCTATGGTAGCTACTCGCTGGTAGCTTTCCTCCTCTTGAGTTGTTTTCATATTCACCAAGTACTGAGAAGATATGAATGACTGAACAGTGAAAGAAGATTCCACGTGTTTCATTTGAAAAAGCAACTGAGTCAGTAAAATCTTTTCTGAAGAATTTATCATTAGAAGCCAAAAGATCAGAGTTGTATTCCTTACTCCCCTGCATGACTACTAAAAAAAATATTTTAAGAGCTCCGTGAAATCAGTTGCTGCTTTTGCATAAGGGGCTTATTTTGAAAGTTGTTGGTATTTTTCTTATTTGGTTGGTTTGGGTTTTTGTGGATTTTTTTTTTTGCCTGGTTGTCTTCCGGGGTGCACTTCTGAGGAAATTTATTTCAATAATTAAAAAGGGTTTTAACAGTTACAGATGTTACGATCCTTGATAGAGCACTGGACCTGCAGACTTGGCCCAACTGAGCAGTGAACTGCAGTAGCAAGGTTTTAATTAGCTGCTAGGCTTTTTTGTTTGTTTGCTTGCCTTTTTTTTTTTTTTTTTTACTACTGCTATACTAGGCCTGTTGCAGTAATGCATTTTTTGCTACCTCGCATGCCATCTGTGACATGGGCAGTGCCGCTGAATCAGGCTTCAGTGTTCCTGACCATTCTTCATTATCCCCAGTGAGAACTTCTGCTGGCCTCTGTCCTGTTTGGAAAACCATTTGGGGTGTATTATATTTGTAGGTCTTTCGTCACAGATGCATCTATGATCAGAGATGTTCTTTTTTTTCCATATTAGGAAAGCTAGCTTATGTGAAAGGTAAACGCAGACTTGTTAAAACAAACTAAATTTATTGCTTGCTGATACGTGTTTAAGACCCTTTGTCCGGTAATTAATGTCTGTGTGATTATTTCATTAGGTATTTATTGCACAGTCAAGAGCTTCTGGAAGCCACCGAGATGTTGAAGATGAGGAGCTTACACGAATCTTTGTTATGATACCAAAATTCTATACAGAGGAAGATCTGCGAGAGAAGTTTAAGGTACTGATTTGCTATTTGTTAATTGTTATTTTAAATTGCCTTTGTCCTAATTTGTCAGAAGGGCTTAACATGTGGAACTTTAATGCATTTTCAAATACTAGAAATTAGTATTTTTTTAAATTGTTCTAGATGTATGGAGACATTGAATATTGCAGCATTATTAAAAACAAGACTACTGGAGAAAGCAAAGGTTTGGGCTATGTGAGGTATTTAAAACCATCCCAAGCTGCCCGAGCAATTGAAGAGTGTGATCGAGGTAAGAATCTGACTGAATTCTTTCAAGTTTTTCACAGTTAAGTGTGAATTAATGTACCTGTAATTTTCAGTTTTGTTTGCAGGTAAATTATTTATAATGTAAACACATTTTAAGACAAAGTTTTATTGCAAATAAAAAAATAGTATTATTAACAGTCACTGATTGCACTCCTGCAGGACCAAACTGCAAGTAAGATCAGTGAAAAGTGTTTGGAAATAGATACAGCTTTCTTTCATGAATTAATATTGGCCTGTAATGTAGGTTTCATATATAGGAAAACCTCATTTTAATGTATCCCTGGGAATATGCATTTTTAATCAAATATATACGATATACAATGAATTTATATATAAAATTATATTTGGTAATCCATAGGGATTCTCTTGTGATTCCATTTATTTAAGAACAAATTCATCCTAATTAAAGTTTGGGGAGGTGTTTTTTGCTTGTTTTTGTTTAACGTCATGATTAATCTGTTACAGACTGAAAGACTCTGTATGCTTTATGACCAACCGAACGCTCTAGTATCAAAAGCATGTTAATGAATATGAGTGAGTTAGGTGGAAGGCCACCAAGGTGGTCAGGGGCTGAAGCACATGAGGAGACATGGAGGGAACTGGACTTGCGCATCCAGGAGAAGAAAGGGCTTTGGGGAAATCTAACAGTAGCCTTCTGGTCCAGCCTCCTGTTAAATGGTCACTTAATCACAAATATGAAACAACTTGGTGTGTGGGTGTGGTTGGGGTATTTTTGGTGGGGGTTTTTTGTGGTTTTGCTTTTTTTTTTTCTTTCTTTTTTCTCCAGTAATATGTGCGGTGGTTCCACATCATGTCTGTCATAAGTGGTTCTACAAAAATTATGTTCGTGACAATTCTTGTATAGGAATATGAGTCTGAGATTGCTTGAGAATTAAATTTTATTTCCTTTCTCCTGTGGGGTTAAAATGAAATTAGTTAGCCTGAGAGTAATACGTACTTCTTTCATAACAGCAAAACCTAGATCAGCGCAAAACATGCATAAACTGCTGTTAGAGTATGGAAGTTCAGGTGATGGCTTCTGGAGTGCTCAGTCACTCTCACAGCAAGTACACTCTGTTGCGCTTAACTTGCGACTACGAGTGGTTCTATGTGGAAGTTGTTAACTTTCATACAATTATTATGGTAGTCTTCAAGAGTTATAAATCAGTAAGTTCAGATGTGCTGAACTGTTGCTGTATGTATGGTTGCTTCTTTCAGGCTACAGGGCCATTTTGGCTGAACCTAAAAATAAGTCATCTGAGTCTCTTGAACATGATTATTATAGTAATAACACGAGGCAAGAACCAAGAGGAAATACACTTCCATTTTGTAAGTCACAGGTTTTTTTTATACTAAAAATGAATTGTAATCTTGAGTATGGTCACAAAGTAAGAATACAGTTTGGAAGAAGGGAAGCTAATGGAGGCTTAGGTCAACACTTAAATAGTAGATTGGTTGTTGGAGTTAGAAACAAGCCAGGCGTTTCGTTTCTATATTTTTATGGCTCGCTCTGCTCTAGTTGGTCGATTGTTTGGTGACTTATATTGGTGAAATAAATATGCTACCTTTAGCATATAATTGGATTACTTTTAAAAGTTGAATGAAAAATGAAAAATATGTGTGAAATGAAGGCATACTAGTGCGATGACTTGAATTATTTATTTTTATGTTGATTCTTGAGGTGGGCAGCCAGAGTTTTGTAGTTTTGAAAAAAACGAGAGCAGAATTCAAGAGTCAGTCTCCAAACGTCTGTCAGTGGTATCTCGTCTTCCCTTTATCCAAGAGCAGCTGTTTGCTCTCTTTGATCTAGTCCCGGGACTGGAATATTGTGATGTTCAACGAGATCCTCATACCAATAGTGGTAAGTAAAAGTACAAAAAGATTTTTTTTCTTTCTATGAGGGGAATGCCTTTTAATTTTCCTTCAATTCATTTGTATTGCAAAATACAGTACACTTGTTGGAAAGAATTAATGTTTTATGTATTAATGGTTGCTGCTGTCACTGATGCATAAACCCAGAAATTCAGTTTTGTTTGAATCCCTATTTACAGGTAGCCTTAAATACCTTTATTTTTAGATAATAGAATCTCAAGAAGGACAGAATCAAAACCACGGGAAGTGTTTTTTTGGTCAAATTAAGTTAATAGTTCTGGGCAGAATAAATGGAGAAAAACTTTCAAAAATTATTAGACATCTAGTTTAAATATTCTCTAAACGGATCTTTTGAGTTTTCATCTTGAAATGGAGTGACAGTGTGTCTGTGTGTAAAAGCTGACAGGAGTAAACTGGATTAAATCATTCCAAAACAAATCATGTCTAGTACTGGAAGGATTGTTTTCATTTAGTGTACTTGTTGTTTTGCTGTTGCTGAGATAAATGTCGAAGAGGTCTTTTCCCCAAGAAGCTTGAAATGGAAATGTAACTTTACAGTACTTCAGATTCACTGTTGATGGGATAATTGCAGTTTAAAATGAAACTGTATATGTTTTTGTTTCTAATTCAGACTTAGGGAAGAGGACCTGTTTTGACTTGTATTGCTTTATTACCATCTTGTCAAGTTAGCATAAATATAGCTGATCTGTCACTAGTTAATTCCACTGAAATTTTCTTTACAAATATGACTGATGTTACTATTAAGTAATGTGCGGTAAAAAGACTTAAGAATTTTGTATCACTAATGTGGAGTTTAATCCTATTGCTTTATATGAGTGTTGTTTGTTCTTAGAATGTACCCATATCATACTGAAACTGTATGCACTGTATTTGTAGGGTACGCTGTGATTCAGTACAGTACTGCTGCATCGGCGATATATGCCAAGTATAAGTTACATGGTTTTGAGTATCCTCCTGGAAATCGATTAACTGTCATTTTCCTAGAAGATGGGAGTGACAGCTCAGAGTAAGTACCAGTGCATAGAGACAGAAAGTTGTAAGTTGTGTTCTGGAGAGCAAAATTAAAAATAAATAAATAGATTTTTAACATAAGAAGTAACAGCAGTGTCACTATGATCTTGCTTCATACTTGTAGATAGTAAATTAAAATATATATTCTTAAGATACATTGGGAAATCTTGGATTTGGAAAGAATCTTTGTAAATGTCTCTGTAATATGTAACAAGGCCAGAATGTGGTTTTTTTGAGGAGTTTTTTGTATTAAAACAAGATTTATGTACTTGATCTCTTGGTTTGTTTGCAGTACTGCGAATAGTAGCCTTGTGAAGCAATTATGTAGAGTAAAACTGCTGGGTGCTGAGGATCTCATATCCCCACTGTGTGGGGATCATCAGGTTTTACTTTGCCCATCTAATCTGTTGTTATAATTTGAATGCCCATTACAAGTTGGAGCAGGTTACGTACGTTCCTGCAGTGAATATTTTGGCTTAGTTTCATCCTAAAGGAATCTAGTTCATGTCAAACCTATTCTGCGATATGAATGAGAACAGTAAGGGGGGACAATGGGAAGACTAACTTCAGAAGGCCATGTCTGACCTAAACTAAAAAAAAAAAATAAATTCATTGCAACCACCCTTCTTGCAAACAATTTCCTTCATTCTTCAATAATTCCTACTATCTCATGGCCCTACAACACGGGCTGTGAATCTATGCAAAAAGTGCAATTGCTTTTTCTTATTTTGCAACAGAACAAAGAAAAATCACTGGAAAATGAGAGCTGGAAGTATGCTTTCTGTGATAGCATTCTGACTTCTGAATTGAATCTCTGTGCTTTTTATTGAAACCGGTGAAATTTTTCTCTCCCTTCTGCCTTTTAGGCACCTTTCACAAATTGAACTGGGCTCTGTAGGGTTAATTCCTTCCCCCCCACCCCCGAGTATTAAAAAAGCAGAGTTTTTATATCTCTGTATGTAGAAATGTATGAGTGTTCAGTGATTTGCAGGTAGCACGTGTACTTTCAGATCATGTCTAGAGTGTCATGAACGCCTGACTTGATTTTCGTTATCTACATGAGTTTACAGATTTCCAGAGATACTTTCATATGTGCATTAAAACTTATTGTCTCTTGCTGAATTTAAGATTACTGTAATTTATCTCTTTTTAAAAAAGTTTATTATGACTTCTGATTGCAGACTCATCAGAAAAATGGCCACACAGCTGGTAACAGCACATGTGTCATCAGTGTTGCGGAATAACAATACAGTTGTTCAGCAGTATAGGACACCTCCTGTAAGTTCATATAATGGATACTGTTAATGTTCTTCTGAATTGTAAGAAACTTCAGATATGCCAATGAAGAACACTGCTCACTTTCTTCTGTGTTTTAGACGCTACATTTTTAAGATGTACCTCTGGTTGGTTTGTACGTTTTTATGCCTTGTAAAGGTGTCTGACCTTACCCAGATTTATTGTCCAATTTAATGAAATAACCAAAGCAATCAAATTAATTAAGATGAGAACTGGTAGAGCCTGCTTATATCCTGTGA
The DNA here is from genome assembly GCA_013396915.1 of Stercorarius parasiticus. Classification (NCBI taxonomy): domain Eukaryota; kingdom Metazoa; phylum Chordata; class Aves; order Charadriiformes; family Stercorariidae; genus Stercorarius; species Stercorarius parasiticus. The sequence continues at coordinate 837,894 of VWZL01000529.1, read as the reverse complement.
TAGGAACAAAAATTGTAAATAAAGTAAAATTACTTTCCCCCCACATTGGTTAATTTATACTTGTGTTTTTCCCCGTGTTTCAGCAGGCATTTGGAGGAACTTCTGGCTCACAGTTACTCCAGCCCCAAACAGATGCCATACTTCCACCACACAAAAAAAAAGTTCCACCTGACACTTCTGTGAAAGAAAGGCTTTTCATACTTTTTCATCCCCATCCTTTACCTGTAAATGTATTGGAGGATGTGTTCTGGTAAGACTCCATTTACAAATAAGTCTTCTCGCACCAAAAAAATAACCATGAAATATTTAAAATAAATGTTGAAAATGAAAAAGATTGTCATCATGAAAACTCTTTCCAGAAAAGACAGTGCACAGTGATCAATAAGTGATAAGTGATCAATGGGTAACAGTTGCTTTTTGAAACAAGTGTGTAATGGAATTCCCCTTGAAGCATAGCTGCAATGTCATCAGTTACAGCAGCTTTATTATTGATTAACATAATCTGAAGTAAAATGTCTAGTCTCTTAATGTTGGGGTGTTTTTTGTTTTTTTTTTTTAGCCAAAAAATGTGGTACTTCAGATTCTTACAGCCTAATTTATTTGGCATTTTCTTGTACATACTTCTGTAAGGGATTTTAGTATCTTGATAAATTTCCACAGTAACTTAGGGGAATAAGTATAGGGAGGTTTTTTTCTGATATATCCTGAAATGTTTTGACCGTTTGCATCTTATTGAAACTATTTCAACTGTCCTTTCACACTACCTCCCTATGAGGAGCAAGGACTTCAGAGACAGTTTTTGCCATCTTAAAAACAAATCTATAGTTCAGCTGCTCTCCAGTATTTTGTATTACTTATTTTTAGCATACTCTTGAAGAAAAAGACATTTTCCTTTTCTAATAGCTGGCATTTGCAACAAATCTTTGGAAAACCAAATTATTTTCAAAGCACCCGGAGAGGAAAAGAAATAATACACACTTTTTGTGTCATTTAAAACTGTACCTATTTGATATACTGGAGAAGAAAAAGGCTGTGCACCCTAGTCTTGACACTCGTATAACTTCAGTATGAAGCAAGCAGACTTCTTAAATTTATTTTTTTTTAAGGAACTGTCTAGGAATCTCCTGAGGACTTGGAAATCTGGGGTTTTCTGTAAAGCTTTGGTGCTTGATTTCTGAGTCATTTCAGTGAGGCCTTTTCAAAGGTGAATCACAACTGAACAAGTTCATTTAAGTGCGATGCATGTTTAGCCTCTAAATTATCTGCTGGTTTGTGTGTGTGTGTTCTTTTTGTTTTGTTTGGAGTTTTTTGTTGTTCTGTTTTTGTGGGGGGTATTTTTGAGTGCCATTTAGTGTTTTGGGACTATGGCATTGATTAGCTTTACATAGTCTTTTAAATAAGAGATAAATCACTGGTGCTTGTGGTTCTATTGTAATATTCCATAGAAAACATTGCCTACGGACTTTTGGTTTTATTCCTATGTCTGTCTGGAATTCTGGAGAAGGGAATAAGAAAATTGGGAGTTTTGGAAGAGGGCAGCACAAGAAAATACAGCATATGTATGAGAATATAGTTTTTACAGATGCCAAATCATATATAGTTCATATTGGATAATTAGTATCTATGTTGCAGCAAAACCTGTAAATTATCTCATTTCTTTTTTTTTTTTTTCCCCCCCAAGTCGTTTTGGACACTTGATAAAAGTTTATCTTGTGGCTGGAAAAAATGTGGGCTATGCAAAATTTGCAGACAGAGCAAGTGCCAGTGATGCCATAACTGCGTTACATGGCAAGATTGTGAATGGTGTCAGACTTAAAGTAAGGTTGGCGGACTCACCTACAGAAGAGTCTAACAAACGACAGAGAACTTACTGAGCAGGTGAGTACCCAGTCTGAGCTGTTACTTAAACTGATGTTCAACTCCTTGAAACAGAGATAGGCAAAGTATTTTGAAGTTGGCTATGAGCATGTAATGATAAACTTTAAATCGATTTTTAGCTAACAACTTGAAATTTAATTTGTGATATATGTGTCTGTATACGTATATATGTATATATGGGTGTGTGTATGCTTATATATGCACACGTACACTTTTAGTAAAAATCTATTTTTATAATTTTTGAACAAATATAAACCAGTTGATTAACATCAATAGAAACATCATAAAAATAATCACTTTATGTACATAAGAGTATCAGTTAACATTGAAAAGAGTATGCAAAAATAAACGGTGGAATTGTAATCGGCTTGTGTGTGTCTTTCTTTCATTAAAAATACGTGCCCTCACAATGGTGTTGGATGAAGACGCAGAGTTTAGTCCTTGAAGGGCAGAGGAGGGAAGGGATAAATTAAAAAACAATGGGAAGGACAGGGAAGGTTGCCAGGTGAAACCAAAGGTTTGGGATATTTGAGTCATCTGGATACTTGGAAATCAGGCATAGCTGGAATGTGTGAAAGTGAAGAAAATACTGCAGAGCCTGTTGTGGGATTGAGGTGAATGTTTAAGATAATTGGTTTGAGAATGTATTAGTTCATGCTTATGCCCTATGAAAGCTGTCTGAGCTCCTAGAGAGGTTTTTGTAGACTTCAGGGACCAAAATTCACTTGTTCTTTGAAAACATTGGTTTGATTCAAACGGTATAAATTTTTTTAAAAAATTTTTCTTATTTTTTTTAGCATTAGGACTATTACCAAAAGAGGAATATCGCTGGGGGAGGAAAGGTTAAGTCCTGTTTTCGACACAGTAACTCCCAAATATCACTGTAGCTTCCAAATAATTTCAGTAGCCCTATTATCTTCATGAGGGACATGCAGTTTTGCTTTAACTCATTCAGAAAACATCACATGAAATCCTGAGTCTCTTCACATGAATATTTTACTTCTGACCTTCAGTCCTTGTACCTTTCCTTGTGTAGATACTCTTTGTGACCCAGGAGATGCAAAGACCAAAAAAGATTTTGCCCACAGTGTTCTTTTCCTCCTTTTTTTCCTAAGGACTTTGATGTTGTTCTTTTGATAAGCAGCAGTTAACTACATGTGGCCTTAGCCTTTATACACAACTTGCTTTTTTAAAAAAATGGATTTCTAGCATTATTTTACTACATCGAATTGTAGCTAAAACTAAACTTTTTTTTTAATCATCGACTCTGGTGAATGCAATTTTAAGTAACGTGTACCCATGCTCTTATCTTTGTACAAAGGTTTTGTTTGTTTTTAATGTGACTCTTAGTTCCAATAATAAAAGGCCAGCCTCTCGGTCACTACAGGAAAAACTATGATGTAAAGTGTAATGTAATACCAGGTCTGCCTTAACTACTTTTTATTAGAAAAGTGTAGATACGGTATGCGTCCAAAATTAGAAAGGTGATTTATCCTTACTTTTTCTTTCTTTGTGTTTAAGAAAGACAAGAGTGAGAAGACTGGGACGTTCTCTTCTGATTGTCAATCTAAAACTGATTTTTTTTTTCTTAATTTATGCACACGTGTGTGCAGGCATATGCAAGTATGCATTTTCCCAGATTTTTTAGAAGATTCTTTAAGGTCTCCAGCTGACAAAAGGTGCAGTTGGTCACCAATGGGATTTCCAAAAGGCTAAAACTTATTTATATTTCACATTATGTTTGACTACTTAAAAACCTGAACTCACTTATAAGGTGAGGGTAGGACATACACACTTGCTGTTGCGCCATTTTACCTAATTAGAAGACTGGAGAAATAAGGTCATATTTGAAGAATAATATTTTTACATATGCAAAATTACAGCAGAGCTCTTTGTCTTTTCCTAGTTTTTTTAAAATTTCTGTAAATTTTCAAATAATAAAGAGTACTAGTTTTAGTTTGTTCAAAGATGGATACCCTAAATCTGTCTTGGGCAGATTACCTGTAATTCTGGTGCAAGTGACTGCTGAATGTTTCCCTTCTAGTTGTCCTTTCATCTGCTGTGTCCATGCAATAACACAGGTAGAAGAGCTTTCTAAATTTATCATGTTACATCTTGTTACACCCTGTACATTGGGTTCCTGATCCTGAGTCTCTTAGCAGGTTGCCTTAGTATCTATCTCTTCTTAGGATAAACAGACAGAATTACTTGCTCTCTCTTTGTTCTTTGGCCAGTTTCTCAAATTCAAATGAAATGGTGCATAAAAAGAAAGATTCCAGATGTGCTCCTTTTTAAAAGGGCTTGCTCATTTAAATCAAGCTTACCACTGTGTGACTCTGCGTTGGACTGACCGACAGAAGTTTTGCAGTTGTTTAAAGGCTTGTATTTTGCTTACAATTAAAGCTTTAAAGTGTGCACATGAAAGGGGATGGAATTCTCTCTACATCTGAAATACTACCTTTTTTTTTTTTAAGATGTGAGAATATTAACTTTTGTTATTTTTGAATGGAGGAAATAATCTTCTTAGCTAAAACTGTGAATTTTCACCTAAGGAAGTCATTGCCTCTTAAAAAAATTAATAAATCCGTTCTAAAGTCCTGTTGTATTGCTTACCTCTTAACCTCTAACAAGGTGACTGGATTTCTGCAGTAGTCTTTTCTATACAAGGTTCTCTGATTAAAATCCGTAATAAGATCTGTAAATTCAATAGAATCTATAAGAAAATAAATTTAATTCAATTGAATAATTCAATTTAAAGAAAACATTTATTTCAACACAGTTTTTATCTGCTGCCTTGAAGTTTTTTCCCCAATAATATTTTTCTTGTCTAATCATCTTTTTTAATATAATTTACAAACTGCTTCTTAAAATTTTTTATGATAATGGTATGCTACTGATAATTCTTTTGCAATGTAAACTTCTGATCATAAGAATAGACTGTTATCTTACAATAACCTTTGTTTATCATGAGAATTTGAATACATGTGTGTTAATATTCTAAACTAACCCATCTAATGAATTTTGCAGGCTCTGGCTCTTCTACAAGTCAATGAAAATTGAATTGTTTATATGAGTAGTTAAAAGTAGCAGAGAAATGATGGAAATAAGAGAACCTTATTGGTCTGTAACTACTTTAAGTTCTAATGTAAGTTGTTTTGGGGTGAGGTTCTCCTCTTTTATATCCTCTCTCTAATGATAGAAATAATCACTTTAAACCATCTTTGAGTCGGTGTACGCTTGAGAAGACAACTGCAATGCCCACTTCTAGGCATTTGCTAAAAGCAGAAGTGATCTTAATGTTCTCGGTGTTGGGCAGCTTGTGCTCTCTACTCAGGTTTTTGCATTGCTTTGAATATTTCATGAGAACCTCACTGCAGTTGTCTGATGCCTGTTGTGTAAATTAGATCATTCAAAAATAGAAGAGGGAGGAAAGAATTTGTTACCTTTCAGAAGAAGCTGTTGTGGAATTCCGATTAATCTCTTCATTGCAACCTAGCAGTTCTATTTAAATATCACCACCCCCTCCAAAAAAAATCCCCCACCCCACAAGCTAAAACCAAAACCAAACCCCAAACTCCCAAATGCTTATTCTGTCATGAAAGACTTGGTTGTTTTTGTCTTTTATGATCCTTCTCCTGAAAAGAGATTTGATTTGCATTCTTTTTTTTTAGTTAAAACTCTATTAAAATCCTGAAGTTCAACATGTATATTTATAATGATTTATTTTTGTGTAAAAAATGTTTTTTAAAAAGTAATATACTTCAGAATAAAAAAAAAAGTTAACTGTATTTTGTATCAACAGTATACTGCAGAAAAAGTGCTGGCTTTCACACACTGCTCAGAAGAAGAGGTACTTCTCTAAATGCTAGAGAATCATATATCAAATTTCAATATCATTCTTCTAAATATATTAAAAGCCTTATTTGTATGCTGTCGTAGCGATTATGTTTTATAATATATATATTTTAAAATAGGTATGTTGCTTTTTGATACTATTTTTGTACTTGTGTTTTTTCTGCAGAAACTAAATAATGACATGACCCTCAGCTAGCTGACTGACTGACTGAAAACGTGACTAGACATGGTTCCTGTGGACAGTGACAGCTTTTTTTTTTTTAATTGTTATTTAGTTGATATCTCTCTCTCTCTATATATATATATATGGTACTTTCCGGTTTTGAAAATGCAGACCTGCAGTTTTGAAAATTATCTAGGCATTAAAAATTGTGAACTGGTGGTTGTTCTTGTAGTAGTCTATAATCTTGTATTACAGAAATATCTCTCTTGTGTTTAACTAAATTCCTCCTCTAAGATGGAAATTACAATGATGGGGGGAAAATAAAGGAGTCGGCATTTTGTGGCTTGACTGGTTAATTGATAATGATTCATATTATAAGTGTTAAAATAGACAACATTTCTCATGATTCAAATTGCATTGAAAACTGAAGTACAGCAGTAAATTCAAAGAAAATGAAGTATTTCAAAAACTGCTAACAAATCTGACAGTATGAAGCTAGATTTAAGAAAATAGCTGTAATCAAGAAAATTATTCAAGTACATTCTTAAATATTTTGTTGATTTGTGCCAAAAGTATTCCTTGTGCTTTGCATGCTGTTTAGTGAAAAGGACATTTCACTGTGGGTCAGACTACCAGAGCTGCTTACATTTATCCTTTCTCATCCTGAGGTCTTTCAGTTATAACTGCAGGGAAAGTATGGAGTCTAGGGGTGGGTTTTTTTGTTCTGAGGAGTTGGGGTTTTTTTGGTCTCTTGTTCTTTGAGGGTCTTTTTTTTTTAAGAAGCTTTCAATGCGTATGTTGTTTAAGAATTGGACAATTTAGCATTCCAGCAGGATGAAGAGGATTTTCAGCACTGATGAAGAGTAAATGAAGATAGTTCAAATAAGTATTTGCACAGATAACTTCCAAATGCCAAATACTTTTCTGTGTATTCCTGAATACTACTTGTTGAATTGAAAATATCCCGATTATTAAAATAATTTATACGGATAAAATTGATAAATTCTAGTTGTATGCACAGTAGAAGACAAGCATGCTCTCGAATGCATCCTGCTTCCCAGCGCCTCCAGTCCTGGTCCCTTGATCATCCGTGTGGGCAGAAACAATGGAGCATCCTGTAGCTTCCTCTGGCTCTGAGCACCTGCAGGCAGATCTCCTTCCAAGAAAGCCCTAGCCCGCAGGAAAGCAGGCGTGAGAATGCAGGTCTTAGTCCCTGAGTTACCAGGCGTGGGATGGTGAACTGGGTTTCAGAGTAGATACAGCCAGCGTATACAACTTCAATGTGATGGGAGAGTTGTGTCACAGGGAAGACAGAGCGAATGACAACCCATTGTCTATCTGGATAGTGGGGTTTATTTAAGAACGAACAAGATGTGAGCTTTTATCCTACCTTATAATTTCACAGATTTACCTGCTGTTCTCTGCTACCCACCAGCAGTGTTAGGTTCCCATAGCCCCAGATTCCCTGCCCAGCAGGGAGATCTGCTGTCGGGAGGGCTGGGCACAAAGTTGTGTTTGTGCTGTGTGGCTGCTTAAAGCCACCAGTCTCAGGTTCCACTGACCAGTGTCCCTGGGTGGCCTTTGGCATTTGTTTCTATACAGCTCAGTGAGCTGATCACCCCCCCTTCCACGATTCTCACCTTCTGCTTCTCCAGCCCCTTACTCATTCCAAGAACACTACTTACCAGAACCCTTCCTTGCAGCCTCCTTTCTGGTGCTTCAGGCCCCTGATTTTCCCAGGCCCAGTAGTGAGTGTGCAGAAGGACAGCACCTTCTAATCGCTGGCTTGGTCTTGTGTCTCTTAATCAATTTAATCTATGTTTTTACCTACAACAGATGGCCTCCTTTTCTTGTTTTGTTTCTGTGTTTGTCAAAGAGAAGAGAAGGAGGAACCGAGAAGGTATTGGGAAGTACCTCCAGTTGTAAGTAGCTGAAAGCTGCGGGTGTAATCGTTTTTAACTCTTCTCCCTTGTTTTACAACAGCAAAAGTCATGCACCCATTTAAGCAATGCCCCTGGCTGGGGCTGGGGGGGAAGAGGAGGGAGCAGAAGAGCAGAGCCTTTGACACAATCTTTTTAACTGGAAGATAAGCTTACCCAAAACTTACAACTTTACCATTCAGTGCTTTACTGTCAGCAGTCTTAAAATACGGCTAGAATACAAACCTAGATGAGCCATGTAGTAATGTCATGAGACTTCACTTCCTATCAAATTAATGTGATTAGAAGAATATTTACATGCAAAGTACGTAACCCTTCTTATGTAGCACATATTTCAAAACAGTTAGTAAATTGGTCTCTCATACAAGATACAGTCACATTCAACTAGTTTTTCTTTATTTCCTGCTCCCTATAAAAAGAAGTATCAATAAAAATAGTTTTACATTAGAGAGTGTATATGAGAATGAGCACTGGCATTGCAATTGGCTCAGAAATTGGAGTGACAGAAACTATGTATTTAAAAAGCCACAAAGCAGTGTTATTTCTTATGTTAAAAGAATATTAGTATTCAAATGCTCAAACGTTGGGAAGCTGCAGAATAAACGTTGCCTGAGAAACCTCCTTTTGCTTCTCTCCATTCCCCTCGTATGTGTGTTACGATGCAGTCCTTGATGACTCACCAGCAGCTTTTTTCCCCAAGAGCAGTTGTTTCATTCAGCACAAAGAACAAAATTGAATCAGGGCCGGACAGTTAAAGCAGGCTGTAAAATTCCTGCTTAATTTGTTGTAGAGGTTAGAAATTATATAGTGAATAAACCGGGCTTACGGTTGAGCCGGGAGAATGGGATCCTATCTCTGACCCTGGCCCATAGATTGTGAGGGAGGTTGCAATTTCTCTCGGTTTCCTCTGGAAAAGTCCTGTTTGGGGTTGGTTTGGGTGTGGGTTTGTTTTGGGTTTTGTTGGGTTGTTTGTTTTTTTTCCCCTGCTCATCCTCGCCATAAATTTTGAGTAGAATCTGGAGCTTCCCTCTATCTGCACAGAGGAAATAATTCTGCCCAGGTTGCCATAGATCCAAAACTCCAGAACCATCAAGCAGCACCTTTGCAGCCTTAACTGTACGCTGTACGCAGCGAGTCCAATATTTTTAGAAAGCATGAGCTCTGCTGTGCCAACACGACAGAGACACCATGCTTGTACAGCGGGTCTGACGTGCTGCTGAACGTGTGTGGTGCGACGTATCTGCATGTTAGGAGTAAGCGAAAACACCGCCTACAAGGGGTGCAGTGCAATGCCAATGCAAGCATCTTCTCAGGGTAGCTGCAGATCTTTACTGTCTTTATTGAAGAGAGTGCTTTAAAATATATGATGGTTGTGGGCGTGTTATTTAGGTGTCAGGTGAAATGCTGAGAATCTCTGCATGGTCAGTTGAAAAAAGAAAAACCTTCTCATTTATGTGCTTGAATCAGCCTTTTTGATGAGTCTCTCCTATGTCACAATCCCCCAGTCTGTTGTGGCACTGAAGGTGGATGCCTGTGCGTTTAAGTGATGTGAACACTCAAAAATGAAACACTGGTGTCTAAGCTTAGCCATCTTTCTTGAGAAAGAAGAATCATCTGTTAGAATGATCCTAACAGCTACTTGAGGGAGCATTCAGCGGACACAGAGGGTTCAAAGACACCCTTTACAACTTGAAGCGATGTTGCTAAGTAGAAAGAACCGTTTTCTAATTGTTCTCAATCCTGTTTCTATTATTGCATGTCTGTGGAAGTAGTGGGCCACTGCACTCCCCTGATCAGTGCTCTGTATGTCGTCCTGCTTGGGGCTATGGAGCTGCTATGGAGCTCTTTTCCCTGCCTGTTTGTTTAGGTCTTGTACTAAAGAGAATTGGGCTGGTACTCAGAAGAAAGAAATTCCCCATTTTAAGTACTGAGACTTTGAGATACCCTAAGAAGCGACTCTGCAAGCAGGCAGTACCTTTCATTTTAGTCTGTGTTGAACCAGTCTATTTGGTGACTCGCGTGGAGTCATTTGTAGCATTCTGGTAATGTTTTTTAGAAGATCCTTAAATGCAAAATTTTTACTTGCCCTCCTTAGAGTTCAATGTATTTCTTGAAAGCATTGATGTACTGGCCTTCTCCAGCTAAATACCAGTTGTGTACATTTTGCTGAAGTCACCCAGCATTTTTGATTGGATATGATATTAATCACTCCCTGTTTAAATTGTCGTATGGCACTACTGGTAAGTGGCTGGTGTGCTGCTTTTCTAGGTCATTTCATTGGTGAGAAAAAACTGTCTGCAGAGAGGATGAGCACTAGGATCCCACACTGGAAAAAACTGTGTCATGTTTATTCTTTTTGCTGGTGGTTAATGAATTGGCTAAAACCTTAAGGGTTTTTTTGTGTGTTGTTTTGCAGTAATAGTGCTTTAAAGTTAGTAAGTTGAATTTAGTATGCTTATCTGTAAGTGACTTGGATTTCAGCCGTGTTCATCAGCCATAGTTTCTGTTGGCATTGAACGGGGCTTTTGTACCTTTTGAAAATGAGATAATACGTATTTCATACATTATGCTTAATGACATTCAGTAGAAATTATTTTATCTATTTATTGAGTCAGAACCGCTTGGTCAGCAGAGGAGCCTTTTGTTTGTGTAACTGGAGAAAGATAGTAATTTGCTTGTGTTGCCTGAATGTCTACATTAGAGTATTTCTGATCATTAAGTGAAAAAAGCCCGTTCTCAAGAGGGCTGTACATTCCAAATGGGATCCGTGAGTTGGTGATTGCAATTAGTTCCCTTCACTGGTCTTGTGGCTCCTACCTGAGACCTTCTTTGGTGGTACAAACAGCTAATGAGCACCTCTCGTGGGGGCAGAGCCCAGCTTTGCAACGTGCAGTGGAATTGGATTTCTTTCACATCTTTCCTCTTTCTTCCTGTTAATGGTCCTTCTTCTGACCCAGGGTACTCTGCCACGTTATTTCTGCTCTGTCTACAGAGATACCATCTGATGTCTGCAATGCCAGGCACCTCCACTCTTTCAATTACTGTAGCAGCAAGCGAGAGACGGAAGAAGGAAAAATCGTATGTAACTGGAAGCTGTTGAAGGTGAAAACAGCATGCAATTATGTGCACAGCTCCAGTTCAGGAAAACTACTCATTTCATGTTCTCGCCATACCATTTTTCTAAACTTTCCATCTCTATTTGTTAAACATTCACTTGAAACTCTGTCAAAGGTTCTGCCCAAGCGTTTCACAGAGTGTCAGATTTGAACTGTGGTTGGACTGGTGAATTTTCCCCAAAATAAACGGGCGAAACGATTATAAATGAAAGAAGAAGTGTTCCCTAGCCAAGTTCTCTGAACACCAGGACAGCAGAGGGACAAGGGGCGACGGCGGAGCCCGCCGCGTTGCGAGGCAATCCCCCGTGTTCCAGCAGAGGTCACTGGTCTCCTGGATGTGCGGAGGGAGGCTGCAACCCAAACGTCACACTGCTTTGGAAAATCTTAACCCTCTTCTAAGGTAATCGACCTATGTATAGAATTTCTTAACCAAAAGGTTGTGGGTTTGTTTTGGTTTGGTTGTGGTTTTTTTTGGTTGGTTTTCTTTTTTTTTGCAGATGGAGAATTATCTCAAGGCGTATCAATTTCAAGCAGATAAAATACTTTCATGTAACATAATGATTAATATTTAATAATAATTAAAATAATTTTAAGTAATTTAATTAATTTAAAAGTAATTGAGAGAAGACAGAATCCTAGTATAACTTGCATCTTTTCTCTGAATTATTTTTAAGCCATTAATTTCTTCATAGCATCTTAATTTTGAAATACAAGTGGTCTGTTTTTGCTATTTCTGTGTTTTTTTTTCTTGCTGTTCCAGAGGCTTTTCATAGTTTTGCAAATGCAAGATTAACCAAATAGCTCTAAAGTTATCGTGCCTGGTATGAAAATTTGCCGTGAGACACCTGAAAACACCACATATGGAACAGCTATTTATACCATTTCTTGGTATTTTTGCAATTTCTCTGTGAAAGAATGAGCGAGGTAATGAGCAGGACTAGGAAGAGAACCAGAGGAAAGAGGGACAAAACAAAGGAAAAATAAGGAAGATGATAAAAGAGGAGTTCTGCTTTTGAGACAACAGAACAGGAAACAGTCTAATAAGAGGTAAGGGATGGGAGGCGTTCCTGAGGGCAAGTCAATTCAGATATTGGGAAAAGCAGGAGAATACAAATGATTCATACCTTAAGACAGAGAAGATGGAGCGCACTGTGGTGCTCTGGAAGCCAAATGCTTTAAGATTAGGTTGGGTGTAGGGATTTGCAGTCCTTTGGGTGGATGTCTATCACCGATGAACCACAGAAGCCCTTGCGTCAATCTGTAGTGACGTCATTTGTTTTGAAATACACTGATTGCCATGCACCATTGCACATTTCATATGCACATAATGAATACTAGGGCACCAGGATTACTTTTTAAAGCAATATCTGTTATTAAAAAAAAAGTGTGCTTTCTGTTGAGCTACTTTATGTTGTTGGGCGATTTCTCCTTCACCCCTCTGCTGAGTGGTGGTTCTGTTCCTCCTCCTTGCGCCGGCAGCACCCCCCCCCGGCTGCAGATCTCTTGAGTTCAGGTAACAACTCGTAGCACAAATTTGCATCGAGTTGCTCATCCACAGCCTCTGCTTTTGGCAGGGACAAGCCCAGCCGCAGAAGCTTGGGTTACAGGCGGGATCAGGCCTCCTGCAACCGGCCTGGTGCTGTATCGCACTCCAGAAACTCCAGGTGGTTCCAGACGCTTCGGGGAGCTCTGGTTGCTGAAGCTGTGGAGACAAAAAGAGGCAGCTCTGTGTCAGGCGACTCTGCTGGGTACCAGAGCAAAGAGGAATGTGCAGCTGAATGTAACATAAACCACGGTTCAGCTGCTCGCTCTGCTTGGTTACGGATGCTTTAAAGGAAGCTTTAAGGAGGAGTTGCTTGGAGGGATGATGGCCTTTATGCCCTTGGTACTCTGTAAACATCATAAATCACAGCTTGAAAATAACACTTCAGTACTGTACAATCCACATATCTCATAGATGGTGGGGGTGTTGTTTTGAACTATACATGGCACTGTCAAATTAATTAAATATTGATAGGAGACTTTCATTTCATCTGCTTCAGCAATATGCGTCTGCCTGCTCCCAAACCTTAATTCTCTTTTTACAGATTTTTCTTCAAAGTCTGCAAACTCTGTGGGGCTTGGGAAGGTGGGGATTCACCCGGCGTGAAATGTTCCAATATAATGCTAACACGCAATATCTGCAGGACCTTACTGCGACTGAGGAGTTAACTGCTCACCAGACCCTACTCTATATTTAGAGAAAGCATTCACAAATCTTGAGCATGGGAGTGCAGAAGATACCCTGGGAATTCTTCCAACTCTTCTGACCAAGTTCTGTCTTCGGAAAGTGCTAATGAGTAACTTTTTTTCTGATGTCATTTTAAGAAATCCAGGACAATGATAACAGACCATATTCAGTTATGTGGACATCAAAACTCTATTGGAAATGCAAATATATATGCTGGAAATATTTTTCTGAAATTGAAATTATAGGCAAATTCACAAACAAAATTGCAAGATTGCTGAAAGTTCTTTTAAGTATCAGAATTTTTATTGTCCTCATCCTGGGCACACTAAATCCCCCTCCTAATGTGTCTGTTACATCTAAGGATAGCAGGAGTGAAGTTATATTTAATCAGCAAAACAAAATCAAAGGCAGTGGCGCGTGAAAACATACACTGTATGTCTTGACTCACTGATGTTTTAAACTTTTAAACAAGTCCACAGAATTCGCTTCTAGTCAGGGTTCACTTCTGTTATAATAATGAGGTGGGACACTAAAATTTGCTGCCTGTCTTCTCTGTGACAACACACCAGCTTAGCTACTTAAAATTAGTGCTAGAATTTTGGACACAGGTTATGCCTAAGTAGGTATCACAGTAGGTTTTTCTTTTCCCTGTTCAAAGGACAAGGATACAAAGATGGCCTCAATGCCTGTACATAACAACATTCTTGGAGTTTTATCCTGGAGACATTCTGAAACTGTTTGAAACTGGCTAATCTCTGTTGTGGCTTTGGAAAAGTAAATTATGTAGTTCTCAGAGAGTGCAGAAGAAACTGTACCGCTGTGACCCTTTGTAAACCTATTCTAGGGGAGGTATTGAGAGAAAAGTTTTTTAAATATTGAAGTTTTAAAGAATTTAGTCTAGAACAGAAACTAGAGTGCTGGTAATAGCCAGCAGGGCTATAAGGGTTGTAGTAACAACCACAGAGTTCTTTCTTTTTGTTGTTGTTGTCGTTGTTTAAAATGCATAGCTTGAAGTGTTTATACTGCTTTGGTTTTGCAGTCTACACAGTAAAGCAGTCGCATGCATTCTGCTGAAGATGAGGCCATATGACTACTAGCCGTTGCTGAAATCAAGTAGGAAACAAACCCTTTTCCTTATATTTGAGTGAAGATAACTAGCTATACAGAGTAACAACCATACAGATTTTGTTTATATGAGATTTAACCACTACAGCTGATTTATCATATGTTTGTCTTCAGGGACTCCTGGAGTTCTGCCAAACTGCATTTCAGATTTGCTTTTCAGATTTCTAGTTTCTTGTATTTAATAGGGATATTCTTAATAGGACTCTTATAAATTGTGATTATCTACGCAAGATGTTTACCTGTTATTTACTTTTAAAACATCTCTGGGTGGTTCTACTGCCCTTTCCAGTTTCTTCAGTGACACTAAATCACTATCCCTTTCTCTTCCAGGATGTCCAGGAATGGTTTAGATTTTACTCCTGTGATGCTCTATGAACATGGTAAGTATTTTCATTATATTCTATGCATGTTTTATGTTGTTACGCTTCAGGATTTCTCTTGCTATGTACTGCCCCAGTCTTGTATAAAGGAGAGCAAAAAATGGTGTTGAAATGAATAGACCAGTGCATGTGGATTATCGCTACTGAAACCAAAATGTTGAGAAGATAAAAAACAGTTTTTCCAGATTCTCTTCAGGGGAATGGAAAAACCCCCAAATGGGAAGATCAAGAGCTAAGGGTCTGATTTTACTGCCAGGGAAGACAGGGAAAGGCAGGAGTATGCTTTCATACCTCGAGTTGTTGCTTGTCCTTGGTTTCTCGCAGTGAACTGAGCAGAAAGAAAAGAACAAACCATCTGAATGGCTGTACAGGACCAGCATAAAGGTCCGTTTAATCTGCTGTCCTGCTCTCCACAGTGGCTGGAAACCGATGCTTGAAGAGAGCATTGAAACAGGGCAGATAAAGAGCGTCCTTTCTTGGGCTACTTTTAGCAGGCAATGGCAACGGCAGGCAGCTTTTAATCAGGAACTGCAAAGGAAATTATTGTGCTTAACAGCCACAGCTATTCTTCATTCATTTGTATAATCCCTGCTTAAAAACATCCGTCTCTTCAACTCCATAGTGTTGTACAGCAGCAAGCCATCTGATTTCGTAGCGCTTTGCATGGGAGTTCTTCCCAGTTGTTGTTTTAAACCCGCTGCCTCATCATTTACTAAGTCTCCCCGAAGTCTTGCGTGACGCAAAATAGCGCGTGATCGTTTCCTGTCGGCCTCCTACATATCTTTTCGGGATTTTATAGACCGGAAGATTTTACAGATCAATCCTTTCTCAGTCTGTTCTCCAGCTAGAAATTATCTCCTCGCACAGATGTATTTCCATACCTTTGCATATATCCCTTTAGGCGCATACATGCATTTTCTAGTTCCACATTTTCATATGAAGGAACCGGAACTGTACACAGCACTCCAGCGCACAAGAGATTTACATAGGGGTGTAATGAGCTCTTCTGCTTTGTTCTCAGCTGTTTTTGAAGTAATTTCTAACATTGTTTGCCTTTTGGACTACTGCTGAGCAGCAAGCTAATGTTTGCAGAAAACTACTCACAATGTCTCCAAATGATAAAGGCTAATTTAGAGCCCATTATTATGTATGTTTAGTTAGGGTTATTTTCATTACTGTTTACATTAGTTTGCAGTTATTGACATAGACTTTCAGCTGCCGTCTCCGTGCCCTATCACTCACCGTTGCCAGCTCCTTCTACAACTGCTCAGAGTCAGCTTTTGTTTTGCTTACCATAAGAAATTTTGCATCATCAGGAAACTGTGAAGATCCTTGGTCCTCACAAAAGTAATTTTAGGCAATTTTGGCGCAACAGCGCTCGGGCAGAAGTATTCGAAGTAATCCAGCCCTATGGAGGACTCAGAGAAGAAGCTAAATAATGGTGCATCGGGTGGTCAGTATCTGTGAAACAAAGAGGACATTGATCTGGTTTCCTACTCAGAATGGAATTAACTGATGTCGGTCCTGATGGCAGCTGTGCTTTCTGATTCTTGGAGATGCCTCTTGAGTCCTCTGGTGCTCCTGTACTCTGGGGCACATCGTTTCCATCTCGCTGGCGCTTGGCTTTTGCTGCCTTTACAGCATGTACCTGCTATGAGCCTCCCGTTGCCTCCTGAATTCTCCCTCTGCCTAATTTGTTTTATTATCTTCACGCACTCTTTAATGCTCTTTGGCGCTCTACTTCATGCTCGTTCTCCAAAGCATTTCCAGTTCACTGGTTACTACTGCTGTACTCTCACGGTTTTGCATAATTTGAATTAATTTGCAAAAAAAGACAAGGTGTAATTTGCAAAAATCTTTAATAAAAACATGTGTCTTCTACCTCTGCCTTGCCTAAGGGTACCATTTTGCCAAACACACGCAAACCCTAACAATAAACAACAGCAAAGAAACAACAGTATTCCTACTAGGTGAGAAAATCAAAATATTTTCTTAAGATTCAGTAAGTAAATATTTTCAATGCCCATAGATCTGCTTATCCTCAGTGTATGGGCGGCAAGCAAACATTTCATATTATATTTAGTAAACTCCCCTGCTGCTTGAATTAACGAATGGGACGTTGTAAAGGCATTTGTGTCTTGCCAAGAATTGTGTAAAGAATTCTATGGTTTAACCTGTGGAGGTTTTATCTTTGCATGGAGAATCAAACTACGTTCTGCAGCTTTCTTTTGGAGAACATGCCTCCCCATTGAGACTAAACTTGAGGAGAACAGGTCAAGTTCTTGCATGGACAACATAAAGTGTAGCTCCTTTCCTGTGTTTACCTTCTTACCTCAACATTTCATCACGATGTTCAAACCTTTCCTCCTGGTGGTGTAAATTATGAGTAAAAAAATCAGTGTAAGAAAATCTCACGTGATTGGGTAACAACCGCACTGATTTTCAAAAAATTTATATGGGACTACGTAGGATTGACTTATATCAACATTTTTTGCCAGTGTTTCTGAAGTGATATGGTTATAGTCTTCTGCAATTATCCAAGAAATGTCCACATGAATCCATCCAAATAATGCCTTGTTTCAGGACTTAAGTTTTATGTAGCTAAACCCTTAGAAGGTGAGGAGGGTATCTGTGTGCATACACTTTACTAGCATTTTGTCATCCACCATCTACGTAATATAATTGTATCCTTTAAACAAAGTGCCTTTCTACGTGTTTGTTTCTCTTTGGTTTAAGCATAGGGAAATTATTAAAAAAAAATACTAATCTCTGTATAATAGCCACAGAGATCTTGGTATCAAGACGGTTGATTGGTATCAAGATCATTAGAGAATATGAAAGATAAAGAATAAGTTCTTCAGAAACATGTCAGCTAATTAAACAAAGCAATTTTCTGTAAGTTCTTTCTATCTGTGGTTCGCTTTCTCAGGTTGCAGCTGTTGAGTGGCCTCTCAACTGAAATGAATAATGGTGGTGTTGAATAGTTTCCTTAAGACACGATTAAGAGTTGTGTCCTTTATCTCCTTGCCCTGTTACTTATTTATTTTAAGAGAAAAGTGACTACATTCCTGATATTATTAAGCTTTCCGTAATGTATGTGGCTTGTTATTTAATCTTTCTATGGATTTTATATGAAAACTTACACTGTCACCTCCCCAAATCCCGCTTAATGTTTTTTTCCTGCTTCAACTCTTGGAGACTGAACGCAGAAAATAAAATATTGTGTTACTTAATGAATTTCCTAACTTTGTTCAACCACGTTCAGAATGGGACTCGCAGGTTCAGCTGAGAGAATAAAACATTTTTTTCTGAGAAGCTTATCCTAGAAGTTACACTAAAAATACTGTGTGAAGGGAACCTTCCCTGGAGGTCTCTGCTTCCATAGGAACACAGCCATGGCTTCTTGTATGCCAGGGTCCCCAGAATGGTCCTTTGCTGCACAACGATGCTGCCAAATCTGGAACTGCCTGTTCCAGAAATGGGGAAAACATAAACCAGCATCACACAGCCTTTGCTTAATGAATAGTGTAGGCTCAATAGTTAGATTTCTAGAGTCCTGTAAATCTCTCTACTTTTTCCAAGGAGTTTGCCATTTTCCCCACTTCTCATACTGAAATTTGCTGGGCAGTGGCATTTAGTTCTCCAGGGATTTCAATTGATTTTCTTGGACGACAAAATATATTTCCCACCTTGTTACCACAAACCAGACAGCAGGGCCAAGCCGGAGGATTTAAAGGGGACAGCCAGGAAGAGTCCGCTTTGCTAAGAGAGGCCTTAGAGCCACCCCCGGAGGACAGGACGGCGTGCCAGTCCTGGGGACAGGGAGCGACCAGGCTCTGCCCGAAGGACCAGGGTGCCAGAGACGAGTCATTACCCAGGCAGGTGAGTCTGCAACCTGTCTCCTCCACAGCAGGGTGACCTGTGCCACTCAGTACTTTCCCTACACCAGACAGTCCAGCTTCCCATTTCCAAAGGTGTGGCTAAGCCATCAAGCATGTAAGGAAAGTTGCGATGATCTAGAGATAAAAAAAGAAAGCTAATATAGATTAAACTAAGGGAATGATTTCTGTAGCAGTTTTCAAGAGTACGTAATGTGGTTTTTTCAAGGACCTCTCATTATCGGATGACAAAGAGCACATCAGGTAACGCGGTGAGAGCGGCGGGGAGGGTGACAGCGCAATGTCGTGCTTGTGCTACCCGGCCGGCGTGGGGAAAGGCCGCTGTCAGCCCTGCTCCGCTCGCCGCCCGGCTCCATCCACGGCATCCCTTTGTCTGACACCGCCCTCCCACCCGCGGCACCGAGGTCCCTCTTCCTAGAGCGCATCCCCGCTGCCGCCCACGTGCCTGCCAGTGTAATTACAGACCGGATCTCATCACCGCAGCCCGTTACTCGCTCCCCGCCGCTGCCCCCCGCCTCCGACACGCCGGCATCAACCCGACTCCGGCCTTCGCTTCGCGCACCGGCGCCGGCTGCTACGTGCCGCAGGCGCCCTCGGCGGGAGCAT
The DNA here is from genome assembly GCA_013396915.1 of Stercorarius parasiticus. Lineage (NCBI taxonomy): Eukaryota > Metazoa > Chordata > Aves > Charadriiformes > Stercorariidae > Stercorarius > Stercorarius parasiticus. The sequence continues at coordinate 818,702 of VWZL01000529.1, read as the reverse complement.
CCCGGCGCTGCCTGCCCCCTCCGCTCCGCTCG
>VWZL01000529.1:718604-818521 GCA_013396915.1 Stercorarius parasiticus | reverse complement strand
GGCGGGCGGCCCCGGGGCGAAGCCGGAGCAACCGGACCGGGGTCGGGGGGGGACACACGGGGACGGGGATGAGGATGGGGACGGGCTTACGTAACCGCATCCGCGCAGCGAGACGCGCTGGTGTCAGCCCCAGCCCGGCGGCTCCGTGGTCGCTCCCCCAAGTCGCATTTCCCCCCACCCTACCCGTTCCCATGCACAGCAATTTAAAATGCCCCAATAAACTGCCTGGTGTGTGAGAATGAATCGTAGATCAGGCATTCGTAAGTTGATACACTCTTAGGATAGCTTTTTGTTTTCATTCTCTGTCTCTCTCTCTCAAAAAAGAAAAAAGGCAGGAATGGCCTGTATTCCCTAGCAATGCCGCAAAACCCTTGCGAGGGTTTGGATATGTATATATACTTTGAATATGTATGGCTTCATTGAAACAGTTGTTTGGAAATCACCAGCTTCCCAGAAGTGCTGATGCTTAGAATGACCCATCTGACGTGGGTTTTGCCATTGGTCCGTCATTTCATTTTATTTCATACCTGCTTTAGCGTGGTGCAAGGCTACGTTGTTGATACTCTTCCCAAAAGCTTCAGCAATGCAGATACTATGGGCTAATAGCGACTGAAACAAAAGACCTTGCTGTACTTCTCAGAGTGAATTAGGCATCCAAGGTCGAACGGCAAACTGCAGTGCAACTTGTACGGGGTAACGTAGCGGAACAAAAGTATTCATGAACCTTGTTAGAGAGTTTAAGTGAAAGCTATTCCTTAAATAGACTCTTACTCAGGAGATGAAAAAAAAATGCTTAGTGAAGGTGTGAGGAAACAGCTATTTTAGGACTACAATTAACTATATCAGCTCAATTTTAATGGAGCTAGTACATTTAATTGCATTCCTAACAGATTTTCTGTTCTCCAGATGATTAACTTGAAGAATGATACCAGCTCAAAGATTAAAATCTCATCAAATATCTAATGGTTTCTGTACAATATAATTGTGTTTGGTTTATAATAGTTCTTTTCTAATAACCATCCTCTGTCTATATAGCTGTAGATACTGTACTTAGACTTTTTTTATCTTGGTGTAAACGACGTGACCTTGACCTTTAGAGGCTAAGCAGCTGTGGTTGGTATGGATCACAATTTCTTATATGTTTAATAAACCACTTGGTTTTTTAAGTGTATTTAATAAAGAGAGTTTTCTTTTAATTTTGTTTAAAAACTACACAAGAGGACTACTTTCTCTTTTCTTTCCATTTTTGATAAAGTAACATTTATTATTTAAAACACCCTAAAGAGGTTTATATTTAAACTACTTTTTCTGCACAAGTAAATGGTAGGATTTATATCTGGAAAAAATAATTGCAGTATTTGTGACTGAAGACGCTCTAAATATTTTCCCTTGGTACTGAGGGGTGGAAGAGGTACCTTTTGTTGTACTGTAATTCCTCAAGCTCGCTTTTTCCACTTCCTATTAGTTTGCCATTGCACTGCTGGATCCTCCATAGTGCTTGCAAGCTGTATTGTTAACAGTCTTTCTTACTGCTGGCCCTTTTTTTGTTCTTAGCCCATTCTGGCAGCTTATTCATAAATCTCTGTGATGCTCCAAGTTTCTATTGCTGCTTTTCCAGTCTTTATTTTGCTTCAGTTCCACCCAGGAATAACAAAACGTTGGTTCATCTACACGTAGGAAGAAGTGGGATTTTTTTCAAGTGCTGGCGTTGAAGGGCTGTACTCTCACTGTGTATTTGTGTGTTTGGATATGTTTTATATACAGCCATCAAAACCGTAACTTTGCTGGCAGATGCTAACTGAGCAGCCATTCAGACCTTGCAGCCAAGCCCCGGTGGCTCTGGAAAGATAAAGCCTTGTGACTCCCTCAGTAGGGAAGTCCCCCACCTCTTGCTCTATTGCAAGTGCCGCTGGAGAGCGGGGCTGCTCTCCTTTGGCACGTCTTCCTTCAGTCCACGCTGGAGATGGAGACAGAGGGTGTTCATAGTACTGCTTCCTTTTCCTTCAGTCCTTCGGCGTGTCTGTGTGGGATATGTGCGTGAGCCTTCCCCTTGGTGCTTCACGTTTCTCCTGAGGTACTGTTTGCCACCGCGTTTCTCAGTCGGGGAGCAGTGAATGTTTTTGCTCTTGTTTTGCCAAATCCATGAGAGAGCAGCATGGGTTTTCTCTGGGGATTTTTTTTCTTGCATATACTTCTTTAGTTTCCTGAGAACTTCACGCTTTGAGCACCGCGGGGCTTTTGTCTCAGGAGAGTTGTATTTCTTAAGGAACGTTGGTTCTCCAGGTCAGCCCTTCCCTGCCATGCTGGAGAACCTGCCACTGATACCGGTATTGCAGGGGGAGACGGGAGGGGAACTGCCAGGGCTTCACTGCTGAAGGGGGCTCTGTGTGCGTCCGTATTTTCAGTGTGTGTGTATGTGTACAGTGAGCCTGTCCTAATGGTTTAATTAACCCTTACGCCTCATATATAGGGTAGAAAATAATTGTCCATTACCCCTGTCTTCTCTAATATTTTTTTAAAACACTGAACAGTTCAAACAGTTCCCAGAGATTTATGGTATATGTGATGATTAAAAACTAGTAGGCTTCATTTTTCAGGTTTTTTTCCTATTTACTGAATGCTTGCCGGTTTTGAAGCTTTTGACTACGCTGGCGTGGGAAAAGGCAGCACTTTCTGTAGATAATTTTCATGGGAATTGTTACTCTGGGCGACTGTACTTCTAAAAAGGAATTTCTCCAAGAATTTCCTTCAGGCTTGTGTTTCTTTCTTAAGCTGAGTTTAATGAGATTTTGAAATAAAAATCCTTCCCAGTGGAATACTAAAGTAAATGCTTACTTTTTTGGGGTTGAATTTGCAATATTAAGGTTCTAGATGTTGAAGGAAGCAGCGCCAGGTACTGTATACAAATGAAAGAAAACATGCTCAGGCCACGTAAGGGATGTTGGATTTTTGGCAGATTCAAAGCATGGCTTTGGTGACAGACAGGGAAACTCTCCATCTGTAAGAAGTCTGACAGGGAGGAAGTTGCATTATGAGGTGCCAGGTATTGTGAAATGAAGTTGGTTTTAATATTGTAAAATACTAAGGAACATGAAATTGTAGTAAAATGTTCGTGCTATGCATGGTGCTGTGTATGTATGCTTTTAATTAATTTCACTGTCTCCATACCTAGGTTTTCTGAGCTGTAAATACAAGCCTACAGCTTTCAGTGATTTCCTGTAAGTCAAAATACAGACATGAGGGCACTTAAAAGTTTTTCTTAAATGCTGCCACCGCTGTGTACATCCCGGTGAATCGCGTTTCCAGCAGCTTTTGGGGTTACTCCTTTCAGAAGAGCTGAAAAATGATGGAAGAACCTTTTGGTGCTGGCAGCTGATAAGCAGGTCAAAGGGAGGACAGCTAAACGTGAAATGGGGAAGATAGGAGAAGACCATGGGAGTTATCGTGTATAGACAGCCAAACTCCTGTCTTTTAGGGAAACTTCTGGGCTGAATAGACTCATTAAGATATTAAGGAAGGAAAAAAGTGGATAGTACCAAAATACTAGAGGCAACCGTTAAAGAGGAAAAAGCAGGGCTGAAGTGGGGTTTTTTTGTGTGTGTGTGTGTTTCTCTTTTTTTAAGGGGGATTGGACCACGGGACATCCAGAGGTTCCTTCCAGGCTAAATTATTCTATAATTCTAACTGGTTTGGTGTTAAAGGCAAAACCCAGACACTACTATTTTCTATTTACAATGAAAAAGAGATGGTGCATAGAAACTCTGAGTTATTTTTTCTGGAGTATGTGTATTAATCCTACAGAATTTCCAGCTAGTTTAGGAGCTGGCTGCACATAGAATGTGTGAGTGTGTGCTGAGGGCTATATACAGGTATGCGTTGTAGCAGCAGGGAGGGAGCTGCTGAATTTCCAAGCTTGTCTTTCTGAGAAACCTACAGGCTGGTTGTTTAAATGGTTTCAATGTGAGTCCCTCCATCACCAACCCAGAAACCAAAAAAGATTGTGTATCATCACTTGTTACCTATAACTTTTAAAAGAGAAGCTTTGAAGGAGGAGGAGGGAGTTGGAGAAGAGTAAGAGGATGGGTCTGGAATGTATGACAGTTGTAATGCCCTAAAGATTAGGAGGGCTTTATAATGATCCTTAGAAAGGCCTCGCTGTAGCAGAGAGAACAGCTGCATTTTGAAACCAAGTTAAATAATTTCCTTCTTGGGTTTTCCTCAGCTCCTTAAAGGTGAACATATTTTTATACTAGTTGAGAGCACTTCCCTTAAAGGAAATAATGGATGAATTAACTAGAGAAAAGAAATCTCTAGTTGACTGTGAGCTTAATATAGAGTTGCAAGAACTTCAAGTAGCAGGTGTCGTATTGCGTTAGATTCAAAGATTAAGTTTTCTACTTAATCAATTTCCTTCTGGGAAACTTGGTTTTCTTGCTGTCTTCTCGCTGGGGGATGGTATCTGTATTTCTAGCAGAGTGCGGTCCCTGGGCATCTCTTAAAGGTTCTGTGTTCCTCAATCAAATATTTCATATTTGTGGAATTTAAGCCCTCCCCCCACTCCAATGAATCCTTTCCTCCTATTTCAGGGTGCTGAGAATCAGGTGGGTGAGTTGAATCTACCCAGAATTTAGCAGATACAAAGCCCAGTTTTGGTTATGGTCTCTCACAGTGCAATCTGATTGCTTGCATTTATAACTCTGCTAAAATAAGGGGTTTATTTTCCCTGTTTTACAGTGAAAACTTAGAGATGGAAATGCTTGTAGCCTATAAACTATATAAAAACCCTGTACTTTTCAGTTCACGTAAAAATTGTGAAAATCCCCCAAATCCCCAAAGCTATGCTTAGTCCCTGTTGATTGTCACGTTTCTAGTCCAAGCAGAGATGCTAAGGAACTTAAGGATTCTTTACTGAAAAGGCTGGATTAATTTATGGTATTGAATGTAGCCTCACCCTCTAATGCAAATGCTGTTCTGTTGGTACAAAGCTTTTCTATAGCATATATTGTTTCCAATTAAGTTAGTGAATTATGTCTGTGAAGGATTCAAAGGTATTAAAATAATGTATTAGAACCTTTGCATCAGTGCAGTAGGGTGTTTATCTGGGATTGCTTTGCTATAAAAACAACTAAACCCAAAGTAATATTTGTGTAAGAATGATCTATAGATCAATTTCAAGATACCTTCTCTTGGACTGTGATGTCCGTTTTCAGATAATGAACTAGAAAATTTTCTGTTGAGAAATGGAATAAGCTCAGGTTGCCCAAAGAAAAGGCCTTATGAAACCTGTGCCATGGGTTGAAGGCTACCTGCTGAGACAGAGGAGACCTCGGCTACATCTGCCCACCTTTAGCTGACCCGATTGATCCTGAGAAATGCAAAAACAATAGAACTTTGTTCTGTAACTGTTGCTAACTTCACGCTTCCTGTAATGCATGTGGGGTGGGAGACCAAAGAGTTACAGAAACCTTGGTAGTGACTGCTAATTGACCCTAGATATGGATTGTGGCATTGGTGAGGCCTTTGATGGCTCATGCTGACTGTTTAAATGAGAAAGCAATAAATAATTAAAGGAGTAGCCTCAGGTGCAGGAGATGAGGGAGCATGTCATGGGACATGCATATACTTGTGACACTTGGAAGGCTGAACTGGAGGGGAACAGCCTGGTGTGAGGTCCAGGCTACTGGACAGGACTTGGACACCGAGCAGTTGGGTTGAGTGTGCTGTTCCCCAGGGTCTCTGGTGGCAGTGTCACCTGGACCTTGATTTGTGTGTGTCATAGAATAGACAAGCTGGAACAGAAATGCCGCACCCATCCTGCTTAATAAAGCATGACTAGGTTACGTGACATGACACAGGGTGGTGTCTTTCTGTTCTTGCAACCACCCCACCCCGTTCCCTTGTGACAAACCCATCGTGGATTAGGTGATGTTAAACGAGATTTGGCTCAAGAGAAGTTTCTGTGAACGTCTTACAGGAACGGTTCCAAGCTGGTGATTCCTCTTCCCATTTCACCTCAGCCTTCACCATCTCTCGCATGTGTGGTCAGCCTTCTTCTGTAGTGGGACCGCAGATGGGCTCTTTTCCCCAGTTCTACTTTATGAGCGTTTTTTTATGCCTGCACTACTCAGGGCTGCCTGACAGCCTTGTGATCTTGTCCAGGAAAACAACTTTTAACTGTTTCTTCCCATCCCGTCTTTGAAAATAAAGTTCAGTCTTGTTTGGAAAGTAATGGGGCTGTGATTTGAGAAGTGGGAGAGAAATGAATCCAGATAGACCATGGCTCATCTTCTCAGGTTATGATTTTTGAGGTTTTGGCCACGAGATAAGTTTCCTCAATTAATTTATTTTCTAGAGTAGGAAAACTTTTAGGAAAGTGGTGGTGGGCAACTTACTTTTTTCGATGCCTTTATATTTAGGGTGCCAGTTAACCGTGTTGCCACCTGGTAAGGATTGATATTCTGGGGAAACTGGAAAGGCAAAATCACTGATGGAGAACTACAGAAATGGCAACAAATATCCCAGATGAAGGGACTTTTCAGCTTGTAAATGGGAAGCTGGAACGGTTAGTTTTGTGACAGATGTTTCTTTCAGAGTGGAGTGGGTCAGCTGGGTCGGAAGGTGGTGGCTGATGGTGGAAATGATACTTGGTTAAAAGGAAGAAGCTTCAAAATAAAACAGCTTGTTGAGATCTGAAAACTGGCAGTTGGTGTTGAGTCATCTTGGGGTCCCTCTGACCCCAATGTGAGCATGACACACGCATCCATCTGGGAAGTCATTATGTCTCTTTTGTGTTTAAAGTCTGTTTTGTGGTTTTACACTGTTTCTGGAAAACAAGCTTTCTTCAGAAGATGTTTGCAGAAAACAGAAGGATGGGAATGATATGAAATGGAGCTATAGGGTACCCGGAGGATGAGTTGGGATGTAAAGGATCAGTGTGGCACTGGTACTGGAAGGGTAGCTCTGTACCCGTACAAATTCTGTGTCTTTCATTGTAATGGTTGTTGATGCGTAAAATCCATGTTCTTTTTCCCCTGTTCGTGTCAGCTAAATGCAGGTTGTGTTTCCAAGTTCACTTGCACCTGACAACTGTGCTTTATCCTGACAACTGTGCTTTATTGTGCATGTAACTTCTGGTAACTATGGTCAGGTCGTAGTTGCTGCCTGGTTTAATTTTCTTGGTTGGCATAATCATGGATAAAAATAACCCATTCTCTGACTGGGGAAAAAAAAAAAAGCTCTATATAACTCTCCTTAACTGTCACCTGTATTTGTGTGGGTGTGCAAGTATGCTATGGGAAGCTACCTGTAAAATATATAGTGACTCACTGAGTAGGCCCCTCTCAGTCCCTTCTATGACTGGTAGTGTAGCCTACGTATAAAACCTGTGGTCAATTTGCAATATATGATTCGGAGTGACATGCAATGCAAAATAATCTTAAAAAAAAATATTACAAGCTATTTTCTTTAGTAGCTGCACACTCTGTCCCCTTGCCCAGTCACTGTAAGTACCATTGCGTGACAGAGCTTACAATTAATAGAGTGGCTTCTGTCTCTAATTAATGCAATAATGGTCCTGTTTTCTTCTGAAATGTGAGTTGAGGTTTAAGGGGGTGGGCCTCAGACCGAGTCAGAGTATGAGGATTAGAATTAGCCAAACTGACTGACCCTCAGACCCTTACAGGCCTCTTCAGCAGCTCCACATGGTTATGCAGTATTCGTGAGTTTAAGGGATAGAAGCAGTTTCAGAAGTAATATGTCACATGCTTTTTAATTTCCGTTTCTGGTGATACAAAGGTTGCTGTTGGATCTGCAAAGTAGTTGGTTGCTCTTAATTGTAATAATGAATGTGGCAGCTTGGGTTCATAGTCGTTACCCTTTCCATAACAGCTGCTGTGTGTCCATCTGCCTGAAGAAGAGAAAACGTGCTATAAATTTAAGTGAAATTTTGTGAGCTACACTAGGAAGAGGAGAGAGAGTGGCAGATTCTTTGCCTTTAAAATTTACGAATGGCAATTCATAACTTTCTTTTGTTTTCCATAGTATTTTGGCCAAATCAATGTAACATGAACCTATGTTCAGATAGAAGAGGAGGTAAAACAGCCATGTTGTAATCACTTGGCCTTTCCTAAAGCTGTGATATTTTTCTTAATAATACCCTTAGGTTTTAGGTTTCTCGCTTGAAATGCCCAGACCGTTTCCCCAGAGGCTGTGTAACAGATTGCCGCTCATAGTTCTCCTGACGTTTTGTGCCTTCTTGATTGCCTCATTTTTCTCCTAACCGTACCACTTTCATAGATCCAAATATATACTTGTCCTCTGTGATGTGTGCGCTTCCTAATAGTTGAAATGTTATTCAAACTGTTAATGTATTGTACCGGGGCTGTGCATAGGGTGGGAGGGAAGGACCATTGCCTTCATCTCTGATGCCTACTGGCTGTCAAGCCCAGAGCTGTACTGGCCCTTGGCTGCCAGCTCGTGGTGCAAATACACTGTGATGTTATTAGCCCTTGCTACCTTAGGCTATTTCTGGTGTAATTCCTTTCTGATATATTCATTATTAGATTTCCCCCTCAATGTTCTTTAGAATTTTGAGAGATTTGTTCAGTATTTGCAAATTTTTATGACTTGATCGTAACTTTGTGAGCACATTAGCTCAATCATTTTGCATAAAGCTGTCAAATGGTGTCAGTCATAAACCTGTGCTGTGTCTCCTTACTATTCTATATACTATTTACTATTTGAATTAGTTTTAAGTTACACAGTATTCTTTTGTAAAGTTTAAATATATTGACTTCAGCATTTTCTTCATTCTTTTTCACTTTTGTTATTTGTAGTAAATCAGTAAAAATAATTTCAAAGATGCAGTAAAGGATAATGCTACGTAAAAAATGGGTAGAGACTTGATGAACATGGTGATGTTCCCTTGAGGGCAACAGCAGTATGCTAACTTATATCGGTTGAAGGGGTTTTAAGTGCAGTAAACCAGAACTATATTTAAGCTGGGATTGATGTAAATTAGGCTAATAGCGCTCTCTAGAAAAGGGACAGTATCTCATAACAAGGAAGTTTTATTTTGTGATGCCACTGCATGTGTTCAATGGTAAGCTCTCTATCTTTTTTTCATTCTTCTGTTCTCCTGCTTCATCTGGTTGTGGACACCATGCTCAGTGCTGAGAAATGCAGAACATGCTTGTGGAGGGCATGGCAGCTTTATTCATTTCCTACTTTAACATGTCTGGCAACATTCCCAGGTTGAAAGCCGATGGAAACAAACTGCTCTTTAGGCCGCAGATATCTTGAGGAACGTGTAGTTCTGCTTTCTTGGCTGCTTCTTGGGTAGTTTGCCATGAAAAATGTGTCATAGCTGTGTGATACAACACGTAAAAAACCACCAGCGTTAGAGAAATCTGTTTATAGATGAAGTTTAGTTTCTTATAAAGAAATGTAATGAGTGCAAACTAATTTAGAAACTAACTTTTTTAAAGACAAGGGCACCGCACCAGGGGTGTGTTCATTACTTCTCATTACAGCACTGAGATGTGCTTTCCCAGCTCTTGCCCTGTTTATCGTTCTGCCTCTCCTCTGCAGGCCGCTCCCTAGCTGTTCATACACCCCTCTCTGAATCTCGATCCTGTGCCCAGGCTCATTGGTTGCCCTGGGGACACCATGGCATGGGGACACCATTGCTCCATGCCCCTCCCCTCCAGCCGCCCCTCGTGTGTCCTGGCTGATGCAGTCTCCCCTTCTTCTCCTGAGGTCCTTTGCCACCTTAGGAGGTCCTCGGTGGGGGCTGTCAGGGGCTGGGGAGTATGAAAGGAAAAAAACCTTGGACAACAAAATGCCTGGAAACTCACAGTGTTAAGCATGCCATGGAAAATCAGTTCTTTTCCTAACGGCCCTAACACCTAATAGCAGTGTGAGGTGCCATTTCTTCATGGCAGCAAGTGAAATATTTTTGCACTTTACGTTGGTGACTCTGTCGAGGTGGGTTATACATTTCAAGCATGCTGAAGCAGATTTAAACATAGTGGTACAACTGCCAAATGCGAGTTTCTCATTTAGAAGGACAAGTAATAAGTGTATATGTGTGTTGTGAGATCCATAGCAAGTAATTCAAGCAGATTTCTCTGAAGTTTTTCTTTTCAAACAATCTAGGATGCTGCAAAAATGACTTTCAATTCTTTAGGCTCCCACAGATTGCAGCACAGAAAATCAATACTTTTTCAGCTAATGTCAATTTTTTCCATTAAAGGATACATGAGGAAGCATGAGGCTTCTTGGCTTCTCTGACTTCTGTGTGCTTCCCAGACAGCTAATCTTTATTTGTTTTTATATTTTGTATAATGCGTACTTAGTGCTTGTCATTTTATTCCCATTGCCAACCGTTGTTTGTGTTTACAAGTTAAATACTCAAATAATGAGGGAACTGTGGTGCATTTTTAAAGCCTTTGTTCAAGTACCTCAAGTTAAGAGGGTTAAAGTTTTGAGGAAATTAAGCTTCGTAAGAAACTGAAAATGATCCCTACCGTGGGTTAGTTTTCTGCTCATTCAGTAATGTGATGGCTTGTGTTATCTTCATAGCCACTGAAATTTGTCAGTGTTTAAGTATTGGTACTGTGGAGGGTTTGTTCTTCAGTTTAATTTTTATGAACTGGAATGTTCCCTGAACAAAGGTTTCCTATGTGTTCATTACTTCTCATTAATATGTCGACAGCAAGACAAATGCATTTAATTTTTTTAATTTTGTTTGTTGCTTTAATGGTCTTCTAGCTATCCCTATACACATCTTTTGAAAATACTGTAGATTTGCATTAGAGAAAATATTTTTTTATTATCTGAAGCAAATGCGCACTTTGCATTTCTATTTCCATAGATTTATCAAGAGTAGCCAGAGAGTGGCATGATCAAAGGCAACACAACGGGTCAAAAGTGAAAGACAGCAAATGTCAGAGGTTAGGTTTTGCTCGTTATTTCTGTTTTGCTAATGAGGCTGTGTGTGCATATGAGCAGGATGCAATAGCATTTGCTCCGCCAGATGAGAAGTAGAGAAATAAAGTACTTCAGGTCAATGATGCTCTGTTCTAGGAGGAGATGGATCTTGCAAATAATGATATTAGAATTTTGCTGAAGTTCCTCCCATGATGTTTGCTTTTACTGTTGCTGCAAAGTTTCCCTGAACATAAGAGCAACCTCCCATGAAGTTTCACTTGATGATCTATGAAAGACCTACATAAACAAAAACGGGGAATGCGTATCTCAGAAAATGGGCATGAGGAGAACACGATTTAGCAGATGGGCTCAGAACGCAGGGTTGGAAACTTTAAGCAGAGACAGAGTATTTTCCCCTTTGTGTTATGCCCGATTGCAGATCGCAACGGAGACTTCTTAATGAGTTTATAAACCTGCGTCCCTTGTTCAGCTGCAACACCAGGGCAGGCTGGGCAGCCGGGCGTCCGCTGCTTCGGGCAACGGCTTTAATGATGCTCATATAGAGCTGCAGAGGTTTGTAGATACTTTGGTTAGCAATCTTGCAGCAAGCTGAGCAACGTATTTCAGTATTTTTCACTGTAATTAACATTTTACACACTTCAGTACATTTAGTACCATGTTCCAGTTCTTTCTGCGCACAAACCTGTATTTTCCTATCTTTGTTATTAAACTATCTAGCTGTAAGAGGCAAAGTCAGTGTTAAAGAGAAATGCGCAAAGGAGAAAGTAAATGGCAGGAAGTCAAAATTAAGCAAACCATTTCCAGTGCTATTACTAGATGTAGGAGAGAATATGATTTTTTACAAGTAGTTTGAAAGGCTAAAACATAAATATTTGAAATGAATGGAAGGCAGACTTCAAACTCATAGCAGGTGTTTGTCACAGTTGCATATTGTCTTGCTGAGGGTCTGACTGGAGTGGTGTAGAACTGGAGACCATTGCCCTGCACAGATGGAGGGAGATTTATAAAAAAATATAATAAAAAAATGAGGGAAGTATATTTCCTAACTTTCCCAAATGCATCGGTGAAGCCCTGCTTGGTAGAATAGACACAATTTTCCTGCCTCAGAATGCTTGTTAAAAATCAGAGAAAATAAGAATGAATGTGAGATTTTCTTTCCAGAACACTGCAATTGCCAACTGAATATCTCAAGTGCTTTTTTTCCCCCCTCTCTCTCCTTGTTAATCTGCCTTTTAGAATTTTTATAGTCGGGAAGCTGTCCCAAAACACTTCTATGTTAGGTGTCACTATGTAGCATTAATACAATTAACCTTACAAGTCCTTTTTTCTTCCCTAGCGTATTCACTTGGTAGTCTTTCAAGAATTATTTTACTGCTATTTTCTGATGTTGATTAATTTTGGAACAGGTATTGCATACAGCAGGGGGGTTTCTCTGCTGTGTAAATGGCTCTGGGCATCTTGGCTGAGGTTGCTGACACATACTTGGCTACATGCTGACTTACCAGCTATTGTCAAGGGCTAAGGAATGTTGCAAAAATAAATTGAGTTACTTAAGAAAATTACTGTTGTCCTTACAGTTGGAGTGCTCTCTCCTGCAGAGGAAGAAAAAAAATTTGTAACTTGAAAGTTGATATTGAGATAATGTAAATGTCGAGATTAACAAAATATTTTATGGTGTTGGGGTATGAAATTGTCCTAAAGTGCTTTTTTTTGAAAAAAAAAAAAAAAGAAAGTGGCTAAGTTGAGTATCTGTGTTCAGTGGCAATATACACGTTAATGAAAAGCTTCAGTTGAAAAACACTGACTAGGTCTCGCTTTTGAGTAGGACTTGGATGCTTCTCTGTAATTCAGTCCTCTGGTGTAACTTTCCGGAGGTATATTTATGTGTAAAAATGACACTATTATGACTGATAATACATAATTTTTTTTGAGATAATGTTTATATATAAATAAATGTATCACAGTATATTTTCACTGTCTAGGTGATAGATGACTTGGAGTCAGTGCAGTCCAACGGTTTTATTCTTGTGAATTTACAAATACTGAGTTGCCCTGCATAAAACCTTGAGTTTATAATTTGTGAACGGTAACAAGGAGCAGAGGGAGAAATTTTATCTGTATTTCTGTTTTTGCTGTATCTTTTATGTTTTTTAATACAGTAGCACTTTATCATTTATACTTTTGGCATTACTCTTGTATGCAGTATACTTTTCAGGACTATTCTTATGCCTAGAGGTTGCTGTCAGATAATGTTAGGGAGCTTTCTCAGTAGCTATGAAATCAGTAGACAACAGTCAGAGAAGCTTAAAAAGGAGAGGCTGAACTTCAAACCGTGGGTCGTACGGCATTAGAAGTTCAGAAAAACCTGATGACTTGAGTTGCGATTTCCAATGCAAACTGTTTAGGTCTTCATGGCCAGTAAAACATGAAGTGAACGCCTCTATTCCATTTTTCTGCTTCAGCAGTGGTACATAGCTGTTCTGTTTCATAAACGTGGGTGATTCCCCTTGTATTTTGGTCACCAGCTTTATTCATACAATTTATCGTAAGAACCCTGTCCATATTTTGTTGAATCTTGCCCTGGAAAATCCAAATTTATCAGCATCTCACGTGAGAATAAGAAGCTCTCAGCTCTCAGTGCTCCCTGATTTGTCAAAGTCATTGAGCAGCGAGTGGAGGAATACTTAATGAAGCCTGTTTGATCAGAGTCTGTGATAGCCAGCGCATCTTCTTGGGTCTGGCCGAGACTGCAGATAAAATCTTACCATGGTTGCTAACAGCAGGGGTGGAGGTGTGGATGGGATCCTGGCAACTGGGGGGTTTAATGATACAAGAAGGAAGTCTGATGTCACCATGAAAGAAAAGGTTTAGTGTCTGTCTTGAGCATGAGTGTATTATTACCTAACGGTAATAAATGCCTCCTCTTCAGGTTGAGAATCAGTCCTAATAGAATTGTGGGTGAATATTGTGCTTCTTCCTTCTGAGAAGTCATGACAACAGTAATTGAAACAACCAGATTTATGTTCAGCTGCTTACTGCTGGAGGTCTTTGTGTTATCTTTAACACAGCGGTAATTTAGGTCACCCTTTAATCTAAGCAAAGGAGACCACGAGGACAGACTGTCCAGAGAACACTGTTGATTTTGGTGCTAGTGCACTGTATGAAATTTCAGCTTATAATCTTTGATATGAAAAAAATATGGCTTTAAAAATTATTTTATAGTTTATGCTGTGTATTTATTTATTTAATTTTTTATTTATTTATTTTGGGTATCCTCTTATCCTCCTACTTCTACGTATAGTACCAGGTCCTTAAAAATTACTTGTTTTATCGCAAATCGGTGTGGATGGGCAAGCGCAGCAAGAGTGTGGGTCTGTAATAATCTCTGCCCTGCAATTTGAAGCCCTTAAGCAGTGTCCTCCTGGAGCCCCACTGAAATAGATGAAGGACTATGTGTGCTGTAAACTCCAAGGCCTGCACATAAATAGCTGTACAAGCAAAACTGTCTTCCAAAAATTAGCTCGAAATTAAAGACACGTTAAGTTGTTCTGTTTTTTTTCCTCGTGACACCGAACAGTGCAAGGAATGTTTTAACTCATCATTTACTCACATAGTTCCTCAGAAAATTAACACACTGTCAATAGTAGTAGTTCTAAGGACAAGTCTTTCTTTCATTTTCCTGTTATTTATCTCCTGAATACAGTCTACCACTGTCACTTGTTTTATTTACATTTCAGAACGCACAATAATTTATAATAGAGAAATATGGCTGCTGTTGTCTCTTCTTCCAGGCTTAACTAAGAATGTCTTTTCATATCTATTTATATTATGTATGTTAAAGCATCATTGTGACATTGACAATGCCTCTGAGTACGTTTTATGAGAGTTGAAAGCCCCTGAGTGATAATGGCAGGGTATCACTGACCTTGTCGGTGTATTAAGTGCTAGTGGTAGTGTTTTAGGATGCAGAACATCTTGATAGTCAGATATCTGTGACCTGGGCCTCTGATATGGGCTTGTTCAAGTGTTCTCAGTGGTAAAATCTGCTTTCTTATGTTAGAGAACTGGAGTGCTTTCCTTGGACAGGGAAAAATGTCTGAAAATGTAAAGCACTTGTAAGAAAGAAGCACCCATTCTGGGTGTAACAGAGGCCAAGAAAGTTTTTTCGTCAAAAATAGTTGCAAGTACTTGCAAATCTAGCTAAACAAACACTGTCATAGAATTTTCTGACCAGTTGTGGCTAAATAAGTCCACCGGAAATTGCAAAGTTACATTTCTTACTCTGATTAGTGGGAGCTATTCTCAGGTTTTGGGAACTGGGGTGATCCATGGGGGGAAAAAAAAAAGGGTTATAGTTAAGGCAGCATCCTTAGAAAAGTACTGCTAATGGCCTGGAAAATATATTTGTTCCCTTTTTTCCTTTCGTCCACGTGAAAGATGAGCACAGGAGGGCTGTGACAGGTTAGGTCTGCTGAGCCCTGTGTCCTGCCTGTGGCAGTAACTCCCAGCAGGGACCACAACGTGCTGCTTTTACCGGTCCTTCCCCGGCTGCTGTCGCACTGGGAGGCATCTCAGATTGCTCGAGATGCATCTTACCCCCCCTAGTTGGTCCAATCAGTTCCTAGACCTCAAATTTGGTATGTACATGTGTAGTGTGCTACAACGCATGTAGGTTTGAAGAAGCTCAGGGAAGATAGACATGGCATCCAGTAACGTGAGCTGGTTAGCGTAGGCTGGAGAAACCTTTGTGTGTCACTGGGCAGAGACTACAGTGAAAAATGAGTAAACACAATTAAAAATAAAAATTTGGGTTATTTTCCATCTTTCTGGTAGGGTCTTAAAGGATCCACTGTAAGTTTCTGCGTGGCATCTGTCACAGGGCTCTCCAGGGGTGACGAAAACTGGAGAGGCTGGGGGTAGCTCTGTACCTCCTGTGGGCCAGGCAGGAAATGGAGAGGCAGGATTTGGGTCCGCAGAAGAGGATTTTTGATTCTGTTAGATTAGGAAATGCAGTTTATTGGTTCACTGTGGTCTGAAAAAAAAGTTGCAGTTTTGTACCTTTGCAAGTGAATTTGGATAAAATTTAGCAAATACTTTCCACAAAAGGAAAAGTTGAAATTTCATTTGAATACGTTTGCAATGAAGTGATCACTTTGGTGTGTCTTGATGTTGAAATGGACTTTTTCCCCCAAGTTACTTGAAATTTCTCCTTTCTTCCTCCTTTTGGTCTCTGAATTAAAAAAAATCCACTATTGATACAGCCAAAGTAGGTTCTTTTTTCAGTTAAGGATTTGAGGTTTAGGAAACATGTCAATAAACATGCCCAAGGAAAAACTTGCCTGTTCCAAAAATATAAGGCAGACTTTTCTAGTTAAGAAAAGCCATCCCAGCATATGGTGTGTTTCTTTTAAGATGCAAAATATTCATATACTGAGGTGAACCTTCTGGAGGAACTTCGAGGCAATAGCTTCTGTTCTTAAAGCTTCTGCCTTTATTTGTTTCAGCGGAGATTTACTTTCTGAAAATTTTTCTTCCCAATCTCTAAAAGATGTTAATAGTGCCCTGCCAAACTGTTGCTGACAATCTATTTCCTGGAGGATGCTGTTATATATAAATAGCCTTTTAAAATATATTTAACTTTTCAAGCCAGGAGAAACATTCGGATTTGCTTTCAGCATGAGTCTAGAATAACGTTCATGTCTCTGGCATAGTAGTTGTTGTAGTCTTGTAGGACAACTGTTGTACACGTTATCTGACATGACTGCGGTGGCAGATTAGGTTGGGGTTTGTATGTGATTGACGTGTTATTGCATACAGGGCTGCCTCATCCACTTTTTTTTTTCCGTGCCTCCCTTGCTATAGCAGTAACCTGTGCTCGCTGCCACCGTCCTAGTGTGACCTTCGTACAGACCAGCGAAAAAAAAACCCATCTTGTTTGCTCAGCATCCCAAAAGACAATTAGGAATGGTTGCCCGAGCAACATAACATCCTTGTCAAATACCACAGGGATTGCTGTGATGCCAGTTGGACTGTTCTGACAGGAGTGGCAGGCTTCCACGGGCAAAACAGTGGAGTAGCGAAGGAATGTTGTTGCTTCCCATTTGCTTTTTATCTTTGCTTGGATTCTTTTCTGCTGAAGTGGTGGGAAATAAGCAAAGGCACAGAGTAAACAGAGGAGTAGGAAAAAAAACCAACCCACATTAAAAAGCAACACCAACAAGGAAAGGAATCCTGTGGGACAGAGAGGTGGGGATGCTCTGCATTTCAGATGGAGGAACAAAGCAATGGAGAAAATCAAATGGAAAAGAGTGTCAATGTGGAAGAAGCATTTAAACAGAATAAAGCTGTTTAGAAAAGGAAAGAGGGAGAAAACATGGGAAATGCTGAAGGAGCAGCATAAAGGAGTAAATGGGAAACGTCTTGTTTTAAGCATCTAGTAACTATCATGTTAAAACTGTATTTCTTCATGAGAGGTACAGTTTTTTGTCTTTGCTGAAAAATCTGTATTTCAGGGTTTTTGGTTTTTTTTTGGTTGTTACGGGTTTTTTGTTTGTTTGTTTTTTCTTGCTTTAAAGGAAAAAGAAGGCAACAGACTTATTGATGCTTTGATACTTGAGTTTGTTTCCCTAATAAAAACCCTGCCTTCTGGGTGCAGGTGGCTTATCGGCCTTGTGTGGTTAAGGCACACTTGTATTTTGCAGCCAACAGCACTCAAGGGAGCGACATGGGTAGTATCCCATCTGCCTGCCTTTTTTCTTCTCGGCTTGAATGAAGAGCTACCTATTTACAGCTAGGATAACTGCGGGGAGGCCTTGGCACCCGTCCAGACAAAGGGCTCACCCTCACGTCGCTACATCCATCGTGGGATGCTGCAGCTACTTTCCTGCTGTCAACCCACCTAATTCGCCTTGTTTGGTACACGTGTAGTCTGTGAGTTCTGGGATAGCTCCTGTGCCGTACGAAGTATTTGTTCAATCTGTTCCAAGCATTTGAGCTTTATAATAAATTCAGAGGTTTAGATCTTGACTGTTTTCTTTAGCCAGTAAAGAATTATAATACACGGAAGTCTTTCGAAATAAAGTCTAAACCATGAGAAGAGAAATACAACAACAAACTAAATGTCAAATAACAAATATCTTCTTTCAGTGTTTTTCCAGAGATGTATGTATTTGTTTGTTTGTTACCTGACGTCTCATTAAGAGTCAGTTTATTCTGTCACTGAGGTGCTGGTTTCTTCAGTTCTTACAAAAAGACATTCCTTGTTAGTCCAGAAGTGTTTGCGTTCTCCTTTAACTGCTTTTCTGCTAAGTAATTTAATTATGGATGATGTCATCTTTAAGGCTTTTTTCTCCAGTAGGATGTTTTGGTGGGATCAACAAAATCTGTTATGTTGATGTGTGTCCTAATGTATTAAAATCTAATTTTTGCTGGTCATTGTAGCACTCTGTTCTGTCACCCACTTTTAATGTAGCTGCTACTGCCGACAGTCACAATTACTACAGGGGATTCATGCCAGTGGAACTGGGTTTAGAAATTGAGGTGCACTGGCTTGTAAGTTAAGAGCTCTAACGCTAGCTACAGCCAAACTCATTTCCCTTCCTGGACTGCTTAATAGTTGACCTGAATTTATTTGATACTTTTATGGGGTCCACTTCTGTTCACGTTCTATTTATATCAAAATGTGACCGACATCTCTTCATGTTATTGCATGATGTTTTGATGGCAAGGTGAAGTTCTGATTGTCTAGTCTGCTTCTTATACAAACATCAATTACCAAAGTAGCAGGACATAATGAACCTGCTCCATAAAAGTACCCATACAGGTTGTCCTGTCCTGTCCCTCTAAATTCAGTCTTCAGAGCATCCCACTTCAAAAGACCTGTCTTTTTCTTTTAGAGAGTCTGCACTTGATTTGAGTTCCCTTTTTGCTAAGATGTTTATAAACTTGAAGCAATTGCAGCAGCTAGGCATATAAAATAGTCACCTCGCTGGAGGAATTTGAGATTTCTTGTAAGAGCTTGGAGTCTGCTGTTGGGGATTTTTGTTTTATTTAAACTTCAAGTCTAAATCAAGTCTAAATACAGATTTAGGGGGTTAATTTTAAGATCCCCCTTGTTAAAAAACAATAAAAATAATTGACTCTTGTCTCTGAGATAAAACTAACTAAAATGAAAAAATTATATTTTTGGGTACAATGTCCTCGGGATAAAGCACCTCTGTTTATATAAATAGAGATTTTTCTTTATTTTAGATGATACAGTACATTTTTGCAGTGTAGTTGCAGATAAAATTCTTCCTATCATTGTATGAATGTTGTAAATAATAAATAGAGAGACCTAGCTTAATTTCCCTAACATTTAGGGAATAGAATAAATTTTGCCAAAGTATTTTTTCTTTCTACCTTGGAGTCAAAATCTCTTTTACGGTATGTGTATATAAAGATAAATTTTTTTTTTGTCTATTGACTAAAAATATATTAAAAAAAGAAAGAAAAATGTTTATTTACTCTTTAATACAAAAATTGGTTACTTTGTACTTTGCAAAGCTCTATATTCCATAGGTTGCTCAGTAAATTCTGAGTGATGTATCCAGAATTTCTTGGTTTTTTTTAAACAACACATTCATGATAATACTTAAACTACTTCTAATTGTTGTACTCACCTTTAAAAAAAGAAAATGACCATTCTATAATTGTAGAACTCTTTTTCCCTTAAATTTATCTCCTTTTCCTGCAGCCTGTGTGATCTGCTTCATTTCTATTCCTCTGATCCCATATTTCCCAGGAGATCTCTATGTATTATTATTAGTTTTATCAGATTAAAATAGAATTCCTGAAACATTTTCTGTATGTCTGCTATTAATGTGATTGGGAAGGGACTCTCTGGGCTGTTTTATTTAATTATTTGCCCGTATTTATATGTTGGTGTGCCTTTTTATAAATACTTACGCAAGTCAAGTGGATTGGTGAGTNACTCAACTCTTCAGAGATACGGTTATTGGTAATGAGTCATCTCTCTTGACTTCACTGATACAGTCCTACTATTTCTTAAAATTTTGTTACTGCAGCAGATGTGGTACAGATACAGAACAAAATAAGATGGAATATTTCCTAGCATGCATGTCACAACCGAAAGGTACTAGCTGAATTCCACTTACAGAGTTTTTGTGTGCAGTACAGGTCAAGATACACTTCTAGGACTGATACTTTCAAATTTTTTTTTTTAATAACCACATAATGAGTTTTTATATTTCAAACCAATCAACGTACCATTTCTTTACAGGCAACTTTCAGAACAGGTCTGCACTTTTATATGCATTAGGGAATTATTAAGAGTATAGGAAGAGACGATGGTTGTCTGGCTTGGCCTGCTACGTAACACAAGAGAAAAACCTCCACTTACAGTTGCTGCAACAATCCAATTGATCTGTACTATATTTTTGTAAACAATAATTCTACTCTTTGCTTATACCAACTCCATTTAGAAACATAAAAGTGCAGAAGCAGAAGAAAACACCTGAATTATTGAATTCTGCCTATAGCATCGCATGCAGTTCTGCAGTGGGCATTAAGAAGGTCTGTAAAAGCACCTGCTGTGGCCAGAGGTCAGAAATATGCCCAGTATCGTAAGTCTTATCATATCAACAACCCAGATATAAAAACACAAATTGCATTAGCAGGAGAGCAAAACTATTGCCATTGTCTTTAGGTACCCCAGTGACTTGGAAGTGCTGATATGTCCCCAGCAAAGTGTTTATACTCACACGTCACATGCCATGCTCCTTTCTTTCCTGCTGTCACTCCATAAGCCCTGGTGGTTTGACCTAGAGGGAAAATCTTGCTCTTGATCCTGGGTCTGGTAATCAGATTAACTCTGGAAGTATGCAGGTTCTTGAGAAAGTTCTCATTGCCATTAGGATCATCAATGCTTCCTGCTTGCTACCAGACCTGTGTCTTCTGTAAATCACTGATGATTCAGGATCTCTCTGGAAATGTGGCGGAGGAGGAATAGGGCACTTCCTGGTGCGGGCAGACTGCTGGCACCAACGGCGGAACGTGATCCGACTCAATTAAGAAAAAAAACCCAGCAAACCCAGTGTTGGTCAACATACCTTGCAGCGAAGTCTGTTGTCTTCCCATTTCTGCAAAACCTGACAAACTGAACACAAATCAAGTTGTTCCAACAGTCCTGCTTGAAAATATGTACTTTAATTCTAGCATAAACATGTGAGCTTCAACTTGAGAGCGGTGCTTCGTTTCTCTCTCCAAATCTCTGAATTTAGAGCAGGCTGAAATCCAAGACTTTGGAAGTCGCACTAAGTATGAGCGCTGGTGACTAGTGTAAACCTGTGCTGCATGTTAAGTGCGTGCAACGAGGAAGGAAACAACAGCGCTCTCAAAAAGCTGTAATTGCAGTAGTAGTCCTGTTGACTGGGTCAATTCCAAGGCAAAAAAAGGTCGCAAATGATTTTACTATATGAACTCTTATTAAATGTGATGTTGTTTGTGAGGTTTTTATTTACATTGTCTACATGGAAATGTTTTTCCTTGCATTTTTGAGGCTGGAGAAAGGAAAGGTTGCAAAGCCCACTGAGAAGGTGGGCTTGGTGAGATGGTGGGAAGAGAGAGAAAAAGAAGCGCAGCCGGGCGATATCGGAATCTCTGTTGATAACACGTACTAACTGTGATGGCCAAAATGTGATGCAGAAGTCTGATGTGCCATGGCCAGTGGTGAATCTTCTACGCATCATCTTTATTGGTCTCGGGTTGGGTTTCTTTGCTTAAACAGCAGACAGTTTTCCAAGATACACCATGCTGTTAATTGTTGTAGCATTAAGTTATGATACATGGGATTAAAGAATAGATTTTGTCATAGTTTCAGCTCGTTGTGTTTCCAGGATAATGCCAATTCATAAACAAGGTTATATTCTAATAGGAAGAAAACAAAGAGGATTATATGCAATACAAAATCTAGTTAAAATAATTGTTTTAAAGAGCCAACTGTGGATTCTCACACTACTGCAGCTGATCTACTTTTGAAAGAATTTAATTTTGAGTATTAGTTTTATTGATACTCTAATAAGATATTTATGCAGTATTAACATCTTTGCATTTCAGTTGGTACACTGCAGGCAAACTTGGTGCTGAAGGATTTAACTCTTTAAAGTGAGAATGGAAACGCTTTGTTTCTTTCCGAATTCTGAATGACAAATGACTGACTAATGCAACGTTGTTGATCAGCAGATATAAGCAGCATGGTATGGGCTGTTGAAGAGTAGCACTTTGATTATGTATACTAAGAGAGAAAACCATTTCTTACGAGATTTAAAATATTCTGTTTTCCATTGTGGTACATGAATATGGTACCTTTTTTTTTTTCTTTTATATTTTTTAATTGTGTGGCAGGTTTGAGGGTGCTCTTTAAGTGATTTGTATTTTGCCTTAGTGTGGAACTGCTGCACCTTCATCTCTCATGTGGCTTCAGAGACTCGGTTTGTAGCATTGCAGGTGGAAAGATGATGTATTTGGTCATTGTGTGCTCTGTTTGTCCTGGCTCTAATAGTGCCTCCTCTGGTTCCAGAAAGGCAATGCAAGCGGCATCTGTGGCTTTGCAGCAGCTTTGCAGCACTGTCAATCTTCATCAGCATGTCAACTTCTCCAATGAACAAGTACTTAATGGCACTATTTTCTCCTTGGTGGGTTTGCTTTGTATGTGGTACCTTCATGAGGAAGCAATCTGTTTTGCGTGGTAGATCACAGTGAGAAAAGGATTTGTGTCTTTTCCATGTATGTCTTGGAGTAAGAAATGAGACCCATTAAATGACAGTGTTGATTTCAATGACCCTCTTTTGGTGACAAATACACACCTGTGTAATATCTTTAAACTGGCTATACTAATACATAGACTTTTTTTTTTTTTTCAGTTTTCTAAGGTGATCTTCTACACCAAGATATACTAGAGTTGCTTTTCTCTGAAGAATGCAAAGCATCCAGAATTCCTCTCAGCTACTTTGTCTCATGTGTAAAATATGCTACTTAGATTAATCGTCCGAAAGTTCTATGATGACAGTTGTCATGCATAGAAATGGTATTTATATAGCAATGGTCAGGTGATACTTGCAGGTTTTCGGGAAGTGCTGGCATTTCTCGTGGTGCTAGTTTATTCCTGGAGAGCAGCCCCGTTCCTGTAGCTCCATACAAACCGCAACCTTTGGCTGTAGTTCAGAAAGACAACGTGTCCCAAGATGTATGTGGTGGGGTTTTTCCCCTTTTTTTTAAAGTTTTGTCAACATTTCTGTTTTAAAGCATTTATTAATTCATTTCAATTAGGTTGCAGTCTTTCATATTACAGAATTAAAGTTTTAAGTGTTTTGTTGTGGTATATTAGAGCAAAAGTATTTCTGTAATAATTGTGGCTCTTGTGGCTTGTTCAGCTCACGAGATGGGCAAATGGTCAAAACCTAAAGCATTCTTATTTCAGGATAAGTAAGATATTTCAAATTAGGGTAGTTTGTGTCACTGTGACTAAAAATCCTAATTTTTCTGTGTGGCTGTAGAGCTTAGGACACTGCAGAGTATTCCCGGTATCCGCAGTGTGGAGCGTGGGCAGTGAGTCATGCACGCTCTTCTGTCTTAACTGGCTTCGGGAGGGAGAATGATGCAGACTCGGCATTCCTGAGCTCTGGCTCCTCTCCAGGGGCTTTCAGGCAAGGCAGAGTGGCAGTATTCATAGTGGCTTTTGTGATGGGAAAGCTTTTATTGGTTGCATCGGTAACACCAGTGCCTTTTTCGATATGGTAGACCACCAACTAGTGCTAGCGAAGAGTAAGATTTGGTTGCTGCCAGTCTGCTTTTAAAACGTGACCCAGTGGGCTCTGACTGGTCCTGAGTTTTGAATTACAGCTCTGGTATTTGACATGGGTGTGCCAGCTTAGCCTGATAGGAAATCACTAAGATTCCTTTTATAAATGAAATGATGAATCTTGGGTTTGTTCTGATATGGAAACACACTAAAATATACGAATTAAGGAGCTCTTATAAAACATCACACATTCCTCTAATTTTTCTGCCTTTGTTTCTTCTTTCTTTCCAAACATGAAAAAAAAGTTGAAAAGGGCCTTTTTTTTTTTTTTTTTTTTTAAATTATTATGCCTGGCATGGTATTGCACCATTTTCTTCAAGTCCCAGGTAAGTGCTGTTTGGCCATTTGCAGATCCACAAACCACTACCCCTGTTACGGTGAAACAACAGGTCAAAGACAGCCAGCTCAACATTCTTCCACTATTAAAATACAATTAAATAGATACAGTTCTGTAGCGAAGATACTGCATGATGCAGCTATTATTTGTTTCTATCCTGTTTGTTAGCTGTAGAGTGTCACTTTGGTTTTATGTTTTGATAACCTCCCATGTTTAGTAATTGTGTCAACAGAGAGAAATGTAATTGCATGCAATTTTTGTTTCTTTTGGAATAGTAGTTAATATCTTGGTGTTTTTGTTTTTGTTTTTTTTTTTAAGGGGAACTACTGAGTTAATTATTCAATTGCAGTGAACCGTATGAAGATGATGAGTGGCCTGATGACTACCTTCTTCTGTTCTTTACTTTCTATCATGCTGCTTTGAGCTCCCTGGTTTCACGAAACCCATTTTGACTGGAAGCAGAAGTTGCACTTTACAGTTCCCGGGTGCTTGGAAAAAGGAGAGACTAGTCTCCCTGATGGTCAGTGACAGGCGTTGTAAATACCACTTCCTTTGTCAACTTCTTCAAGCAGGTCTATATGATGGCTAAATCTACTGTTGAGGATTATGAAGATGGTGCTGTACAAGATACACAGCAGTTAGATCAAAGAGAGAGTTGAACTGACAAATAGGTGTGGACTACCTGGAAAACTCCATTTATAGCCAAGTTTCTTCATAGTAAAGAATATAGGATTTGGTTTATAATTTGTGAATACTGGTTATTCAGGGTGCATTGTGTTCAGGACAACATAAGGAATTGGAGCTTTTATTGCAGTCTTGCATTATTTTCAGCTTCAAAATTGTAGAGAGAGATATCCAGGTAACTGATCCTATATTAGAGCTTCTTTATGTGTCAGACTTTTACATGACATTATTTGAGGTCACATTTTCCTTTTGATTTCTAAATAAAAATCTTATCCCGATGTTGTACAGCAAAAAGCAAGAGTATTTTAGCTCATGGGGTGGGACTAGAACATTCTGTGTATGCAGGTTGGTTTTCTTCCCTTCCTTTATTTTATGTAGTAGGGTCGTGATCGGAAGTTTTAAAGGAAAGAGTAGTAACTTCAATTTATGCCTATCTGGAACAGATCATGTATTAATAATTGGAAGATGCTTCAAGGAAAGGGTACCTCAAGACTTTGTCTCTATTCCATTTGATTGAATGTACCATTATTGGAACATTTCATCATAACTTAGGTGATGAGTCATTTCTAACTCAGGCAAAGAAAAAAAATAAATCAATCTATAAAGAAACCAAGCTCTGAAATGAGAATGACAGCCAGGATGGAATAAAAATAAGGAATGTTGGAGATCTGGATATGAAATTCTCTAGCATCTCCATTTTGTATGCTTTTATTTGTCTAGTGGATGAAGTAATGGAGAAAACCTTGCTTGAAAATCTATCTCCATTTAGTGGAAGCTACTGACAATCTGGTAATAGAATAAATGATTTAATTAAATATTCTTAAAATAGTTCTTCTTATATAACCAACAGTAGTTGACTTAACAAAGTGCAGTACATGATAGGTTTCTCTTTCTTTTGTGCTAAATTCTACGAACTGTTAGCTTTCATTTACTTCACTAAGGATAGTGAGGTGATGGTTGCCACACAAATATATAAAGGTGGTTGTAGGGGAAGAGGAAAGCAACAGAAATGTAAGTGATAACCCCTTTGCTTGGATGGATAGACCATACAAAAGTGAAGTCCTTGTGGTCTTTTGACGGAGAAGTGGCAGAACAAGGCCTTGTTCCTTGTTCTTAACCTGTTCTGAGTGAGGCCTTACAGAAAAGCCCCAACATAGTGCCACTGTTGAGTCCTTTGTGTGCTAGATAAGAGTTATGTTCTACGGTCACTGTTGACTTGGTCTTGCCAGTAGTCACAAATAGTAGTCTTGCCATTCACAAGTCAGTGCTTTTTCTCTTTGAAAAGGGACCTACTGAAGTGCCAGCTCTAGTTTGGTGAAGCCTTCAGAGCAATAGGAGCAACAGAAGGCAGAGGAGGAGAGAGGAAAGAAGGATACGTATTTATGATGGACCAGCTTATGTAGTTTCACGAAGAGTTTGAGAAAACATGCAAACATTTTAATAAAATGAAACAATATTAGACATCTACATTGTATGCTAACTATGCTTTCGCTTTATATTTTAAAGTCAAGGACAATACCTGAATATTTGCTAGATATACGCAGAAAAATATAAACTCAATATTTTGGTTGATGTTTCACTTGTGCTTTCTTACGCAACTTCATTTAGAGGATGGGCTGGGTTAATTGTATTTGGCTGAATCAAATTTCAAGACAATTTAAAGGCAGTTCATAATGCTTCCCTCTCCTACTATTTTCTGTGCTGAATCATCCTGCATTTGTTAATATTGCAGTCTTCATCTCATGTTACAGTTGCTGGGTAATCCTTTTATTATTTGGATTTTTGTCTTCTGTCAAGCTGAAGGCATCATTACCTCACCTTAGCAGGACCAAAAAAAAAAAAAAAAAGATTCTGCTAAGGAGCAGAACCGTATTCATCCTAGAAGCTTTTATTGCTATTTGCTGCTGCTTTATGTTCTAGTAGCTCCCCCTTCAACGTGGTATGTGGAAAGGAGCCAGCTGTGTTAGAAGTAGCATCTCCAGAACATGATCTGTCACGTCAGCACTTCATCATTCAGTTTTGGTACGCTAAGACTGTAAAGGAGGCCTCAACACAATGTCGATCCTATGGGTATTGCTGCCTTTGATCATAAACTACCTTTACTCAAGTGCTTACCATCCTTGATGGTGCTGAATTCAAATTTCTGTGTCTGTTGGAAAAGCTCTCTGATCCAAAATGTTTATGAGCACTGAAAACTTCCCTCGGATTCCTTTTCGTACAGCAGTTTGTTACCATACACATGCTCTCGTATAGTTGCTGCAGCTCTCTAACTTCTTGCTGGGCCGTTTCTTTGTACTTTAGGTTCTCTCTAAATCTAATGGATGTGATTAAAAAAGCTGACACCGTTAGCAGGTAAAATGAATATTGCTGTGGTCTCTGTGACATCCTTAGCCTTTGATTTTCTGGCATGTGGATTAATACAGTGTATGGCAAATATTGTGGTATTGGCACTCGGCTACCACAGGTTCCTAAGGGTAACCACTGTAGGCTGAAATAGCTTGTTTAAGCAAATAACCACAAGATATAATTACTTTGTTAATGAATATAAAAACTCTTTAGTTTTCTATAGCTTCCTTTTTGGATTCATTACAATGAGTTAGAAATAATCATTATAAATAATGAAACTGGATTTTTATTTAAACCTCTATGTGAAAACATGCTCTGGGAAAGCAGGCTTGTCCTCTTTCTAAAAATGGTTTCGGGAGCTGGCTCCTGCTGCGCTGTTCTCTGGAGGCTGGGGGCAGAACTCGGCTTAACGCCTTGCGCCAAGAACGGCATTTCAAACAGGGCAGCATTTTATTGTGGAGTTGTTTTTTTTACAGATCATGTTGACAAACACAATCTGCTAATGGTTTGTTAGTGTTAAGAACAACACTTAAAAAAGCAGACAAAAAAAGTTATAGAAATACTTTTTTAGGCCATGACAAAGCTTAGCATCCAGCTATGATTTCCCGGATGCTGACAAAAATCTTTTCACTTCAGTGTTGGCTTGCGGAGGTAGCTCTGGTGTACGCTCTGTTTTTAAATCCCTGTGCTGCAGCAGGCAGCCTATATTTAGGAACGGTCAATTAGCATCATCATGTTTAATCTGTGGTATATAGTATGTCAGGGAAATACCCATCTGAAATGTGACACAGTTATGCAAAAAAACATGACAGATTTAATGGATCTGTCTACAGTTTGTATTCCACAAGTCTTCTCCCTCCAAAGTAAAACACGTTCTGATTGTGCTTATGAAAATTTGTAGATGCCAGTTTTGAGGTAGAAGGCTCCCACAGTGGCCTCGCCAGTGTCCAGTTCTGGGCTCCCCGGTTCAAGAAGGACAGGGAACTGCTGGAGAGGATGCAGCAAAGGGCTACAAAGATGATCAGGGGACTGGAGCACCTCTCTTATGAGGAAAGGCTGAGGGATTTGGGTCTCTTCAGTCTGGAAAAAAGATCACTGAGGGGAGACCTTATCAGCGCTTATAAATACTTAAAGGGTGGGTGTCAGGAGGATGGGGCCAGGCTCTTTTCAGTGGTGCCCAGTGACAGGACAAGAGGTAATGGGCACAAACTTGAGCATAGGAAGTTCCACCTAAACATGAGGATGAACTTCTTTACTTTGAGGGTGGCAGAGCACTGGAACAACCTGCCCAGAGAGGTGGTGGAGCCTCCATCTCTGGAGACATTCAAAACCTGCCTGGACGCGTTCCTGTGCAACCTGCTCTAAGGTGACTCTGCTCTGGCAGGGGGGTTGGACTAGATGATCTCCAGAGGTCCCTTCCAACCCTATGGTTCTATGATTCTATGATCTCCAAGATGTTTGGAGTCATAAATCAGTTTTATTTTTTGAACACGCTAGTTGCAAACATTCTTAATGTTTAATGGATCATGCCATAAGAGCCATTGTTTTTGGTTGAGCCGTGATATATATTAATATAAACATTGCAATATAAATAGTAACTCCTGTAACACAAGTGTGTATATATATATACACATATATATATATAGGTTGGTTCGGTTGTCATATGTGTATCCTTTCAGTGGAGATTGGACAGGTACTGGTGAGTAAATGAAACTAGCATAGGCCAGGACGTGCTCCAGAAAACAAGGAATGGATGTGGATTGCAGTGCTCTTGCACTACCAGCTGTGAACCTTCATGGGAGGATTAAGGCAGAGGTAGGTACCAGAGGAAAAGCAGGCAGAGGAAATGGGAAGGAAAATAAAAAAAAATAACAATGTTGGGTTTTATTGGTTTTGAGACTTTTTGAAGATAGGGGACTGTTAGATTATAGATATGTGTGATGTAGAGCCTCTTTGTATACTTGAGAAGGTAGGTAGTGGGATTTTATTCAGGCAGTGGAAGCACAAATACCAGTGATGTAACTGGTAGTTTTGAAACCAGATGTGTATCAGCACTGGATAAACACATGGGAAGGCATTCTTTTAATGACATATTTTCAGCAGTTGCTGTAGGGTCATAGAAAATTGATTTGATTTTTTTTTTTCCTGCCTGTATTAACACAAAATGAAAATACTCACATTGTCGCTAGGAATTTGTGGACATGAGTGCAAAGCTGCTGTCTTATATGGTGGCATTAACACTTTCTGATTGTAAAAGCTTCTGATGGATTGCTGCAAACTCGAGAAAACTGTTACGGCCATGTTCAGTTTTGTTTAGGACAAAATGCTGCAAGCTGCTTGGCGCTCTGCTGAGAGTGCTTGGCACTTTTACAGCCATATCTGTAGGTGCTGTTGCACAAAGTACCCTGTGTATACAGCACAGCAAGCATTTCATTCAGACGATTTGAGACAGTAGGTGCATGCTAATTCAATGATTTTCTTTGGTGTTTTTTCCAGTACGTAAAAAATTTTATACCTCTGAAATACTTCTCAGTATAGCTTTTCATTACTGTCCCACCACAAAAGAAACAACCATTCTCCTCTCGAGTAGACAGCCCCGAGTCTCAGGAATCACTAAGGAAGGTTAAAATACTGCAAAGTCATACTGACTTCGTTGCATCTGCAGATACAACTTGGTTTGCAGTCGCTCACTGTTCTTAATGCAGAGGTCTAATTTATGGTTATTTACTAAATTTAGATGGGACAGTTTTGCTTGCCTGTTTTTGAAACAAAGGGGAGGTGTCTTAACAGTTTGCTTTGGATTTGAAACTCAGTTTTTGTAAATTACTCATTAAGTTAAATTTTAAAAGTAGGCTCCTCTGAATTATGTTTTGGGAGTGAATTTCCTTTCGTTTACATGGCATGTTTGTGGGCCACGTCCAGAAGGCTACTCATATAGAAAAGTTGTGTTGCTAATCCGACTCCTTAGTGTTAACAAAGTACAACTAATAAGAGTAAAAAGTTCTAAGTACCCTTTAGAATTACTGGCCTGTTCAGACAGATGAATACTTCATATGAAGTATTCATTGTGAATGAAGTACTCATTTAGAATCAAGTACTCATTCTAACTTGTCTAATGCTGAGCAGAAAACACAGGTGCAGCATTGCCATCAGAGGCAGGGGTGACCTCAACAAGTGAGGATGTCACCATCCCTTGTAACGTTTGATACTGGTACTCAATCCTCCCGTCCCTCTGGGATTTGGAGACTCTCTGGATGGAGTAAACTGTAACAGACGTGCAGCAGCATCCTGTTTGGTTGTTCGTCCTGCTCAAACCTAGATGGAAAAGTCTGTATTTTGCTTAGATTTCATTGAGTTAAAAGCACATAAGAATCATGTTGCTATTCTGATTTCTATTTCAAGTATGATAAAATGATTTAGCAGTGAAAAGATTGGTAGAAATTTTTTTTATGAGTTGATAGCAAAACAACACATAGGAATTTACACACAGAGGTGAAATAATACCAATACTTGAACCATATCTGGGACCGATGGCATCAGCCAGGACACGAGGGTGGAAAAGTCCGTCTTGTATTCTGTTCAGGGCACTGTGGTTGGTTGAGGAAAAGGCTTCCACTGAAGTGCTTATTTTCTTGAGTGGTCTTCTTGATAGTTACCGTACAGATGACGGGACAGTAAGTTAATAATTAACCAGTCAAACAACTGAAGACCGGTAAATAAACAAATATTTCATTTCAAATTTTAACTTCAATGAAATATTCCAAGATTTTAAAAGTATTTTTAGTAGGTTTTTTGCATTTCTTTGAGGTGTGTGTATATAAAAACTTAATTATGAGAAATTAGTCATAATCCTGGTTCTGACAGTGACAATTTCTATAATGTGTAATAACTAACTTTCCAGTGTTCCCATTTTTTTGATAAAGAGACAATAGTACTTCCATCGCAACAGTAAAAAAAAACCACCAGCCTTTTTGAATAGTTGCAGTAGCACAAGGCAGGAACAATTCCTTTTTTTGTTTTCTTTTTCAGGCTCATTCCTGCACTGTTGATCTTTCTTGAGCTGAAATGGCAACAGGTTTAGGCCTGCACTGTAGTTTGGTTACTCTTGGTCAATCTTGTGTTGCCTCATGTGCATGAAAGATTACATTTTCTGAGTTAGTAAAAAAAAATGTTTTATTCACTGGCATATTGTGTGGCTTTTTAGACCTCTCCATGCAGATGATATAACATCAACTGTCTTCTAAAACAGGAAACACAGAAGAGGTTGAACAGTCAAGGCTTTCTGTTATTTCATTCATGTTTATAAGCATCAGAGGGCAAGATGTAATTTTAGATGACATGAGGTTTTCAGTTGAGTTCAGACAGAACTCGAATCTAAATTCATCCTTAATTGATGTTACTTTAAATGAACGTATTAGAGAAAGAAATCTTACATTTCCCTTACGTGTTAAACAAGGTCACTATTCATGAAGAGCCATCACTTGGTGCTTGTGACTGATGATTCATCCTGTCCAGCCAACCAGCGCGGAAATGGTCAAGACTGCAGAAGAGCCCTCTTCCAGCTGTATTTCTGAGCTTCATCAGTTTTCTGTACTAGAGTAGCAATTTTATTGACCACTGGATTTTGCATCTGTCTCTTACTATGCGTTGTCACCATAGCTGAGGCTGAGTCACTGCCTTGGCCAGCGCAGGCCAGATGCTGCATTTGCCTTTTGGCTGTTCGTTTCAGTTGCGGTGTTTGCTGTTCGCTTTGACGTTAGCTCATATCAGACAGTAAAATGCTTGAGTGTTGCTTTCACAATTGAACCTCACATTTGGCTGCTCATATCTGCTCAACTGCTGACCGACTCGGGGCACTTGTGCCTGCTCAGAAAANTCTCATCTTACCTTAAAAGAAACCTCAATTTTTCACCTTCAGAGTTCTGTGATGTGTGTCAAAGCTTGCTGCAGGTTTTGTATTTAGTCTACATCACTGTTACTCGGAGAAGCTCTCTGAAAGGTGCCTCTCTAATGACGTCTACTTCTACAAATGTAAAATGTGAAACTGGCATTTACAGATAGAAGAGCAATATATCATTTTATGTGTCACCTATTTTTAAAAAAGTTTTAAATTCACCTTAGATAATCAGAGGGTTTTTAAAACTGTGGTTTTTTTTATTCTTATCAATGTAGTTAGAATGAAAAATATGTAAGTAAGTACCTTGTAAATATAGCATGATTTGGCAAGTTCAAAAAGTTAAATTGAAATGAAGAAACTTTATTTCCTTTATGATCATTGAGTTTTTGAAATCTTTTTTTTTTAAAGAAAGGATTTTATTTGTTTTATTGGATTAATAGACTGCTAAATAGATATTTCACAAATCTGGAACTGAATGAGAGATACTGTATTTGTGTGGTGTTTTTAATTAAAAATTGTGTGGTGTACTAAATGTTGATAAATATTCCAGGTTACCCATAGTTGTTGATAATGTTAGGTAATAGTTATTTGCTGACAACATTAGCAAATTAGTTACAACCCTAAAACATGATTTAATTCGTCAAAAAATGGATTTGTTTCTTACTGGTGAAACTGAGGAATTATTCTGGGTCTCTTTAAAGTTGTATTGAAATTGGGCAGTTTGGCATTTTCTCTTGATAACAGTTTGGGAATTTTGCATTTGGGCACAAAAGAAAATGTATTAGTTCCTAGTGAATATTCTCCTAAAGCACAATGACAAACAGTGTTGTGCATAATTGGCAGCCACTTGCCATTTAAAGCTTGAATAGAACTGTTATTTCAGATCATTAATAAGAACTTTGTGAGAATTGATTGCAGTTCGCAAACTCCACGTCTGCTGTGACTGACTTGACTCTATGCTAAAATTAAACTCCTTCTTCTTAAAATGCTTTTGAGAATTACAGCTGAAAAACACTGTGTAAGTGCTGATGTTGTTGCTGGCATCACTTTAAGCCCCTCATTACAAATTGTTTTGCAAAGAAAATTGCAAATAGCTTTTGCAAAAATAGCAATTGCAAAAAATGATAGTGTACCAGAGGTTTAGTAGTGTTGAAATCAGACATCTTTTGCTTGTTGGTACGCCACTTGATTTTTGTTCAGATCAAGCTGAAGAAAAACTTCCTCATATCCCAGCCTAGAGAGAGAAAGGCTGGGGTACAGACCTGTGTATTCCAAAGTGGCAGGATGCAGGCTTTGGGCCTTTTAATTCTAATTGTAGGTTCTCTTTGTTTGATTAATTTTTTCTTGTAACTGGAATGTGCAGCTGTGGCCTCTCCCATGAAGAGCAGTTTTTTTGCAAATACAGAATATGTTTTAAATTGTTTCTAAAGAATTGCTTGCTGTGAGGTGACCTTCTAGGCTGTGCTGTGTAACAAACAAGCGGGGCACATATAGAGCTTGGGTTAGAAAATGAAAGATAAATTCAAAAGATCATGATTGTGTGCAATTTATATGAGGAGCATGAACAAAGAAAGAAGAAAAGGGACCTGGCATGGTCATGAAATATAAAGGAGTAACCGGGTCTGTAGGGAGGTACTTGTAGGAATCTGGGGTAATGCAAGATCACGAACAGTGGGGAAAAATGAATTTGTAGTAAAAAGTTAAAATGTTTCTAATTTATAGTGGCATTTTAGGGATTTGTGTTTCTGCTGCTCTGTTATTCTGCTGCTACAAGTCTTCTGTGCTGGTTATCACAGGCCATTCACATGCCACTTGGGGGATGGAAATGTTATTAAGCATCAAATGGCTCGCAAGCACCTAGCAAGGTTGGCGGGTGTGAATGTTGATCACTAGCACAGAACAGCCCTCCTCTCTGGCCTGTGGAAAATTAACCCGTTTTTCAGCTGATTGGCCGAGCCTGATGTACCCGACTTCTGGATTGCATAGCGCCATCTGAATCTCTCAGTCTTAGTCTTCACTGCCATTGTACACATTGTGGTTTATCGAGTGTCAAGTAGAGGAAAACTAATTTCACGTCTTGCAAGTGGTGCTAATGCAGCAGGTCATGCAATAATGATCATCACTCATTGAAGTATTAAGAGGCAAGTCATTTTTAAAGAGAGATGAAACAGGATTCTCAGCTGGGCATTACCTTGGTGCTTTTTGCAAGACACCAAAAGCTACTAAATGTAAGTGTGCTGTCCCTAATTATGGGGAAGTGTAAGTAGAATTTCTGTGTATTATATTATCTTCAAAGAGAACAGCAATGTTCATTAGGAGGGAACGGTGGTTGTTTCCCAGCACACAAAAATAGTGGAGAGTATTGCTCACCAGCTGGCAGGTTTACTGTGTTGCTAAGTTATGGATATACAAATGTTAATCGTGTCCAAAGACTTTTGTTCTTTTTTTTTTCTTTTTGGCATGTTCTTACAGTTCAGTCCTTCCTTCATCTCTCAGACTTTTTGTTATAATTTGTGAAGCCTCCCACAGCCTTGCAAAGAGCGTATCTTTGGGAACCATGCCCTGTGTAAATCTGTTGGAAGAGTGTAGTGTGGGTTATTGTGAGCGTGTAAGTGGTTGGCTATTGTGAGATTCATCTGTGATTGGAATAATCGCTCAGGCACACATCTAACCAGTGTACTGTTGAAGCACATCATGTCTGCTACTGCGTGCAATGTGGTTAAGCAGCATCCTGAAGTCTACAAGTGTGTGAACAAGTTAGTGCGTTGCTGTCAGAACTAGGGAAGGTACCTTACCATTGCGCTCAAGCAACCTTTCAGCCCTCCTCTTAATTAACGAAATACAGACCTTTCTGCACGTCTGGCTATAAGATGTTTGTCAGTTCTTCAGTTATACCAATTCTTCTCTAAATTTCATCAAACGTATTAAAAATCTTTAAAAAAGCTGTACAAACTGACATTAGATGCCTATAGTCTTGTATTGATAGTAACTACAGTGTATTTGTGCACTAGCAAATTTTGCATTTGAAGAGAGCTCTTCCATCTAGTAGGCAAAGGTTTAACAAGGGTCCTTGTCTAAGGCTTTTGAGGTTAGACATACTTGAAGGAGAAAGGGCATGCACATTCTTAAAAATGCAGGGAAATTAATGTTAGCAAGAACTTACTAGGATTTGTGATTGCTTCCCTCCACTGGACGCTTTTGCATCGGTGTTGGATGATTTGCTAAATTATATGGTTTATTTCAAACAGGAATTAAGCTGGAAAATTCCCTTGGTCATTTTTATGTTAGATCATCATAGTAGTCTCTTCTGGTTTTATAATCTGTTTATGTATAAAAATCAATATATGTTAGCAGTAGTTTTCTGTTTATAACGTGTTTTGGAAATCAATGACTGGTGGAGAACATACAGCTTTTCAATGATGAGAATATTCTAGGGCTGCTCGGATATTTTTGATGTGTAAGGTGCCTGAGGGCATTTCTGTTCTATTAGATCATGCTTTGTACATAGGTGGAGGGAAATTAGTGTAGTGAAATTTCAGCTAAAATTATTAGTGTTGGAAGTAGGGAGTTCCTTCTATGGCAAATGAATGTTACTTTTGAGTGTTTTTACACTGTTTTTTGTCAGTGCAGCTGAATGTTGATTCATTAGTATTTCAAAAGCAGAAAGAACTAAGCATATCTAGCTATTGATGTGTGCAGGACTTAGTGTTTAGTGTGATCATAGGAAATAGTATGTATTTCCCTCATGCACGAGAGTCAAGATAACCAGCCGTGCGGTAAGAGAGAAGGGTTTTCTTTCATTGTAGTGGTTTTTTTGTCACTGATTTGCGCTGTCAGGAAACTACTTTTGAGCAACTCACCCACTCTTGTGCTCACTTTAATTCCAGTCAACATATCTTAGACTTTGGAGGAGCTTATTCCATCTCATGGTCTTTTCAGCTATGCCTGTGGTTCCTAATGTTTTTGTAAAGTGCTCGAGACATTTTTGGTACTTCCTTGACATGAACAATAATCATCTATTTTTCTTTTCCGTCTTTCTAATGAAACGGTCACTCAGGGAGGTGCAACAAAATTCAGGTAGTAATGAGATAAAAAATGACTTTATGATGTGTTCTTGCTCTTCCATGGAAACTTATGTTTTAAACATATGTGTCAGTAAGACAGATTTCTTATGAAGCAGTAAGAAAAACAAATATTAGCAGTGATCAGAACATGTATGTCTCTAGACTTGAAGAACATTTAACATTGTTCCATACAAAAGATCAGTCTCAATAAATGCCTACTGACATACGTGGATAAAACTGGAGAACCTCAAGTGGAGAGATTAATGGGTGCACCAAAGATCGGGATTAAGAAAAAAATAGTTTTATTCCTTTTAGTTTATCTGTTTTTTCTGGGTTGATTTGGTTTTTTTTGTTGGTTAGTTGGTTTCAGTTGTGGGAAGGGAGAGGCTGCGTTATGAGCTAGACTGAACCCTTACCGTGGAATGGGCCATTAGACTGCGCTGGATGAATTCTTGCTTCCAAATCAGCAGTGATGGCTGAGTTTAGGAATGTATTTAAAAAAAAATTAAAAATTCCAGTCTTAAACTGAAAATGTCTTCTCATATCCCTACAAACAC
The DNA here is from genome assembly GCA_013396915.1 of Stercorarius parasiticus. Taxonomy (NCBI): domain Eukaryota; kingdom Metazoa; phylum Chordata; class Aves; order Charadriiformes; family Stercorariidae; genus Stercorarius; species Stercorarius parasiticus. The sequence goes on along the minus strand of VWZL01000529.1, from coordinate 781,827 downwards.
GCATTGTAATCATCAGTGTATTTTATCAGTGTTTAATTATCTTCACCATTATAATCTGTGCCTTATTTCTAACCTGCATATATTTCTCTCTTCTTTTTGTCCTGTTAGATTTTGTTATACCTTTGAGAAGAATTCTAATAATAAATTCCTTTCCCCCCATGTAGTGGGTTATACGATTGTCATCCAGTGAGCTTTCAGTCTTCTCTTTGACAAACTGAATAGATTGACCTCTATAAATCTTTTATTAGTAGTGATGTTTTTCAATCTTTGTCGTCATGCTCATGGTTCTCTCTTGAACCCATTTGTGAATGTCTTTGAAATGTTGGCAGCAGAACTGGACGCAGTGATTTAGTAGCAGTCACAGAGGTAATACAGCCTCCCTATTCCTTCTTGATATTTACCAGATTTATATATAAACTGTTAACTATATTACCCTGTGCAGCTGTGATGCACCATGACACTTAGTGTTTGTCAAGCTAATTACTTCCAAGAATAAAATTGCATCCTGTTTTTTGTTCTTGGATGTGACCTTCCATTTAGCACCCCAAAATAATAGGTTCGGTGGAAGGTCTGGCTCATGTGCCAGTTTTGTGTCTCCCCTCTCCATTCTCCGTGACCTGAGCAAACTCCCATCAACTGCAGTCTTGTATTTGCTCCCATAAATACGTTGCATTTATATTGACACAGCGATGAGTTTTTGTGGCATCCTCCCTACAAGCATTTGATGATATGCTGTTCAGAATTCAAGATTGATAACATAGGCAGTTCTTAATTTGCTCTGAATCAAAGTTTTACTTGGTAGGTTTGGAACGTATAGCAAAAATGTAATGTTTGTGAGGCAGTAGAAGTAAAACATACAGACAAACAAGAGAGAAGTTAATAAAAGAAGGGCAGTAAAATGCAGCCAGATATGGATTTCAAGGGTCATAAGCACCTTTTAGGCTCCTGCGCTTTGGAAGACTAATACCATTTTTCTGAAAACATTTTGTAGCCCTTTTATAAAGGAAATTAGCTTCTTTGCTTTAGATCACTGCCCAGTTGAGATTCTAATTAAAAAGCAATTTAAGAGTCTTTAGGCTTCTAATCTATTTTTCTTTGTCCAAGTTGCCCAGTGGTAAAGGAAAAATTCATTACTAAAATAAGGAAAAAGGAAGCTTCTTTTTTTTTTAAAGAGCTTGTTGAAAATTCTGAGGGGTTTTTCCATGAAAAAGATCAGGACACATAAACTGTTTTTAGACTTTTTAAAGCATTTCCTGAGTTTCTATTAAAATTTTCGATCTCTTTATGGCTTTTCTTCAAGAACTGAAAAAATTGATTCTTTGAAAAAATTTTGATGGAAACAGAACCCCCCCAGTAATGGTTTTAGTTTAAAAAAGGGGTGGAGGGATGGAATAGTATGTGTTGTTTTTATTTTTTGTTTATTGTTTTATTTATAAAGGTGCTCTAGAATTATGTTAGTCTAGAAAGGATGATAATGTCCATCAGTTACTTTTTCCTGTTTAATGCTTAACTGGTCTATATTGCATATTTGTATTCATGTATTTTTAAATATGTGTATGTGCTTAACCCTCTACTCACAGCAATCTGTTACAAATGCCTACAACACAGGTCGATACGCTGCCTCTGTAGTATGCAAAAAATCTCCATGCCATGCAAATCAATAGTAGTCTATTACTGCGATAGCCTGAGGAACGCGGAGCAACAAAGACATCCTGATGAAAATCCTAGGGTCACTTCAGCTATTGAGGCAATCCTTAGAGAATGCAAATGCATCGAGGGCTTATTTTGAAATTATCATGTAAACTGGAGGTTTGGACATACTGGAACTCCACTAATTACCATGTATGCTTCAGGGCTTCTGGAAGGGCAGAAAACTGCTTAATTGTTTAGGCAAGCAGAAAATAGGAAAGGCAGATGTTGTACTGACCTCCTCTTGTCTGAATCTGGTTATCTGTTTTTTGACCTCATCCATCTATTTGATGATGTGTGTCGTAAGTGTGTATTTTATAGACATATGTGGCCACGCAAGGGATTTTTTTAAATATTATTTTTACTTTTTATACTGTTGAGACATACTTGGAGTAGCCACTCAGGGAAAAAAAAAAAAAGATACGTCAGTGTTAAAGAAATCATACCAGGTGTAAAGTGTTGGAGAGCACTGTGTTTTGTTAAGGATGACATGAAAATAAGAGTGGCTCAGTGATGTTTGCTGATCTGCAGTCTCCTGTGGAGTATGCTCTTCAAGATGGAGCGACTATGTACAAAAGTAGACCTTCTTAAAAGCAAAAACCACACAAGATTCCACTGCCACCCCCCAAAAAAAAAACCCCAAACCCAACCAAACAACCAAAAATAAACAACCAAAGCAAAGGCTAAGGACTTTAAAAACCACTGCATTTAATAAACTTTGTCATTTTGGGAAACACCATGTTAATTAATTTAAATTTCTTTGGTAATTCTTCCAACAAATGCTTGCTGTGGGAGGCTGTCAAATGTAGGGCTGTAAAACGTGACTGCTATGAAACGTGTACTTTTTTTCCATTACTTTTACTGTGGTTTTGGCTATCAATTAAGGAGAAGTGGTAGCCTAATTAAGAATAGTGATGCCTCATTAAGAATAGTGACACAGGTTTAGACTTTGCTCTTATTGGTATAAACATTGTGTCTTAGCCAATTAATTATCTAATCTTGAAAGAGTTTATAGGAAATTGTGTGTGTAAAAATGCTTTTGTCTATCATCGTATGAAATAAGAAAAAATAGCAAGGCTTTGGGTTTTTTTATCAATTGAGTTTAGTGGTTGCATTGCTACAATGTACATCTAGTTATATATTTAGTTAAATTAGCAAACAAAGTAATCGACGAGATGAAGGAGATGAGTGCCCACTTCTAAGCAGGCAGTAAGCCTTGAAAGCGAACATGAGATCTCAGCGTTTTGGTGAAGCCCAGCAGTGGAGCTGGCTGTAGGAGGGAGGCTGAGCACCTGCCCCAGTCACCCTGCGGCAGAGGCTGCTGGTCGATGCCGTGATCTCAGGCAGGTCATCATCACTGCTGCACTTGGTCAGTACAATTTGCAATTTCTATGATCATAGAATCATTTAGGTTGGAAAAAACCTTTAAGATCATTGAGTCCAACTGTAAACCTAACACGGCCAAGTCCACCACTAAACCATGTCCGTAAGCGCCACATCTACCCGTCTTTTAAATACCTCCAGGGACAGTGACTCTACCACTTCCCTGGGCAGCCTGTTCCAATGCTTAATAACCCTTTCAGTGAAGAAATTTTTCATAATATCCATCCTAAACCTCCCCTGGTGCAACTTGAGGCCGTTTCCTCTTGTCCTATCGCCTGTTACTTGGGAAAAGAGACCAACGCCCACCTCACTACAACCTCTTTTCAGGTAGTTTCAGGTAGAAAAATTTCTTCATTCCAAGGTTCTAGATCCTCCTGAATATGGGATAAAGAGTGATTTATGGCAGCACTTAGGGACTATATGTATTGCTGTATATAGTATTAGGTTGAGAATTTGTATATGCCAATGCTGTTATGAATGCCTGCAATTAGACACGTATATTTGTTATCCAAACCTTGAATATGCAGCTTTTAAAATACTTGAAAGGGGCAATGGTAACACAGTCATATGAATTCTAATATCTTCTACCTTAAAAACCATTTAGTGCTAGTAAGAATTATCAGTTTTCCTACAGGGCCTCATTTATAAATATTGGACCTGAAAATCATCAGTGATGCCCTTAAATCAACAGTGTTACTTTGGTATCTATCTGGGCTTTAAAAGTCACTGGTCAGAGGTCTAGGATGTGATTTTTGATGACTGTTCTGAATATTAGCCTTGAAAATTATTACTGAAGCAATTTTGCTATTAAAGCCGCTAGAAAAATGCGGGAAATTGATTTTCCCGATGGGAATTACTGATTTTTGAATTAAAAATAAAAGATTGCTCAATTTTTTACCCTATTGTCAACATGCCAAACGTAATCAATAATTTTCCTGAATGTGGAGTTGGCCCTTTATTATTTCTGACAGGACCTACAAATAAAACAAATCTTAAAATGCATTCTTTAAAGCCATTTCCTAAAAAGTTGATGTTTCGCTACAATGATGTGGCTGATTCTCACGTAGTGGCTGTAAAGGGATTGGTTCACTCGTTTATTTAAAAAAAAAAAAAAAAGGACAAAAAAAAGATAAATTGCTTCTTTCCTGTAAGTGGTCTATTAAATCACCACAGCATTGCCACCGCACTGAGATGATTTATTTCCATTATCTTCTTGTGTTTGCAGCATTCATGTACTGTGGAAAAGCATAGTTCTGATTTTCCTGCACAGAAGGTCAGCAGTAAAGGGGGAAACAGGCAGTTACGTATTCCTCGTAATGTGAGAACAAAGGTTGGCCTCTACTGAGTGCTCGAATATAGAATGACTGTATTACACCGCTGCAGAGCGCCACAGAAAATCTCTTCCCTCCCAAATGAAAAGCAGCCCCATATTGATAGATCAGCGTGAAGATGCTTTGCTTGAAATAATGCCAGTGACAGTTGCGTATTTTTGGTTCATTTATGTCTAGAGACTCAGTTCTGCACCCTAAATTGTCTTCTCAAATTACTCCAATACTGCACAAGATATTAAACAGTCTATAAAGCATCCTGGGCATTCTTACAGGAAAGATTCAATCGAGTGAGAAGCAACATAACAGACTTCTGTCATAAATGTTATTTGAATCCAGACTTCATTTGGAGTTACCCATTGAGAGCTTCCATTTGTCTGTTATGTGACATGCAGGTTTATTTATAACTCTGTATTTACTCAAGTCATGTATTTGTACATTTTCATCGCTTCGACTAATAGCTTTTTCACAAACCTCACTGCAGTTGGTGCGGTTGCCCAGGCTCAGTGGAACACCTTCAGATTTTGGGAGAGGACAGAGATTCCCTAACTAGTGTCAATGGACTTGCCATACGGTGGGGGCTCGTAAAGTGAGATAACTGCAATATCCATACCTCTGATATTGCTAATATTCATTTCCACAGGCTGCTTCTCTCCTCTGTGTCACCCATTTATTTCCTGTGGTTTAATATTTATACACCTTGTGTTTCCTGAGTCTTTGCCCAGTTTGCTCCCTGGTGTATTGTCTTATTTCACACCTTGTCTGTGTACCTCACTTGAACCTTTAAACCTACTAACATTTTTTTCACAATAAAAATAGCCTTTATCCATTTCATCCCTCTCCCCATTTTATTTTATTTTTTTTAAGATTTTTTTTAAAATTTTTTATTTTAGCCAGTAACATAAAAATACTCTATTTTAAAATGAAATTTCAAATAATGGCAGTCTGTGTAACTCCAGATACACTGTAGTTTGTTCAGTGAATAAAACTGAGAGAATGAATTTTTATTCGGAGAGTCAGTGTCATCTTCAGTGTTCTTATACTACTGAATAGTCCAGTCTACAGAATTCCCAGGAGATAGTTCTAAGAGATGTTGAATCAAACATATTAACGTAACCTGGGATAGAAGGTGAAGAGAAATCAGTAACTAGCTCTCAGTGCTTCAGTGTCTTTCAAACTATTTATTGTAACATTGATATAAAAAATAATCATGCTACATCTTGGTACTGGACTGGTCATTTATTTTGATGCATCTGAAATAATTTTGTTTCAGATGATAGAAGGCAGGACTTCTGGGTTAACATAATATCTGGTGTAAAGACCAGTGGTTTCTGATATGGCACTTTGATTGTCTTCACTTTGGGCAGAGCATCTTACCTTTCTATATACGTCACCTTACATAATAGTAAATAAGTAAATAACTTTAGAAGAGAATGTACTGAAGAACCAGTAAATAAGTTTTATGATTACTAAATTTCAAATGATGTTTTAAATCCAAAATAGTTGAGATGCCAATGGGAAAAGTTGAAGACAAAACTCCCAGCTGGGTGATTGATACTTGCGATGACCGAAATCTTTCTGCAGTGTCTGGTTTTCACGTTCTAGGAAGTCTGTCTCATATGCTGGAAGCAATAACTATATATTCTGCCTTGGGAACTCATGGCAAAGCAGCTTTGCAGCCAGCCGACGCACAGTCACATTTGATGGATTGAAGCAACGTATGATCCTAAACTGACAGGTGGTTTTGAGCAGTTCATGAGGAATTTAGTTGGTGTGGTGCAAAATGCAGCCTACAGGTCAATGATATTTGGATAAGCAGCAATTAATAACTAATGGCCAATACTGTTACCCTTGTTTATGCCCGATAATGCCATTCTTTTTGAGTTGTCCAACTGACATCAATGAAAATACTTTCAGGTTGAAGATGCATTTGCTGTGAAGGTCTGATAAAGTTGGCCTCGTACAATGAGTCAGTTGTTTTGGTCTTTGTCAGGAAACAGTATCAGAACAACGGCCCAATTACCAGGGGGATACCCACCCACCCCAAATCCAAAATCATAGTTTTTGAATGTGTTTTTAGATTTTCTATTATTTTCTAAAAATACTCTACCATGGTATATGGCTTGTGTTCCCACTGAAGTCAATAGGAAAATTGCCAGTGACTGATGGAAAACGCCCATTAAAAATGTCTCAAAAGCATTGGTTTCATTTTGGTAAATTGAATTTGTTGGCCAAAAAATTAGATTTATAATTGTTTGCTTCAGTCTTAGTTACAGAGAGACTGGCGGCTCTTTACATCAATTTCACTACATTTATTCCTTCTAACATGCTCTAAAGAAGATGTATTACCCAAATTTTAAGCCAAAATTGGAAGATAAGCCCTTAGCAATATAGAGAAAGAAAATCCAAATTCAATGTGCAAGAACAATAACAAAAAGCTCAGTGCTAGCTCTTGCTAGTTTGCATTAATAATTTTGTTGTGCTTACAGTGCTTGTTTTCTCAAATATGCCACTTGCCTTTTTTTTGACTTTTAACCCTGAGCTGTTCCTCTGTCAGAAATTCCTATATATAAATAATAGCAATTTTATATTGAAGTTACTGTTGCTGTTAAATAGGGCAAGAAGAAATGTTTGCTTCCTGTAGTGTGAAGTGGAATGGTTTAGTTTTATATATCTTTTTTGGGAGACTGCTATCAATAAATCAGCGTGGTTTGAGCAAGTTGTTGGTTAGGTTCAGCTCTTAGTGCTTGGGCAACGCCACAGAACCACTGTGGAGTTTGCCTCAGGTGTAAGCCATTTTTAAATTTTTTTTTTTTTAATACCTTTCAAAAGAAAAAGCCCATACTTCACGGAATGTCAAACCTGGCAGCTATTTACAGAACTGCTTTTCTTGTGTACCGTTTGCTAGCATTGTGTTTGCTTCTTTCAACAGCACCTACGCTTCCCGCGAGCCTTAAAAACACACTTGAAGTGCCAGATCACTGTCCTCCTGTGCCAATACTAAATATAAATTTTTCCACGAGTCAACTAAGTGAAGATCAGATGTTTTAAAAAGGTTTTGATTTTCCTTTGCCCGAAGGCTGCTCTGCTAAAAAATTTTCAGTGACCTCATAGCTGAAAATGACTGAAAATTTGTCCTTTTAGCTACTAAATAACTCGACTGTTCTACTTAGCTTTGTGAACTAGGATTGTAATTTTTGTGTCCTAATTTTTGTAATTTGAGTTTTGATTTATATGAAAACTGCACAGACCTTGAGATATGACTGTTGGTACACCTTTTTGGCTAAAATTTGCCTAATGCGTTTCTAGGATATGAAAATGCTGTTAAACTAAATCAGCAGTCCCCGGTGTGCTAGGGTAGAAGGAAAAGCCTCTCTTTGGGTGCAACTTCATTATGTTTTCTCGCTGAAATTCTGAAACAATGCACTGCGCAGCCTGTTTCTTTCTTCCTCCAACCTCTGTCGTCTTGTAGCTGTCTCTAGCAGCTCCAGCACAATACAGCTTCTAGGCTTCTTCTAGCAGGAACTCTTCTATCCTGAAAAGAATAGAGAATTTGCCAAGATGTTCAGGCTATGGGGGCAGCTTTTGCTGGTGGAACAGCCATGTGTCCTTCCAGTCATGCCCCTGGGATGCTATGTAGATGCTCTGTGTGTATTATGTGGGATCTATAATTGTATGGGAGACTCCTTGTAGAGATGGAAGCTCACCCATAAGATACGGATGAGATTCATACTGGCAAAAGTGCTGATAACTAATAAAGTGAAGTCATTCCGCTTTCCATAGTACAGCAGGCAGAAAAGGTGTCTGTCACTTATGAGTCATCACAGAGCTCAGCTCCAGCAGGAAGGTGTTTATTGGGGTGCAGTATTTGGAAGCTGGTGGCTGCAAGGCACAATGTAATGAATTATTTAGCAGCCTCTGTGTGAGTATCTGGTTCAGGATGGTATTCTTGCACGGGTACCTGTTGTGACTGGGGAAGCTAGAGCTCTGTCTTCAATATGTCGTAATTTCTTGAGCCTACAGTCATGAATGAGTGTCAGCTAATGCATTTTTGTCCTGATGCCATTTCACATGGACAACGCCTTTCTCCACACTCATCTAAAGCTAGCTGTGCTGTACTAACCCTTGTTGTGCTGTCATCACAGTGGAAGGGCGCTATTTCAGTATTAGAGAGGGTGGTGGAGAAGATAGATGCCTTCAAGCAGACAACATAAGTCAGGGAAGAATTTTGTCTAAGGTCAATGGAAGATCAGACACAGTATCTATCAGCATTGAGACCTATAACTCTGTTCCTGAACTGTCATGGTGTACTGGTGATTAACTTGCAACATTTTGGTAGTGTTTAACTGTTTATTGGCACAAATATCCTCTGTGCTGCTCTAACCATCTATTTTTCTGTTCTTGGATGGAACTTGAAGGTTTAGGTAGAAGTAAGTGAGAAAAAGCATCTAATACAAAGAGGTAGTACACATAGCAGTGGCTGAGTAAACAGAAAAGAGAATGGCCCCTGTAGCGGTGGTGGGTTAGTCCTGGCCAGTGGCCAATGCCTGCACAGCTGCTCACTCTCCTCTGCTTCAGTGGCTTCGGGGGAGAAAATAGGATGAGAAAGCTTGTGGGTCGAGATAAAGACAGGGAGACTGCTTATCAATTACCGTTGCAGGCAAAACGCAGTTTAGGGAAAATTAATTTATTGCTAATTAAAATAGATTTGGGTAGTGAGAAATAAAAGACATGAAAACAACACCTCTCCTCCCATTTTTCTCAGGCTCAGCTTCACGCCTTTATTCCTGACACCTCTAGTCTCCCCCTGCCCTGAGTGGCATGCGGGGTGGTGGTGTTTGTGCTCAGTACATAGCAGTGATTCATGGAATCATAGAATGGTTTGGGTTGGAAAGGACCTTAAAGATCATCTAGTCCCAAGCCCCCAGCCGTGGGCAGGGACACCTCCCACTAGACCAGGCTGCTCAAAGCCCCATCCAGCCTGGCCTTGAACACCTCCAGGGATGGGGCAGCCACAGCTCCTCTAGGCAACCTGTTGAGTGTCTCACCACCCTGACAGTAAAGAATTTCTTCCTAATATCTAATCTAAATCTACCCTCTTTCAGTTTAAAACCATTACTCCTTGTCCTATCACTCCACTCCCNTGGCTTTCTGGGCTGCAAGTGCGTATTGCTGGGTTTAGATAGGTTTGGTACGGAGTGCTTTAAAATATATTTCCTTGGATTCAGACCTCACCTGAAATAAGAATGTAATCTAGATTTCAAGCTCAGATGCCTTTCCTTTTTCTCTTAGCTCTAATGAAGCCAGTTTTTTACTATATATTTTGATTTTTTTCTGCAATGGAAAACTGCTGGTCATCTGTCTTCACTCTCCTGTTCTATATGAGAAACTATCTTTGTTCTTGAGGTATAAACAAAGTTAGGAGGACAGAGGCAAGGATAAACTCTTGTGTAGTTTTGAAAATGCTTTGCCCAGTTCTTCCTTGCAGATGGTTTTGCAGTAGGGTGCAAGCTCTAGCTTGTTTACAATGTGCTCATGTTTACAGACTTCTACTCTTAAATCGTACTTGGGCAAACTGTTCTGCCTCCAGCCCACCATGGAATCGCAGGAATGCAGGCCTTGCAGAGTGCGTGGACTGAATGAGGTTGTAATAGCATTTTTAGTGGGAGAATAAAGTCCAAATTCACAAAATACACAAGGGCTTAATTTAGATGTTCTCCAACCCAAAATGTTCTCCAACACAGTCTAGTGACTTTTGCCACAAATTTCTTCTTTGTTAGAGAATTTCAGTATTTTCATAGCCAATTGATTGCCATTCACTCCTGATATTTGGCACATTTAAAGTGAAAGAGATGTTGTGTATCAGATTTTTTCCCTTAATTATTTGTTCTCTTTACACTGTGACATGGCAGTGTTGTTACCCTCTATTTCCTTGAGACTTTTGAGAATGCTGCTTTTATTGAAAATAGTAAACCTTCCATGTGCTTACTTAATACTTATGCTAAAAACTAAGTTACTGGTGGAACCAAACCATTATCTACCATGGGAGAAATGCAACTGCTTAAAAACTTTCTAAGTGGCCAAACTGAAAAGAAGTTTATGTCGTATTACAGAACGCAAATGAACATATCATTTATAGCAGCCTGAATTCCAGCAGGCAAGTGTTAATATTCATATTCAGCCTGAATTCCAGCAGGCAAGTGTTAATATTCATATTCAGCATTTAAGCATTGTCCTGAAGAACAAAAAGTGTCAACAGTTAACTGCTGCTGACATTTGCACAGAGTGTAACAGCAACATCCTACACTAGATTTAATAGGCACTACTTTTTGACACCTCTAATTTTCAAGAATTAAAACTGTCAAGAGTGTTCTCTTTGAGGACTAGCCATTTGCTTAAGTTAAAATTATGCTCTTTTAAATGCTTTTTTAAGAATTGGTTTTATATGAAAGTGATAGTACATTTTAGATTAGTATTTCTCTTCACTTTTCATTACCAGGATAACATTTTGTTTAAGTTACTCATACTTTTTGTCCAAGAAGGAAATGTTAAAAATGTAAGACCAAAAGATTTTTTTTTTAAATTTGGATGGAGTTACATGTATTGAAAATTACTGTTAAATCTGTGATATCACTTAAATTCCCTTAAATTATATCTGTATGCACTTGCATACAGCAGCTCTACTTCGATATTTAAGCTAGAAGGTAAGAGAAAATGGATTGTGATAATGAATATATATCAGTCTATACCAATGTCTCCACAGAATTTACAAGTTCAAAAATAGCACCTGCTGATATGCCATTTTGGGGTTATCACTGGTTCTTTGCAATTGTTATCCTCTCCTGTTAAATACCCTCTCCTGTTTATTTTCTGCCATTATCTGAAGAATCCAGTTTTCTTCATTCCAGTTTCCTCTGTTTCCCTGTTTTACTGCCCCAGCTCCTGGATTGAAGGCCGCAGCTACTCTCTGATCCTCATGAATGCGAATCAGAGGAACCACAGAACAGTGACTCTTTTCATAGCAGCAGATAGAAAGTTAGTGTTTCCTCTTCTGTGCATGGCACAAGACTGTTATGTGCAATTATTTTTTTCCTTGCTAGTGCAAATAGTCATATAAAAATACTACTTGCTGTCTTTTGGGGCCTATAATGTCTCGCTTTCCCATCTGGGTTTAGGGAAAAGTGAAACGTAAACCAACAAAAGTTGACTGGTAGGGCTGAAAGCTGCAGAAAGCTGAGCTCCACTTCTGCACTAAGGATGCTGAGGGGTGCTAAGGTACTCTCTCCTGTACCAGAGTTTAATGCAAAGGGATACCTTTAGATTTAAAGGCAATCCTAAAAAAAATCAGCTCCGTCTTCCTCTTTCCTCACCACTCTTGCCTTTTCACACTTTTCCCCTGCCCACGGGCTGCAATCCTTCAGGGAAGAATGTGCTCAGCGTGGGTGCTCCATGGGCCGCAGTTCCTTCAGGAATATCCGTCTCTTCCACGGGCTGCAGGGGAGTCTGGTCTGGCGCCTAGGGCACCTCTTCCCTGCCTCCTTCTCTGACCCTGCTATTCACAGGGTTGTCTGTCACTTGTTTTGTTCCTCCTCTTCTGCATTTATGGTGTTTTTTGCTCTTTCTTAAATCCCTTTTCAGTGACATGCTCAGCTGTGCCCTGTGGCAAGTTAGAATCATAGAATTGTCTCGGTTGGAAGGGATCTTTAAGATCATCAAGTGCAACCATCAACCTAACACCGCCAAAACACCACTAAACCATGACCCTAAGCACCATGTCTACCCATTTTTTAAATACCTCCAGGAATGGCAATTCCACCGCTTCCCTGGGCAGCCTGTTCCAATGCTTGATAACCCTTTTGGTGAAGAAATTTGTCATAATATCCAGTCTAAACCTCCCCTAGCACAACTTGAGGCCATTTCCTCTCATCTGGTCACTTGTTACTTGGGAGAAGACACCGACCCCCACCTGGCTACAACCTCCTTTCAGGCAGTTGTAGAGAGCGATAAGGTCTCCCCTCAGCCTCCTTCTCTCCAGGCTGAACAACCCCAGCTCCCTCAGCCGCTCCGCATAGGACTTGTGCTCTAGACCCCTCAACAGCTTCGTTGCCTTTCTCTGGACTCACTCCAGAATTTCGATGTCTTTTTTGTAATGAGGGGCCCAAAACTGAACACGGTATTCGAGTTGGAGCCGTCTGGAACCGGCAGCCCCAGCCTCTCCTCACAGAGGCCACCCCTGCAGCCCTGCGCTCCACCCAACGTGGCAGCTCAGAGTAACCCAGTTAGGCCCTGGGGAGCTCCTGCCTTCAACAATACTGGGATTCAACAAATGTACTGAAGTTTTTGTCCAGATGAAAAGGTTAATAACCCCTGGCCACAGTCATGTGGCTGAAAGTGTTCTCTGGTCAAAACTTTTGTATTATCTTTCAGTCGTCTTTTGAGAGCAAGACATGAGTGTGTGGTGAGCTCTGCACCATCTGATTTGTGCTGATTTGTGAAACTGGGTTGTCCACCCCTTCAGCAAGGCCACCATCTTTGAAAGAGGGACCTGCTTTTAAAAGCAACTTGCAGCGTCCTTAATCTAACTAACTGCAGGGTTTTTAAAAAGTACTGATTACAACAGGGTGGTCAGTGGTATTTGTGTTGTATGGGAAGTCCTAAGGGGTTTCTTGATAATGTTACGATACTACAGAAGATGTGATAATTACCCTTTGTCAAGGATTTGTAAAGTTTGCCTGAGAATTGCTGTAAATTCCTTAAGCCTTCCTTTCCTTAGGGTTTTTTGAAATAATGTAATACCACTTTCATCTTCTGTGAAAATGTAGAACAATGTATTTGTGTTTGTACTGGGTAGTTGTTAGGAAGGGAAGTAAAAACCTGGGAGATCTGTTGGATTAAATAGTGAGTGTAAGCAGATTTCTTTGCTGCAGAGCTACTTTGGAGCGCGGGTGTATTCATTCACTCTTCCTCTCATGTTTTTCTTCATTAAGGTGCAGTTCAGCTGAGATTGAATTCCTCTTTGGCTGTCCATAAACTGCGAAACAGAAGGATGCAGAAGACTGTCCGTTGCCTTTTTGTACATGAGTGATAAGAGCACAAGATCATTACTACGAGTTTGCTGCAAAAATGAGTTCAGAGGAGAAGAGTGTATCTCCAGCTCACAAAACGTCCACTCCATCACATAGAAGTGCCTCCTCTTCATCATCATCTCAGAGGGACAGGAGGCAGGTAAGGAAAAGATTTTGGCATTTGTAACACCTGGTGAAATGATTCATTTATTCCAGTAATGTGGCTGTTAGTTCTTGCTAGCTCTGAATTCACTTGCTTGTAGCACTGGATGAAAACAGCCAAGAACTGTTGATTTTTTTTAAATTATTTTTTTCCTCACTTTCTAAAGTGGAACACCACATGTAGTGCTGGAGTGGGAAGGATATAATCACATGGACAAGTAGGAAACATGCTTTAAAGTCTTTTGGGAAGTGGTTTTTTTTTTTTCTGGCAGCATGAACCTACAGTTGCTTCAGATTGTTTCATGTTCTCCGTGAATACCTCTTTTTTTTTTTTTTAGATCTAACGACAGAGATGTCTTATCTTTTTACAAGGCGATATTGCAATTCTATTTAAATATCATATTGTTCTTTCTTTATGGAAGCACCTAACATTTTAAATGTTATTTGGTTTACTAGGAATTTACACTGATTGTCCCACATGATATAATACTAGTCAAGTTATGTTAGACTTCCGTTTTCAAGAGACCCTTGTCTGTGTGGATGTAATATGTCTTTTCTCCAGGATCCTTTTGAGATGAGGCCTGTATTATTTCCCTTCAAAACAACTTCGTCATTCCTGTGGTTTTTTTGAGGGCTGAGTGTACAGTCTGGCCCTAGCATCAGTGGGAGCACTTCAGAAAGTATAAGAGCTACCCACTAGATTTCAGGGAGGTTGTTAAATGTATATTTACAAATGCAAAGGTTGATACTGAAAATTTGATTAGAACAGAAGCATACTTTAAACCTTTGATCCATGGAAACCTTGAATGCTAAATCAGCTTCTGAGTTAGTTTAACGTAATCATGTTTAAAAATGTACAAAATGTAAGAACATAACAACTTTATAATTTTTAAATATTGTGAAAATATTTTCATTAATCCAATAGTGGCTTCTTTTCAACTTGACAAGGAAAAGAGGCAGGAAAAGAACTTAAAGAATTGTTTGCTGTGCTATGCGTTTACTTGCATGGCTGTAACTTAAGAACATTTTCCCAGCTACTTATATGCCAGTTGTGACACTACTTTCTCAGCTGCTGCTGAAGTAGATTTTTTTTTCCTTACCTGAGTTATAAAAATTTTGAAAACTGAGAATTTTGATGAAAACTATAACACTTAACAGCTTTGAGTGCAAATAGTCTCACCATAAGGTATGTTTAAAATGTTAAACCAGGAGAAGAATTCTGATGCGTGTTCGATAACAGGCAGGAAATGTGTCTGGAATTTTTTTAATCATTTCCATTGCTTTTCTGTGAAGCCAAAAATGGTATTCTCACAGGTGATAAATGTTTTCCCTTGCAGGGAAAATCCTTACAGGATCTGGGATAGCTGTACGCAATTAAGTTCTGGTTAGCATATGATCTCCTCTTAATTTTTCATTTGCTCCATCTGGAGCAGGAATTTTGACATCTTTTGTTTAAAGCATCAGTATATTTTGTCTCCAGCATTTAAACCCAATGAAGGTGAATGCAAAACTTGTAGAAGCCACTGAGCTCAGCTAAGAGCATTTTCTCTGGGTTCTTTTTGTAATTAGGTAGTTTGGTATGATCATGCAAGTGAGAATGAAAAAAAAACAAACAAAACCTTTTGAGAATACATTTTACCATAAATTTAATGGCTACTGTATCTGTTACCATAGTAACGGGATAGAGCAAGGTATACCTGTCATCATAATGAAATGGATGCTTAACTTTAAGTCCATATTTGGTCACTGAAATGTGAAGCATGATTTTAAAATAATGCTGAAGAGGTCGATGATGTGATGCATGCATAGCTCTCTTGGATCCAATAGTATCTGATGATGCTTAACAAGTATATCTGTGCATGTAAATGTGGATTAGAAAGACTACTGCCAGCCATTCAATTTTTGCCTTAGTGCTTTCAGTGTTACAGGCAGTGAAATATCCAAGAGAATGAATGGATAGGCAATTTCTTCTGCAGTGAAACTGAGCTATTGTGTGAGGTGCAATGGTACTATATCCAGGGAAATAAATGTATGAATGTTTCCTTGGTGCCTGTAGACACAGTGAATCAACCAGCTTCATCCTACTATCTACTATAACAATTGTATTTCTAATTTCTTTCCTTGCTTGTGGCATTGTCCCTGCCCATGGCAGGGGGGTTGGAAATAGATGATCTTTAAGGTCCCTTCCAACCCAAACCATTCTATGATTCTATGCTTATTTGTGTATGTTTTGGTTTTCATAGGTTTTCCCCCAAATGCAACGTTAGCTAGAGGGTAGGGGATTTTGATTTGGGGAGTGCTGGGTTTTGCTTTGAAAAGGCTTGAAAGTTCTGTCTTGCTTTCTCCTTGGACTCTTCATAGCAGCTAGGAAAAAAGCACCCTTCCTGAAGGGGTAATATGTATGGCTATGGAAAGTGAGGTGACTGGATGAAGTGTCAATGTAGCTTTCATTATCATATGTGGGGATAACACTTGGTATTTCTAGATGGTTAATGACTGAAATCTTCTCATCATATAATTCTTGTCAAAGTCATGCCAGCAATTATGGAACAGTTTCCGAATAAATTATGGCACAGGAGGCTGAATGAGTGTGAACATGACTGTGATAAATCATTTCAGGGAGAGTGGAAAATGTCGTGCTGTATATAATGCTGGCATTTTAATGTAGCTTTCTTATTTGTGCAATATACATCACCTAAGAGAATTAGCAGTCAGCAAAAGCTTTGACATTGCCAATTTGCAGGCTCCATAACTAAGTAATTGATAAATGAACAGACTACTGAAGCCAGCAATAACCAAAAAACTGGGTTCAGGTTTTTGTCATTGTAGGAAACTTAGCATCATTCATTTTTGTCAACATCATGGTCAATTTGGACTATTTGATAGAAGAAGGCCCAGAACCAACCTGTTTTGTTTAACCCCTGAGATGAGCGAGGTGGCAGGGCAGTTGTGGTGTCCTTGATAGGGAATGTTTTAGAATGGAGCAGCAGCAGGTTTTCCTACTGTGGAGCATAGAATCCCTGTCATCTCCACTGTCAGGGGATCTCCCTAAGAAAACTTACAGTCCCCATACAAAGCTGAGCATAAAAACTGCAATTCTGACAGCGTTTTTTGTAGACCATGCTGGAAAGGGAGATTCTTGTTTTTCATCCCTTCTGAAACTCTGAAAAGGTTAGTCATATTCTGTTGCACAACAAAAAGGAGGAAAACTAACACTGTTCTTAGAAAGTACAGCTGAATATGATAAAGTCATATGTTGTGTATTCAGTTGGATGGGTGTATGTTCTTCATAAATATTCCATATTTTATTTATTGACTTAAGTATGCAAGTCATACTGCAGACTGTAATATGGTATGCATCCTCCGCAATGCATGGGTAGTGATATTGTGCTGAGAAGGCAAAAAGAAGTCAATACATTATGGGGTTAACAATGTGCAGTTTGGTAAATTGGGGCCTGACCCCAGGCTATTAAACTGAGGGGATGATACAGGAGAAGAATAATAATAATGAAACTGAACAAAGGAGAGATTTTGACTTTTCTGACCACCATCTAATGGGTAGCTAATACATGATGTGAAGTGGATTTAGCAATGTCTGCTATTTTAAATGTGAGGATTTCTCTTCTAATGTCTCAATTTTCTTTTTGGTCTTTTAGAGGGGAGGAATGATCAGGTGTTATCTCTTTCTCTCTCTGTTTCTCTTTGTCAGATTACTGTTTCAACAAATCCTTGATTCTTTTCTCACACAGCAAACACAAAAGCAGGAAAGCTTTTTAGTCCTATTGCATTTAGCCTTGTGTGGTCATCTTTCTACTAGGAGAGCTTTCATATTTTAAATGACTATTGTCTTCCAGCCATATGTAAAGAGTGAAAGATAGGGGCTTTGAAGGCAAAGGAAAAAAGATTTTCCAGAGCAGCAATCGTCTGCTTTTCAAATTTTAATGTGTGTTTTTTTTTTTTCTTTCTGTAAGAGCACTATTGACTAATAGGAGAAGGGTTGTACTCAAGGGATGCAGAAAGGGACAAGTCTGGGCTGAAGACGTTTACTTGGCCTTGAAATTTAGGAGCAGAGTGCAATTCCAGTCAAAGCTCTGGTCTTGCTTAGAGGTCTGTGCTGGAAAACGTCTAGTTAGCTTTTTATAACCACTATATTTTAATTGTCAAGTAATCTCCAGAAAGCAGTATTTCTTATGGCAAGTATCACCATTTTGTGGATATAAAGGCTTTAATGATGATGGAAGGATCAAGTGATTTGTCTGCAGCAACCTTAACCAAACCTTAATTTACAGAGCAACTGGAAGACTATTAAAAAGTTAACTACAGTAGGTGAATCTGGGGGTGAAATGTATGATACCTGAAAAAAAGGACTAATAATTGTTATTTGGATATTGGGGTGAGTAGAAATCTAGGCCTCACGTTGCTATGCACTGTATTAGGCATGTAATAAAAGGCAGTCCCTAGCATAAAGTGCTGACCAGTTGAGACAGACGTAGACTGGGAGCAGAAAAAGACAGGGGTGACTAGTCTGTTGTCTCTTTCACCAACTAATGATTAATGAGAAGAGACACACATAATAGGAAATTATCATGGGTTCTATTCTAGAGTTTCATGCATTCAGCTACCAGTAAGAGGAGTAAAAGCAGAATTATGAAGGGAAGTCTCTTGACTAAGAAAACTGCCATCAAGTTTTTCCCAGGAACTAGTGAGCTGCAAATTTTTCGTAGATGTACTGCAGGGACCACCAGGTTCAGTGGTCCTGAAGCTGAGTTCACATGGGCAATCTGCATGCCACAGCAAGCGGGTGGTGCAGAAGGGAGAAGTAAGAAGTGCCAGGAGTGGAGTGCTCAGCTCTGCAGTGTAGGTACTTGTTTTAGAGAGTGATATTCTTGGTCCAGAAATAAACATGTGAACGAAATTAGTAGGAGAGAGAGAACTGGGTGGGCCAAATGCTTTGTGAGGTTGTAGGACATGGCTCAAGCAAGGACTGGTTTATAGGGAGAACAAGTGGCTGAAAAAGTAAGGGCAGAGAAGAGAGAAGGAAAGCAAGGGGAGACGTGGGGTTTTTTGTCACCAGGAGTATCTGGGAGAGCTGGCTGGTATGTAGAAGGAAAAAAAAACTTGCAACAATTTTTTATTCTAATTGCTTGGTGTTTAAGAAGATCTTTTTGTGTGGTTATTCTAAGCAATAGCAGATTCACTTTTTATCTGTCCCATAAAATAGGGGTCTAGTATTCGAAACTGAAGCTACTTTATACAAAATGCCGGGGCTTAAAATGAGAGACCTGCTGTTGCTATTGCTCTGGCTCCTGTTGCTGCTACACCTTTCCTGGCAGCTCAATGGGAAGTAGCAGAGCAGTGGCAACGGGAAGGGTCATTGGTGGGAGCAGCTGTGGTGGCAGCAGCTATGGGGTTTCAGCTTTTCCCTTCGTAGGCTATGTTGGCAGGGTAGGGTCCATCACATCTACAGATCCATTTTGCCTGCTGGAAATTAAAGTCCTCTGGAAGAGTCTCTCTCTTTCAGTTGTCCTATTTCATTTAGTGGTTTTGGTGGTTTTTTTTCTGGGAGACTGAGAACAATTAGACATGTGAGAGTTTGTGAAGGGATAGGAGGGAGTGTTCATGCCCCTGTAGTTTAATTTCTTGGCTTTAATATATTAAGGTACTTCTAACTCAACTTTCTGTTTGTTTATGACCAGTTACAATCAGTGACACAGTATCAAGGATGCTTTTGTGGTTTCATTATAGATTTCTGTCTCATAAACAATGACATTATAATCGATTGGCATTTTTACCGTGCCTGCCTATCTGTCCAGTGTGCCTTAGACAGTGCTGCTCATACGAGGTTGCAATATAATATAACGCAATATATTCCATGTGGAAGAGAAGTCAGAGTGCATTTTTATCCCTTCTTTATTCTTAAATTGAGTAGTAACCTACAGGCTCGCTCACTGCTGTCAGCCTGATGTGACATCTGGGAAAAAATTCTTGGTTGTTACCTGCAAATTTCACTTGTTCCGGTCTCTCTGTGGCCTTAAAACAAAGGATGGACAGTTGTCTAGTAGATATGGTACAGACCTGACAACATGGAGCCTTGTTCCTGGCTCTGCTCTGTAGCCAAGTGTAGACTTTTAAGAGCATTTATACTTCTCTGTAGTTTGTGAGAATTTCAGTAATAATTATTAATCTCTTTGTGAGTTTCAAACTGAAGATGCTACTAAATGCCAAGTATTGTGATTACAGTGATGTAATTCTCTTTTGCTGTCTTTCCTAATTAACTCTATTCACATAATACAGTTGAAGCAGCATTAGAGCAGGAAGTGTTAAATAACTACTTTAAAAGCAACAACTCACGGGACCAAATATTCTGAGGAAGCCAAAGAATGACGTGGCAAAATTGTTAACAAAAGCATGCAGTTATTCTTTAAATTGGCTAGCTGCTGCTATTCTACAACATTTTTTTTTCTGTGCCTTTAATAGAGTTTGAAAATGTTCCTCAGGTTTAGGAGGTAGTAGGTCTTACTTGAGTATCTGAAAAAATGTCTGAAACAGTGTAACTTATGAAGCTGTAGAACACCCATGTGAATGTTGCATTAAGTTCAATGCCATAGCACTTGTCTTAAATGAATGATAAGTCTCAGTCCAGTGAGATAAGTGAACTACTTGATGAGTGAACATCTGTCTATGTGTGGCATAATCAGCCCATCAGAAGAGGGTGAAGACTTTCAAAGTGAATCTCTCTGGAGTACAGATTTATCCGGGGACAGAGTAGGAACGTGTCTAAGTGCGACCTGGAGGGAACTGGTGCAGATTGACCCCAGGGGTGAGGCAAGACCCCCTGAGCACTGATGCTGATGGGTGCATTGAAAGTATGAGCTATTCCTGTTCTGGCACTGGGAATCCTTGGGGGCAGGGCTGCTGGCACGGGTTGGCAGCAACACATGTCCAGGAGGCCAGTTCAGGCTGGACGCATCAAGCTTGCTGTCTGTATGTTGTGAAGCCAGCCTGCAGGCACGCAGCAGATGTCCCTCATCTTCTGCCTGTATTTCTGCCTAGAGTTTACGTGGTAGATACATGGCAACCAGAAGAAGTACATCTGTGTGTATGTGCGCTGGATGGGCCCTCTCCAATCAATCGATATTTGGATCACGAGTGCCCCTGCCCTTGGTAATATCTATAGTGGTTTGGAGGCAAGATATCGCAGACTACAATCCTGAATGTTAACAGAGAGAGATGCTGCCTCTTTCTAAGAAAGACTTGGCCTTAAAGCTGTGGAAGAAATAAAATGGGCTGGAGCAGTCAAGCACAGACAGATAGGCTGGTCTATAAGGCAAGCCATCACCATGTCTGAAAGACCTGTGAGGAAAAGAGAAGGCTGTGCAGGAGACTGTTCTTTTCTTGACAGTGATAGTGTGCATGCCAAGCTGTCCCACGGGGCCGTGTGTACACTTTCTCTGAGCTTTATAAACATTACTATCTGAATTATCGTACCTCTAGGAGTGCTTTACAGATTGCATGGAGAACGCTGAAGTGCAGATACGTGCTATGAAGAAAGGTTTCCTTTTTTAAACTATGTCAGTTTGATTAGAAATGGTGTATGTAGCTATCTTCTATTACAAAACCTGGGAAATCACTCACATAAAAGCTTAACTGCCCATGAAAATTATGACAGATAATTTAAAGAGGTGTTTCAGAACATGGTCACTCTTGCATTCCTCCTGTCTCATTTTTTCCCCTCTACCATGCATGCACATCCATACCTATATGAGCATGTCCCATTTTCCTTGAATATAAACTAAAAGGTCAGCTTATACATTTAAAAAAATGAATATTCATACAATTCAAGTGTCCTCAAACACTGATGGATGTTATCATAATACGCACTCATTTTCTAACTGCAACTGGATCCAAAATGGGCTGTCTGGGATCGGTGAGGAATGTATGTGTACACACACACACACATGAATTCAGAGAGAAGTGCAACTCTTCTGAAGTGCCATTTAGGATTTCTGGGGAGCAAATGGGGGAGAAGAAAGAGAAGCATGATTTTTTTTTTTTTTTTTCATTTCCTCAGTGGAGAGGAAAGACACAAAAGTAAACAGAAGAGGGAGGGTGATGGCAGGTATGATACGAAGGCTTCTGTTTTCAAGTCAGTCACTCGTGATTTGAATTATCCACATTCAAGACATAAAAATGTATTAGGCAGAATAAACGTGTTTCTTAGTAAAGGTATTTGCTGTTCTGACATCTTTCTTTTTCTGTTTTTATTAAATACTTTTTCCTGGAATTGAAAATTAAGCTGTAACATGCAAACTCTTTTTCCCCCAGTAGAATAAGACTTCATGTAAAAAAAAATATAAAATTCTGATTAAAAAGTTTTCAACCTCCTTTTTTTCCTAGCTCCTGTATTTTTGTACTACATATATTAAAATTTGAAAGATACTAAGAAAGTCTAAGTGGGTAGCTTACACAAGGATGTGAAAGAGAGCCCCAGGAAGAAAGGGCTTTCTTCTTTTTGAACATACGCACTTTTTTAGCTGAGTATCCAACTTTTTGGCCTATGATTTGTGTTAACTTAGACTCCCTTGCAACCATTTATTAAAGTGAAAACTGCATATATTTTCTGAAGAAGGCCATTTAACATGTCTAGAATGCTTTCATTAATTAACAAATTAACATATCAAGGAATGGTTTTCTTTTGTGTATGTAATTTGATTTTCCCTCTTTTTTTTTTTTAAAACTATGTCAGCACTAATAAAATGCATTGCTAGCCAGAGACTATTTAGTGAAATATCAATAATTTTAATTGTGATTATTCAATAGTCATAAGAAAGCCTTGTATCATTAGCAAACATTTGAATTCTCTGTTAATTTTCTCTGTTTTGAGATAAGTGTGTGAAAATCTAAAGTGCAAAAGAAGATTGTTGTTAAAGGCTCAGGCTGTGACTTGGTAGTCGTTCCAAACCATTGCTCTGGCAGAGAGAAGATTGCTGTTACAGTGATAGCTCTTTTCCGCTTTATCCAGTTGTGCTAACACTTACCTCCAGGAAGCTTTTCAGAGGAGCAAGAGCTTATTTCTCTTCAGAATTTGTCAAAAAGTGCCTTGAAAAGCAAAGGCTTCTTTGCTTCCAGAGCCTAAAAGCATTGACATGAAGTACTACGTACAATACAAAGCTGCAGTTCCAGAAAGGGTTGACAGAGAGCTCCTGAGCTAACAAATCCTTGACATTTCTGTAACACAAGAAGTGTTTATTTTGCATATCCCAGGAAAGAAGCAGAGTACATACCTGGATGCTATTGATATGTTTCAGAGCTGCTGCTTAGATATACTTGTCTTTCAGTAAAACGGTTACGAAGAGAAATGGTTGCTCTTAAGCACATTTCTGCACAAGAGGAGCACGTGCTACAAGAAGAAAAAAAGATTAACTACATGTGCTATTCGTAAAGTATTAAGTTCCTTTGTCTGTTGTTTGATAGCCGAGATTGTTGAAAACAGCTATAGAGCAGTATCAATAGGAGAGGCTGAGGATGAGAATAGGACCATGGCTGCTTTATACAAGTGAAAAGGAAAAAAAAAAGTGCTAGAAGGAAGAAAGGAGAAATACATTGATGGAGACATGGTTGTTTTGCTTTGTACTCACCCTTCTCTCACAATGATATTCAAGACTCTCATCAACAGAGAAAAAGTCAAAGCTAACTGAGAAGCAGCCTAAGATAAAAGCAAGTTTCAAGGTTATTCCCTTTGCAAATAATATTGCAGATTAACTCAGCATATATCACAGCTTTGTTTAAAAGGTAGTAAAAACTGGTATGTCTGCAGTCAAATCTGTGTCTAACTTACGACTGCTTCTGTATTTCAGATAACTGGAGAATACGTGATTAAGAGAAAGTGACTAAGCATTGCACTTCATACTAAACGGGATTCAGATAAGACGCAGGTCTGTGCAGAGGTAGCTAGGTTGCAAAAAGAATGCCAGTGAATAGCTGATAATAAAAGAAGCAAAAGTTAGTGCTTTGGATTAAAAAAAAAAAACCAAACCCCACAAAAAACCCGGAGAGAAAAGGTCTATTTGGAATTACTGTTGTAGAACAGTGTTATGTCTAGGCCCCACGGTTATAGGTGTTGAAGTTTGCTGAATGCTGCAAGCAAACAAAATGACCCACCAAATCTTTTTCATTAATTGTTAGCCACATGTTGTGTGGCTGTATAAAAAGAGTCTGTGTCCAACATGAGCGATAAATTCCTCACCAGCATGTCTTTTTCTTGGAAATGAATAAATTATAAATTACAGAGAACTCATTGCGTTAAATATAATTCATTCCATTAAGTAATTAAGCAGTGAAGCAGAAAGAGGAGGCATGAGTGCCAGACTTGTCCTTCACTGGATATCCTATCTCTGCTTAGCCAATATCTCTTTTCTTTCCTTGCCTTCTCTTTGAAAACTGTGGGATGTCTTTTCTTTTAATGGGAAGTCAGATTCAGTTAAGAAATGTTAGGGTCTTCAGCCTCTGGCCTGATAGAGACCAGGTGCTCCATGTGCTAGTATTTGTTCTCGTTGACGAGGTGAATGGGTCACTGAACTCTTAACTGAGAAACGAAGCTGGCAAGATATATAGAAACATATTGTGAAATACATTTTCCATTCTTGCCCTCCAGAGATGATGAGAATATGAAACAACATCATATTGTTATTCTCTCCATCAGCTTCCTTCTCCCTCACATGTCTTTGGGAAGCAACGTGAAAAAAATGCAGGGCAGAATCAGCATTTGTGTTTCCCGTGTTAGGGGCATTTTGGGGCAAACGTGTGCTCATGCATATAACGTATATTGTGAATAATCTCAAAGTTGAAGGAGGGGTTGTAGTTAGGACTAAGATTTAGCAACGACATTACAGAGAATTTCAGTTAAACTTGTAATCTTGTTGAATTAATTTCCAAGAGCACACAGAATTTGATGGTGCTGGTGCTTTTTTCCAGGACGAGCCAGCTATAGAGCATAGGTAATCCTGAAGCATGAGGGAGGTCTGGAACGGAGCAATGCAGAGGCTGATTTTGTCTGCCTGTGTTCTTGGGATGAGAGGAGTGAGAGTACCAGGTTGATTGGTACACCACGATTAATGGATTATTCATTTTTTTTGTTCGATTATAAACAAAACCCGGAAGCTGTATTGATCTGCCTCTTTCTTCCTTTTGTTCTCATCAGCTTTTTTTAACTGCTTCCTTTATCAACCCTATTTTTTTTGTTAAAGTAAAAAGCCCTTAATAATAACTTAAAGATCAAAATAATTTTTATTTCTGTGATGCTAAATAACTAAACTCCTGCATTATAAAAATAGCTGCTTTTCAAAATGTCAAATAATTGTGTAATTTCTAGCTGTAATTTTGCAGAAAAATGACATGCATTAATGGAAAACATTTTGCACCAAGTAATGCCTCTTAATATTCTGCTAGAGACAAGTTACAAATTCAAAGAAGTGATTTTGTGTCAGTGTAATGGTGGTCATGACAGGAAAGAATTGGAAAGCAGATATTTACAGACAACAAGACGGCACTTCTTGAAGTAAGGAATGTAAAGAAGGCAATTTTATTTTAGAAGTGTTCATTTTCTGATTTCCAAACAAATAGTTGAATAAGTCAGCATTCATTGAAGTGTTGCTAGCTAATAATGCATTTCTCAACTGAAGTGGAACAGTAATGACTGAGGGCTGATTTTAAAAAAANAAAAAAAAAAAAAAGGCATAAAACTCCCTTGCCTTAAAATCATGCGACTGAAAATGTCACTGGAAATCTGGCAAGCCGAGGGCTGTTGGGTTACACCACTCTAAATATTGTACAAAATGAAATTGCAGTTATGTAACAACAAACTGCACTGGCTGCTACGTACGAGACCTTCAGAACATCTGTGTTGGGCATTGCTCCATCGCAAGATGGAGGGATTCCTGCCTGCCAAACAAAACTGGCAAGAAAGTTGGGAATCATCCTGATTATGCTAATCCAGTGACATTTTAATCTTCTTTGGAGGAACAGATTTAGGTTTTCTTGTATATTGTTTAAATGTGATGCTGTGTGCGTAAGTGGCATTTCCTTTATTCAATGAGAAAACTTTATCATAGTTTATCATTAGTAACTTTGTGGTGCTCAGCTCAAACAGGCATATTGAATTATTTGACGTGTAATGGCGGAACTCGTGCCACATGAATACAAATTTTTTTCTTGTCTGACTAGTAATAGACATTGGGCTATAAGATTGGCCTTTCTTTGAAAAAGCAGAAGGTTTAAAAGCATATGAGTCTTATGAGGAGCGGCTGAGGAAGCTGGGATTGTTCATCCTGGAGAAAAGAAGGCTGAGGGGAGACCTTATCACTCTCTACAACTGCCTGAAAGGAGGGGGTAGAGAGGTGGGGGCTCTGCTCCCAAGTAGCAAGCAATAGGACGAGAGGAAACGGCCTCAAGTTGTGCCAGGGGAGGTTTAGACTGGATATGGGAAAAATTTTTGCACTGAAAGGATTATTAAGCATTGGAAGAGGCTGCCCAGGGAAGTGGTTGAGGCACCATCCCTGGAGGTATTTAAAAGCCGGGCAGACACAGTGCTTAGAGATAGGGTTTAGTGATGGTTTTTGTCAGAGTTAGGTTGATGGTTGGACTGGATGATTTGAAAGGTCCCTTCCAACCGAGGCAATTCTATGATTCTATGACAAAGCTTTTGCTGGTTGGCCCTGGGGAATGTGGCAGGTAACATAATACTGCTGCTTTTCCACATTCTTCACGGTGAAATTAAATTAAAAGTAACTGAAAATAAATGCCGATTATTGTTGCATAGAGGCAGAGATGCTTATTAATCTCCACAGACAACAGAGACAATCCCCACATTTTCCTATTCTGACTCACAGTTGCAAATTGAAAGAGAACAATGAAGGTCTGTGTGCTGCTCCGCAGCAAGATGTGGTCTGTGTTATAGATGTGTTTATATGAATAGCTGTGTTTATTTTCATTTAGTTTGGTTATAGTCCTTATGTACTTAGTTATCTGTATGAACAATAATATTTACTCTGCTGTTTGAATGTATTTTTATAGTCCCTGATTGATTGTTTCTGCTGTCATTTGTACCTGTGTAATCTGTTGTTCAGTGAATGTAAAGAAGCTTAATTGTGAACAAAATTTAATTGTCATTTTCAGTTGAGAAAAACTTACCCTTCTCAGAGGGTAATTGCAATTGCAAGTTTGTCATTGTGCTACAAGTCCTGGAAACAAAATAGTAATATTTCATGCCAAAGAGATACTACTGACATATTGTGGTAGAATTCTTAGCAAATAATAATGTGAGATGTAGAAAAAGATGTCAGCTGAGGCCCAGTAACTGATCTTGGGAACACCTGTAATCTATTAAAAGCACTCATGTAATGAGTCACTTCACCTCAGTTGAGAAGCCAATAACAAAATGCTAAGGTGTGATAATGAGTATGTTAGAGACAGTAATACCTTATGTGCAATGGTTTGTTTCAGAAGTGAATGTAGGGCAGTGCCGACTGCATGATATGTATGCTCAGTGTCTTGTATCTCAGCAGAAAACACAATAGGTCTGGCTAGGAGCGCTTTGCATGTCTGTAGGCAAGAACTGCATTACTTGTCTTTCCTGTCTTTTTTAAGTTCCCAGTCGTTTCCAGGCTGAACAGAGTAATTAGTTTAAAAATAAAAAATAAAAAAAGAAAGAGAGGAAGGAAAGAGAGGTGTATTGCCTCAGAAGACAAACTATTTGTGCAGTTGTGTCATGCATGGGTAGTACTTGGTATGTTTTGAGCCATGATGCTGATATTTCATATATGGAGTGTAATGATCGGTCGTTCATTACTTAATATATATTTTGCAAAGTAAAAGTAACATTGAATGATAAGTTATCTTTAACTACCTTTTTTGTTTTTTTAGAGTGTTAATATTTTGGAGCGGAAGGCTTCTTCAGGAAGCACAGACCCTTCTTTAAGCAAGCAGTTCCTTGAAAGTGATCCTATCTCTCTATCCAAGGTAAGCAAAAGCATGGGCTGTAATCTGGGTGATGAGTTACCCTCTGAGGTTACAAAGTAGTTTGATTTACAGCGTTGGGATATTGTTTTGTATGATTCTACCATTGAGTATACTGTGAGCCTGCCCTGGAGCTTCCTATTCCCCAGCTGAGGCGTCAGAGGGGCCAGTAATCTTTAGTAGATGTTATGTTAACAAAATTAAGGATTTGGATGGTGGTGGTGGTCTGGATTTTTTTTTGCCCATGGATGGATCCGAGGAACAAGTTTTACAATCTCAGCGGATGGGGCTGGAAGGGCCTTTGAGAAATGATTCAGTCCAGTCCTCTTATTAAGGTAGAGCAAATCACATCCAAGTCCAAAAGTGTTGCTAATCAATGACGATATTAGTTTAAAAAATAAGTCCTAATGATATTCCTTGTGGGTAGTCTCCTAAAGTTTGAAATTTAAAATCTCTTGATGAGACCTTCTTTCCTGAGGCGGAGAAATGTATAGAACTGTAGGGGTAACACCACCAGTTCCTGAAAGGTGCGGCCTTGAGTGTGGTGCTTTGCAGTCAACTTCTTCCTGGCTGAATTCCTCAGTTTTGGCATAACTGATTCCAAATAAGCCTAATTCCATGTAAAGAAGGCTCATTTTAAGGTACTTCATCGGAAAAAGTGAGATTGTTACTGAAAAGGTGAGAAAGCTGCGATGGAATATTTGGTAGAAAAGAAAAATCTGAAATTAAATATTAAATTCTGTTAAGTTCTGAAACAGAACAGGTAAAACCAATTCGAAAGGAAACATTCTGTTCCTCCAGGGAAAATGAAATGGTTCACTCTGCTTTATTTGGAAAAGAAATACTCTGCAGTCAAAAAGACTAGGTTCAGAAAGCAGTTGGTAGTTGCTCCCTTACTTTCAATACCTGGGGCATATGCAGACCCGGGGACTGTGCTTGTGTTCCCCTGGTCCTGCTGCTTCACATAGCTATTTGTCGTGTAATACGGGGGGAATCACAGAAGTCCTAAACTACTAGTGCTGTACTTGAGGATCGGCGTTGGATGAGGACCCTTCAAACATATCACTTCCACTTTGGTTTTTCCCCGTTTCTGGCTGGTCTTGCTTAATGTCCATTGTATTGGGCATATCTCATCACACCAAACCTGTGGGATGAGGCACAGTTAGGATTGTTAGGATGGTTTCAAAACAGCATGTAGCACTGGTGCAGCAGAAGACGGGTATCCACATTGCACTTGAATAATTGCTCATTTTGTCCTTCTATATCAAGCCTTTTGTTTAAATGAATAGCTATATGAGATTGTGTGATTTCTAGTTGAGAAGTAATCAATACTGATGTTATCTAGTAGATAAAAGACTTATGCCTGCAGCTGATCATCTAAAGGAGAAATCAATATGGTGAAGAATCAGTTGGCAGAGTTGTGGAGAGGGATTCTCTGCTCGCCCCAGGGGACTCATAGTTTAATTTGTTCCCCTCAAGTGTCAAGTGCTTCTTTGTAGCAGAAAAATAACGCGTGTGTGCTTCCCTCTACAGTAGAGGAAAAAGAATATCCAAGGAAAACACAGGGAAGTAGAAAAGGCAGTTTTTGAGCATGGCATTTACAGGCACTGGGATAGTTCCAGTTTATAGTTACGCAAGGAAAGCTAAACTGAGTAAACATTTTTTTTTAAAAGTTTACTGCAGTAAATTATTTGCGATAGAGCTTTCACCCTTCTTAAAATAACAATACCTTATTGAAAATTGTAGATTGGAAATTTGATGTGACTTTTGAAATCGTATTTTTATAATAGTAATGTTAACATTATCGGGGCTGTGTAACTTATTTGGAGGTGTTACAAAAGACTGACAGTGCTCAGCTTTGAACAGTTTTGTGGGAAATGGAGGAGACATTTTTTTTTTTCCCCCCTTTAAATATTTGATGCTGTATGACCTGCTTCCTCTCTTGATAACTTTTCAAAACATTGCTGGGAGTTGTGACAGATCGTCTGAGAAAATGCAAGTTTACAACTTCGTAGGATACAATTAGTAAAATAGAGGCTTAATGAGCAGAAATAGGTGATTTTTAAATTGGTTCAGAATTTTCTTGATTACAGTAGTAGCAAGAGGACAGAAATAAAGGCATGACTTTTTTCTCTTTAAAAATATTGATTGTTAGCTGTTCACTATGGTATATTATAAGTCTAGCTTGAGTTGTGCAAATCGTCATGCATAAGAAGTGGTATGTACAAGAAATATGCTTTAATTGGCTCCCTGAAAGGCATACAGCTGGTTGTATCTGAAATGGTATGGTTCCTATTCTTTTCTCTAGAGAGAAAATTATTTAGCTTTCCTATATATTTCTCTTAATACAGTGAAACTGAATGCAGAAAAACTTAAAAAAAAGTAATTTCCTTTTGCAGATGTCTAAAGGCACAATTAGTTTGTGAAAGTCTGTCATAAAATGCCTTTGAAGACAAGAGCTGGTTACGTCCAAAACCAAACCAACCTCTTCTCCTTGTTTTTCTGATTATAAGGAAAAAATAGAGTATCCAGAATCAATACAGCCTGTACTTTAAAAAATCAGAAGATTTACAATTTTTTATGATTAGGGAATACCATGAAGGGAACTGTTAATATATGCCCATGTATTTAACAGTATGGTTTCTTCCACATTTTGTCTCATGATCTTGACTTTTTTTAGAGAAGGAATACTCTGAGTAAGGATACATTTTTAACATGCAAATTCTGCCCATACCCCACTTTCAAAATCTCTTCAATCCTTTTCATTCCTACGGTGCAGCACTAATTTGTGGGGTATCTTCTGGACAGATTTAACAGGTGGTCAAAGCCACCTGTACTTTTACACCGTTACCTCCAGCAGCACATCTGATCTTTCTTATACTTAGCTCAGACACAATTTGATCCTGTTTTCATGTATTTTGATGTATTTATTTCAATGGGATGCAGTCCTTGTTGTGAACAGCATGTCCAGACCTACCCCTCAGATTGTCGTTCAGTTGCAGTGTCAGACTTTTTTTATAAGCTTCAATTTTGTTTTAGTTACCTGTTAAGGGTTAGACTTCCAAAAATACTCATATTCAGTAGTTTCAAATGAGATACAGCCGAGCATAATACAGTGACCATGTAGTTTGGTACCTGAATAGTCTGATTTAAAAGCCTACTCCTCCTTGAGTCTGTGTCTTACACTGGAGAATTTGTGCTAGATGTAAGTGCAATTTTTCATCATGTTTGTGCACAGTTAGTTAATCAATGTGTCTTTATTCTTTTTCACCAGGAACCTGACAGCTGGGAAATCATAGAGGGTCTGAAAATAGGCCAGACAAATGTCCAGAAGCCAGACAAACATGAAGGTTTCATGCTGAAAAAGAGAAAATGGCCTTTAAAAGGTTGGCACAAGGTAAATGGCTCATAGAACAGTCAAAATATTATTAACCTCATTTTGTGAGTTGGATTTTTTTTTTGTCTAGAGGAAATTAGGATGTCAAATAAATGCCCAGGATTTTGGTGTATGACTTTTTCTTCAAATTGTGTGAAGAATTAGTTTGCACACACAGCTCATGGCTACCAAATCGCAGTGCCTGCTGCCTAACGTTGTATTCAAAACCCAGGCAGGAGTTGTAAATAATGCAGCAGATGCCTTGTGGTTTAAAGGGTTTAATCAATATCCCTTTCGTTCTTTCCGATATATTATAACAAAATGCAGCCATGTACTGTAAGATGGCATTGAGTTTACATTAAAGTACACAGGACTTCATGGTAGCAGAGGAGAGCTGAGGGGCTTTTGCATGCACCCAAGGTGTCCGTACGGTAGAGCGTTCCCCTTCAGGCTTGCTGACTTGGCAGATTTGTTAAGCTTTGTCCCTGAATTTTGTTTGTCTTCTTGATTGCAATCTTCTGTGTGGGCATGCAGTGGGACTGTGCACTTTTGCCATTAGATGTCTCAATTTAAAAAAAAAAACCACCACCCCAAAACTCAACCCCAAATCTCTATTTCTATTTGGTTAATTTGGAGACATCTCTCCATGCGTAATTCTACCTTTTGTTAGCCCTTAAGCCTGGTGTTCATAAACTCTTT
The DNA here is from genome assembly GCA_013396915.1 of Stercorarius parasiticus. Taxonomy (NCBI): domain Eukaryota; kingdom Metazoa; phylum Chordata; class Aves; order Charadriiformes; family Stercorariidae; genus Stercorarius; species Stercorarius parasiticus. The sequence continues at coordinate 750,112 of VWZL01000529.1, read as the reverse complement.
TGTCTGTATTTTATACCATAATAATTACATTTTTTCACACCGTTTTTAGCAACAAGATTTGTGGTATTGAAGCTCACCCATCTTTTTGTAGCTGAGGGTACTTGAAGCAGAATAGTTTTCTGGGACAGAACGGGTTTTACTGCAAAGGATAGTGAAGCTATTTGTTATACATGGTGTTTTTTTCTGGGAAAGCATTAACGTTGTTTTTTTTGCTAAACACTGTGAGATTTACTCAGGTCTGAATCCAAATGCAGTCCATACTAGTATAAATTATGCTTTCTCCTAATTTCTCTGTTCTTTCTGAATGTTATACTAACTTACGCTTACACCTGCCACCCTTTTTTGTGCCCAGCTATCTACCTTAGATTTTTTGGTTTTGTTTTACTTGACTGGAGTTTGTAGTTTCAGCAACCAAATACATATGCACTACTTGAATTTATTCTAGGGGAATTAAAGGATTTCAAACTGACATACCTGAAACACTGAAAGAAGAGAAAAGGAGAGCTTATTTTAAAAATCCCACACAAACAAGCACACCAAAAACCTCCCAAACAAACAAACCCTCAACAAACCACCTCCACCCCCCAAAAAACCCCGAAACTATCAGATGTATAAGAATATATGAAATAACCCACTGATTCCACTCCTTTAAAATACATTATGTTAATATGTTGTTTCTTGGACAAGTGTCTGCTTTGATAAGGAACTTTATAGGAGAGCAAGAGGAGCCCAACTTTCACAGTTCTATGACGGAGATCACTACTGATGATCTGTTTTTCATGCTGAATTTACAGCAGTTACCTGTGTAAATACTTTTTAATGTGAGCCTTGCAGTTCATCATTCCCCTCTACTCTGCCTCACGTTTCACTTAAGGATCTGTGCTGAACTTATGTTACGAAACTCTGGATTGGTTAATAAGCTTTTTTCTTTTTTTTTTTTTTTTTTTTCCCCAACTGTTGCCTCAATATCCTGCAGTTTCTGTAACAGTACTTTGCTGAGAGCCCAGTGAGGAATTCCAGAGACAGTAATTGTAGCATGTGCCGTGCTAGCTAGCAAAGCCATAGCATCCCTCTGTCTATTGAATGTTTCGTGTCATATCTGACAGCTCTAATGTGCTTTAGTAGCATACTAGCTATAAAGTAGCTTATAATTTTCTGAATTATAATTTAGAGTAGTTTATAATTTTCTAAATTGCAGTATGTTTTGGAATGAAATGTGAGGAAAGGACATTTTCTTTTGTGTGTTGAACTTAGAGCTGCAGAGCAATATAAAATGAATATCACTTTATGATCACGTTCTTGTGAAGTCCATTAAAGGCCATACCTAGTTAAAAAAACCAACAACCCAGAACAAAACCTCCTCCTGTTGTTTTGACATCTTATTCAAGAAGTTATGTCTCCAGGAAAGCACTGTTTGCTTGCCCTGCGTGAGGTATTGGTATCATCTGTTGTGCAACTGACATAATTTCCAGAACCATCTTCAGGAGATATTTTCTGCCGTCTAACTACTGACCCTGCTCATAGTGTTGATTTAAGAGGTTCACATAATGAAAACATTGTCCTTCCCTTCCGTGTCAGACAGCTGAGAGAGCCTAGGATAATATTTTGCTGTGTACTAGATTTTAACATCGGTTAGTGCTTTAGGTTAGACTCTAAAAATATGAATTACTTTCTATTAATAAGCATGGTTCGAAAGTTAGTGGTGGTAAACGCAAGTTAGTGAATCTCATTTCAAGTCTAGGTTTCCTGCTAGGCTATATCTTCATGCTGTGTGCCAAAGTCTACGCTAACTTATTCACGATGCAGCTTGAGTGCAACTAGGGCAGCTAGGGCAACTTTAATTGCAGGAAACCCACATTGTGAATAGAGGATTCTGCTCTCTGCTGTAAGAAAGAGCCACTCAGCAAAATAAAGGTGTAGCAATGGCACAGATAGGCATCATCAGGTTAGCCTAGTCCTGGTAACTTTGTCAATGAGGATAGAGTGGCTCACACAGTATCAACGACTAACACCCAAAGCATAAGCCCTACCATGACCTGGGTACGTTGCTGGGAGTGGTGTAGTATTTAACACTTCTACTAATACCTGTATTAGCTAGACTACAGATAGAAAAGGTATAATCAGCATGAATTACAATCTCATCTTTACCTCACTGTGTATAGATCTACCAAGAGGCACAAAATTTTGGATGGTAGAGCAGTATCTCACAGCCCGCATTTTTTCCAGCTGGAGATCAAGGAGACCACAAAAATATCCATATGTGGGTCTTCCTTTTGGGATGTAGATCTTGCACTAGGAAAAGCTTTTCAGTTTCTGCTTAGGGAAGGTACGTTGTTAATTTGAAATACGACCAGCTTCTGTGGCAAGAAAAACGGGAAAAAGATGAAGAAACAGACATAACTCTTTCGGCCTACAGTTTCTTTCTTATAGAGTTCATTGAATTGGCTGGAAAACTGAAAAAATACCCTTCATTGTCGAGGTTTGTTAAGTTAAACCTAGAACATAATGTTGAAAAAAGACAATCTGTTTTTTCTTGCTTATAAGGTAATTGTGTCAAAACCAAGCAAGAGTATATTCAATACTGTATTTATCCTCTCTTTCAAACCCACAAACATTCCTTAATTGCTACAGAGTAATCCTTTTCTTATGCAGATGAATTACTGTACACAGTTTAAATTGCACCTGCTCATTAAGAAATAATTTCTTTTTTTTTTTTTTTTTCCTTTTTCCTTTCAGAGGTTTTTTGTCCTGGATAATGGAATGTTGAAATACTCAAAGTCACCAATTGACGTAAGTAAAGTTGAAAAGCATTTTAAAATTTGTATTGGAATTCAGCCTGCCAGGGTGATTAAATCTCATACTCACTCTAAGCATATTTATGACAATGCACACACAAAAGTAGTTGATGTATTCAAAGAGAGAGCTCTATATGGAAAGCATATAAGGTTTTGGTTGAGTTGTGTTTTGAAGAACCTTCTCTTACTTATATGAAAATAAAAATTACGTTACCTAAACCAATTTATTTAATGAAGGTCCTTGAGAGATTAGTCTGACCGTGTACTTTTCTTTTTCAATTTTTATGTCAGTCAGAGCTGATTATTCTGAGATAACGTGGTTAGGACAGAGAAGTAACTACAATGTACTCAAGAGATATAAAGGGTAGCATTAAATTAGTTAGATCTGATACCAATAACTATCAAGCAGTAGCAGCAGGAGCTGAGTACTGTCTAATTATCTATGCTTCTCACTTACCTGTAGCCGTGTACTGGTGTGAACCAACACACTTTAACTTTGCACTTGGCTCTGCACTGAGCACTTCTTGTGAGATGTTTTTCTCTGTCTATAAATAGTAAGTGGTTAATCTGACTACAGGTTTTATTTTTTTAATATAGCTTTATATGAAAATGTTTATAAAATGAGAAATCATTTCAGCCCCAGATATTTTTCTGTTAAATATAGTGAAGTGCATGATACTACCAATTTCTTACCCTGCTTTTTGATTTTAGATACAGAAAGGCAAAGTCCACGGGAGCATTGATGTCGGTTTATCAGTTATGTCTATAAAAAAGAAGGCTCGTAGAATAGATCTTGACACAGAAGAACACATCTATCATCTGAAGGTAAAAAGTGGTGCGAATACTTATTCTCTTTTCATCCACAGTGGAAATAAATATAACTGTAAAAGATGTGCAGAAAAGTAGTATTTTGAATGCTTTCTTGATAGTGAATTTGTTTCCAGGTGAAGTCCCAGGATTCATTTGATGCCTGGGTTTCAAAATTACGCCACCACCGATTGTACCGTCAGAATGAGATTGTGAGATCTCCAAGAGATGCTAGCTTTCATATATTCCCTTCAGCCTCTACTACAGAGTCTTCACCAGCTGCTAATGTGTCTGATGGAAAGGTATGTAGTGTTCTTTTGTTTAAAACTCATACCTGCTGGGCTTGCTCATGGGCAGTTTCAGTGGGCTCTGCCTGTAACGCCAATGGAGAGGAGTTTCCACTGTGGGAACCAATAGCCAGCAAAAAAAGCTGTGAGTGCATGCAGCTGAAGGACCGTCTAATTTAGCCTTACAGCCTTCATTACTGGGCTGCTGTAGAGATCCTGCAAAGAATTCAGCATCCCCAGAAGAATTTGCACTTGCCTTTGTCGTCAGGGGTAAATCTATCTCTCTACTGTTCGATAACATTTTTCCTCTTAAACAACAGCTTTTCTACCTGCTGGTTAACAAACACAGTTTGCTTGTGAGGTTCTTGGTTTGGTTCTCCAACACGCTGTACAGAATAATATGCTTCTTGGGGAACTATATAGCCAAATCACAGATGTCACTGAAGTCACAACGCATGTTTTGTTTTCTTATTCTGAAGTAGTATGGTGATTACGCTGACTCAGCAACATAGCAACAGTAAATTTAAGCATTTTATTATGTCTTAGGTGCAACAAAATAGTTTCCCCTGTCAGTCTCCTATACCTTGCAGTAACAGCCTTCCTGCCACCTGCACTACTGGTCAGAGTAAAGTAGCAGCCTGGTTGCAGGACTCAGAAGAGATGGACAGATGTGCAGAAGGTTAGTCCTTACAGCAAAACTGCTTGTTGACATAAAATAAGAAACAGTCAATAAAGTGGTTAAGGTAATTAGATGCTTGTGGTGGCAGCTTTCCTCTCTGCATTGTTTGGGATGCTACTTTTAAAATTTATCTTAATAATGTGTATTATCTTAATGGATATTATTGGTCCAGACTTGTTGCTGACCCCCATAGAAATAACAAGTGCTTAACATCTCTAAAATTAAAGCTTTTACTTAGATGCCTTATTACTAGAGATTTAGACATTTAACTTTTTTAATGCAATAAAGTGCCAATGATGGACATCATGGCAAAAAAAAAAAAAAGTCCAAACTGAAGAACCGAATATATTTTTGTTTTAATATATTTTTCTTTTATATCTGCTAGATCTTGCTCATTGTCAGTCAAACCTTGTGGAACTCAGTAAACTTCTTCAAAATTTAGAAATACTACAGAGAACTCAGTCAGCACCAAATTTCACAGACATGCAGGTAAATATACTTGAACATAAATCATCACACTGAAACATTTGTTCTTTGTGTCAAGGGAAATAGAGATATTGACTGTTAATGATTTTCTGAAACCATCGTAACTCTTGGATGAAAGGTTTATCTTATGTTTATCTGAATTATGTGTAATAACATTTCGTGTGTAAAAAAATAATTAAGGCGTATTAATTTGAGTTAAATAGCACAAATCAAATGACTAAAAGTCATTTGCAAAGCAAAACTGAGAACTGTTGTAATAGAAATACATGTATACATTGAGATTGTATTTGAGGAGTTTTTGTTGTGCTGAGTAAGATATCATTTTAAGTTTTTAAGGAGTGGAGACCCAAAGACCCTCAAAGATGAAGTTGCATGCTCTAGAAAAGAGGGCATAGTACAAAGGTCCCAAGGGTTGGACAGTTTCCCAGTTCAGGGTGAGTTTTCCTCTTGACCACAAGAAAGCAACAGCAGATCCTAAATCCTTCCTTCCCTTTTCACTCAGTCCCCTTGAATACACAAATCTCCCAGTGGTGTTGGTGCGTTGGGAAGTCAAGTTCTAATGAGGTAACGAGACTTACCATTGATTCCAGGAAGAGGTGAACTCTACATTTCTCTCAATAGTACCAGAATAGAAATCCATGAGGATTTCAAGATCTGGTCCTAAATATTGTGCGCTCATGAAGAAAGTATACCAGTAGTTTTGCTAAATGAGCTAAATATACCATGTGTTCATAGAGTGTATGGATAGCTACAGCTGGTCACTGCTGTAGTTGTGGGCCCTGGCAGTGGCATTCTTCTCCTTACTTTCTAACTTTTTGATGTCTAATGCTATAATTCTTTACTAACTTGCTTTACTGTCTGTGTTGCTTGTGTCAACTTAATAGTATTTTGTCGCTTTTAACTATTTGTATAATGTAGGCTAACTGTGTAGATATTTCAAAGAAAGACAAGCGGGTCACAAGACGATGGAGAACAAAAAGTGTCAGCAAAGATGCAAAAATTCAACTTCAGGTACTGAATGCACAATGCTTTACTTTTCACTGTACTTTTAGATTAACTTTTAAGCATGAAATGATATATTAGCTGAAAGTAGGAAGTCAATGTACTGTCTCTTATGCTCCTGAGGAAGTAAATTAAATCTCAGTTTGTTGTTTAAAACCTAGAGAAGATAGTGAGAAGTAGTATTGATTTTACTTTCATTCATATGAAAACATTGCCATCTAGGGAAAGGAGGGGGATCTGAATACTAGTCAATTAAGGTGCAACAAAAGCAGTATGCATGCAGCACACAGGGATATTGATGTTTTACCTCAAACTTGCCAAGAAGGGCAGTTGAACAGGCGACATCAAGTTAAAAGCAGAAAACATGACTGAAATACTAAACACACCACTTGTCTTTGTCAAGACCTATACTAGGAATGTTACCAAAGAGAAGAATTTTCTCAAGCCTTCTCTTATGGAAAAGGCCTAGTATGGGAACGAACTGAATAACCCAAAGAATACATTATGTGAAGAAAGAATTTACCCTGTCCTGCCTTAGAGATGAAAAGTAAAAGCACAGAAATAAGAATAATACACTTGTGTTACTGCTAGAGCCAGGGTGTCTCACTGTGTTTTGTCAGAAGCAGTTGTGTGTTTAGAGGCCTAATCTGAAACCTAATCCTTTTTATAATTGAGCAACTGATAATAAAGACTATATGCAACTGACTTCAAGAGCTAACAATCACCACTGTGCTGTCTGCTACAGAATAAATAAATGTCAGAAACTTCTGATCCATTTAAATTCCTTGAAATTCATGCAAACTTTGGAAGTCTTTAATATCTCCGCTAGAGGCACAATAAGGAGTTTTCTGTGACTCATTTGAGATTAATAATCTTAAGGAAAGAAGAAATCGTAGTTGCATCAGCTTTCTTATTGCAGATGTTGTAGGTGATTTTTTCTTTCTACCTGTTATACTAGATAAATCACAGTAGGTTGAACAATGAAGCATCTGTTAGGATTAAAAAGGTTTATTAACAAAGGAATTTTGGTGATCAATGTCATGTCCCATTACCTGCATTTGAACGATCACTGTGTTTCCCTGCTGCTGAATAACATAGGCAAATTAAAATATGAGGAAAATGGATGCAAGTTCTTGGTGCCTATGAAGCAACAGAGTCGACACTGCATGTTCTTTCACGCCAGAGTGGTCTCAGAGAAATTCCTCTCCACAAAAATGATGAAAGCAGTCAATGTATCATGATATAGGGTGGGTCATGAGGAATTACGAGCTGTTTGAGTGTTGCCTGCACTTTACCAAAGTGACGGTGGTCCGAGCTTCTGTCATTTTGGCACAAGACTCTCAAACTGCTGTTTGTGGCTTGGCAGGAGCCTCAGCTCCTGAAATTCTCAAGTGCGGTCAGTTTGCAGGTTTCCCTGCGAGAGTTTGTGTGCATAGCACTGCTCTACATGGGTCTGTCACTTCTGGATCGATAATGAACTCTGATTAACCTGGGTCAGCATTAACTCCTGGCAAGCTTAATGCTGGAAATGTAAAGCTTATTTTGTTAGAGCAAAGCATTAAGTCGTTGATGACATAATGATGATGATTTACAAGTTAATTTGCAGTGAAACAGAAACAAGAAAATTATTCTAAATCATATGGAAGATGAAGACTCCTTTTTGGCTGCTCCATTATCTTGCCTAGTTTGATGGGCTTACTTAACACATTGTTTATTCTTCCAAGCGCTGTCCTGTCCCATGAACGGTCTAAAGCTGACATGTCTGGAAGATGGCTTCACTCTGACTCATTGTGTTATTCCTAACTTGCTCATGTTGCCATTCCACTAAAATGTGGATTTCCTCCCATGGCTAGGTGCTTTTTAAGTTTCCAGTCCCATTTTGCTCTTCTGTTAGCCATTCCTTCTAGCTTCCTTGGCCTTCCTTATAGGTCATTTTTTCAAGACTACTCCAACTCTTTATAAACTGTTTATCAGGCCCCCCGCTACTGAGAATCACTTTGTCCAATTTGCGATCTTTTTCTAATTTGTTTCTTTATGGTGCCTACACATGATTTGCTATAAATGTCGTTATCCTTTTCCTTTCCCCATGCCTCCATAAATCTCATTAATCTTAGGGGATAATGCTAATACTAACATACTAACTTTAAGGTAGTTGCACTATTAGTTCCATTTTAAGTACTTGCACCTATTTATGAGCAGTCATGAACTACCATCAGAAGACTCTCTGGTAGTAAGCCATCCTTCTGGGGAGCATAAAAATTAGGGAGCTCTCTATATAGGTGTCTTGTTCATGAGTAATGGGGAACGAGGGTGTAATTTTTGCTAGCTCAGCATCCGCTGCGTAAGATGCAAGGAGAGAATTCTCCCATCCAGATTTTCTGTTGTACTTGTTACCAGTTTTTTGTTAATAAGGTAGCTTTTGTTGTATTCCTGCTAACACATTCTTCAATGTGAATGCTAGATATGTAATGTGTTTAAAACATACTTTTTCTTGTAAGAAACATGCTTTTTCTTGCTTTGTTTCTTAAAAATACATATTCACCAATTATACAAAAACTGAGTTGTGGTTTATTTTGATTTGTTTTTTCCCTTTGGGTAAAAGACCAATTTGTCATTCTCAAGACAATCTAAAGATCTTCAAAAGAAGAAAAAAATATTACTAAAAAACAATGAAATGAACTAATGTTGGTTTGATTTCCCTCAAAAGCTTAAAGTTGTCAAGTTCTAAGAAAGATTTTTTTTTTTTTTTAAATAATTTTTTTTGTGGGATGGGGAGTAGTTTAATAGGCAACTCTATGGAGCAACTGAAAAGTCATCTTGGTCTACCGAGGCTTTCAGCTCAGAAATGAAACCAGACCCGAAGACTAGCTTATTACCATTTCCCTTAAATAAGTATTTCTTTATAACCTAACTCAGGTTATGACCTCACTTTCTATTGTGTTGAGAGGAGTGGGTGGTTCTGCTCATTGTTCCCATTTTAATAATGTATACCTGCATTCTTAATCTTGCAGAGATACATATATATATATATATTTGTGCATATCTCTCTCTGTACATTATATATTTATATACATCCCTATTAGTTAAACACGAATATTCTTCCAAACTCTTATTCACAGGATAGAAATACTTCTGTAGAGCATAAAGAACTTCACACTATACAGATAATGCATTGTCATCTTTAACAAAGTTTGTACTTTATAATTTAGAAGTTATGTTTGTGTTTTTTACTGTGAGAATTTTATAAAATATTACAAAGCAAGGCTTCTCTTACTGTGATCATTAGATAAGCCTTCCATTGTCAATAGCACTGCCACTAGTATCAGCCAGAGGGTGAAAGGTGTGGCCGTTCTCAGAATCAGTAACCCTACCAGTGGGAATGTTACAGGAGCGAGACACTTCAGCGATTAATTGAACTACAATATCCTGTCCTTCATCATGGTGTCCATGTATCCAGTCTATACCCTTGATATTTGTATAGCGCCCAGGCTGCTTTCAGAGCAAGTAAAAAATGTATAGAGATTTAAAAGTAATGGCGTGGCTATAGGTGAAGATGTAGGGGAAGAAAAGTGTTAAGGGATTGAAAATTGTTTTCTAAAAGCAGAAAGGTGGCTTTTCTAGTCTTCTAAAAATCTTAAAATGGCTTCAAAATAATGACATTTTTATTAGACATTAAATAGAACGACTTCGTGATAGGTGTGGAGCTCCTCTGCACTAGACAATTACTTGCTTGACTTCAATATACTATGATGAATTTTCTTAAAAGTAAAATAAAAGTGAAATTAAGCGGGGTGAGGCCACAAGTTAGGCACGCAGAAAAGGAAGTAGTTGTTGGAATACTTAGTTTTCATTTGTGCTGCTTCATCTGAGTTTTTGTATTGCTTTGGAAGCCAAGCCAAGCCTACGGGAGAAGTAGTTGGAACTCAGAAAAGTGATGTGTGGAGAAAATGAACAAATAGGCTCAAGGGTGGGCATGGCAATGCTAGAGCTGTGCATAGGGACGTTTAGATAAGCAAGCTCGCTATAACATACACAATGAAAAGTTTTACCATTGAGATACATGTATCTTCAATGGCCACAGTTCATGCACTTCCACTAATGCAAAGCCATCTCTTTCAGAATTCATCTTCTAGATGGTCAAGTGACCCCCCAGAAGGAGTTTGAGTTTTGTGTTTTCTGCCACGCCATAGCATCCTTTTTGTTTTCTTATTCCATAATTGCCTCATGACTCTGAATGGCAGTGCTGATGTAAATTTTACTTTTTTTTGGTAGTTTTAGTGAGTGCACTGCAGTCCATCTCATCTGGAGATAATTTTAGTGAAGTATCTAGCTTTTTTTATATCTCTGACATACACAACTGAAAACATGTGATATGTCCTCAGAATGTGTAGGCCATAAGAGTTAACAAAGTTGAACTCCACTTAAAGACTCTCCCTCTCCCTTTTCTGATCACCTTTCATCTTCCTGTGTCCCATCACCCCTACCCTTCTCTTTTCTACTTCCTTCTCTTCTTGCATTCACTGTCAGGAAGGGCCGGCACCGAAGGGCCAGTTCAGCACAACACGACGCCGGCAGAGACTGGCAGCTGCAGTGGCTACAACAGTGAGTGGATTTAAAAATCAAGGGATAGCTCTAAAGATGGGAAGCTGTGTAACTTCAATGTGTAATAAGCTTATGAAAATGTTTCTTGCACTTCTTGGAGGTGTCCATGCTACCCACTTTCAGCTTGAGTTTCTTAGAAGTGGTCAGGCTTTTCACAAATGGATTCTATAAATGTGGGTCTGAGCTCGTTTACATGGTACATGTGCCTCCTCCTTTATGCAAGTGCAAGCGACAGTTGGACTCAGGCCCTGCACTTTTGAACATCTTTGACATACTGCACTGTATTCTATACAAAATGGAAAGACATTATCAAATTCTGTTAAAAGGTTCTCATGACAGTCTATAGCAAGACAGCAGAACCAAGGAGATTTGTTACAAACAGACACAGAATTATAAAACTTCCTGATTTTCTTCCTTTTTTTTTTTTTACAGTAGTATAAGGTTAGCCTTTTCATTTGAGACACTTTCTGTTTACATTCCATAATCCCAAAAAGTCATATTACTACCTCTAGCATTTGTATTTAGTTTTGCTAATTCTCTAAGTCTTTGACGCAAAATCTGGAGCTATGAAATCAGTACAGGGGCTGGGAATCGGGAGGGGGAAGCGCTGCTTGTGAAATCAAATTAGCATCATAAGGGTATCTTCAGCTGCTGCATTATCAGGAAAGCACTTATTAGGAATGCACAATACAGACATTAGTACTAATCCATCAACTGATTTGTGCAACAGCTAGAGAGCAAAGACTCTTTGCAGACAAAGATTTAAGTGAGCTTTAAATGCATACCCCTTGCCTAGCCCAAGCAGTGAATGTCTTCATCAGGCTAAAGTATTCCAGGGTCTGCTGCTCCAGCCCATAAGCTAAAATCCCCCAGATCAGATCCTTTCTGCTTAAGCCTTGGGCTTCTGCTACCTGAACCACAAAACTCAGTTACTATTAGGCCCTCCTAAAAAGCATGAGAGAAATCGGTGTTTCTCCAGTTCCCAAATTAACTCATCTAAATTTAATCCCCAGTAATCAGTTGATGCTGAATGCTGTGCTCAATAATTGATTGATATTCGGTTCTCATCCGTCTGCATGCCTAGCAGAGAAATCAACCCGCTTCTCGGTTTACGTGGCTGAGCCGTGTCAGTGGGAGGCTCTAACCGGTATGTTCAGCAGTCATTACATGGCACTGGCAAGACCTGTACGAAGGAGTGCTTAAGTGGAGCAAATACCGCTGGACTTGGGTTGCAAGGCAGTAGGAGTCCAGGGAATTGCTGAGTTGTTACCTGCAGCTGAAGTGAGGATCTATTGAGGGAGGTCTTGGAGGAGCTGGAAGAAGTGCAGGAGGAAGGAAAACTAGAGGTACCAAAAAGACTCTGCAGCTGTTGCAGTGGTCGTGACGATGGCCCGTTCTTCCTGGCTGGTGTGGCAAAGTGCTTGTCTCTCCCAGACAGTGAAGCAGCGTGTATAGACTGAGGGGTGCAGAATTACATCAGTTAAATGCATGGCAGAAAGAGGTTTTCCTTACAACTCACTCCACTGGGAACAGTCTGTCCTACCTGAATACATAATTCTGAAGAAGGTGATGGATGAGTCCGTATTACGTCTCTGGCATGAAGCAGAAAGTCAGGACAAGGTACATCTGAGGTCATGTCTAGAAGAGTGTGTGTATGGAGGAAATGAGAGTGATGCATAAAGAAGCTAAATATTTTTAAAAACCCCTCCAAAACAGCAACAAAAAAACAACCAAAAAAAAGAACGGGTAATAAAGTCAGCATCAAGTCACCATGGATATAGAGAGAAACCAAAGCAGTAAAAGGAAACAAGAGGAAGAAACGTCTGTTGTCAGTGTTTCTTGGACTGTTGCCTATTCAAGGGAATGAAAGAATTTGTTCAATGTGGATTTTTTGATCTGTTGTGGAAAGTAGCTTGGAAACTCTTCTAAAAGATGCATATGAGGGTTTATGTCAATCAACAGTTCAATATGTTTGGTTCTTGTATTTAAAGAAGTCAGCAAAGCAGCTACTTGTCTCTGTCATGTGAATGTACATTTCTTGCAAGCAGTGTGACATCCTTTAAAGTGTTCTAGGACATACTTTAAAGTGTTATTTTTCCAATAAACCTGCAGAAACTTTGCTTTTCAGCCTTGCCAGCTGAGGTATGAAGCAGAAATGATGGATCTAAAGCAGGTCTCTTCAGCTAGGTTTGTCACAAAGTGACTAAGGAGTCCCCCTCCCGTGCGGGCAGCCTGCCTGCAGCTCAGCCAGTCTCCGTGGGGCTGGGGCAACCTGCCCTGTCACCACAGGCACTTGGGGCTGCGGGGACTCTCCCTCAAGCTCCTGCATTATAACTGGGATCAGCTTTCTTTCCTGCCTCCTGGATGGGCTTCAGGGTCGGGTACATGCTCCTCGCACACACAGCTATCATGTAGCCACCTACTCTGACCTCCTGGAGCCACCTGGAGCAATTGAACCTTTGCAGTGCTTCCAGTCAGAAAGTTCTGGGAACATACTCTCCCACATCTAATCACATTAGTCAATTAACGTAGTTTTGTTGGGCTGTTGAGAGAGTCACTCTGATACTTGTGAAGAAGATATTGGGGTAAATATCCAGTACAAACAGAAGGAATGTTAATGAAGTTGTCTTGATATGAGGCTAAAATGAGGTCCAATTAAAAATACCTATTGTGTATATAGCTGTAAATCAAAATACATGATGGAAGAGAATAATGTTTATACTGGACTGGTGCAGTAGAGCTATTATTTTGTGTGCTATATGTATCCGGAAATTGAGGAAGAACAGGATGGAAAATGGTATTTTGCAGAATTATGCTCATGAGTGGCATGAGATGTGATGAGCAGATCCAACAGGATTTTGAGGGTTTCATTGGCGCATCAGAAATCTGAAACATATATTGAGGATAACTTTTACAGGAAGGGTTTGATAAAACCATTCCCTGATGTAATCAAATAACAAGGTACCAATTTCAAATACTTATCTCTTGATAAAAATTCTTAGTAATATGACTTTTTATGTTATCTGCTGCTCTTTATCATGCCTCAGAAGACACATTTTATATTTTGGCACCATTTTTTGTATTTGAATAATGACATTGGGCTGCAGTGTGGAAATTCTTGATTTATACATTTGATCAATATAATGAAAGAAATTAGATTTAATGTGTTCAACATGTTTAATATTGCTTAATATTTAAGTAACACAATGTAGTTCTGCATGCCTTTCCTTTGCATTTAAATTTGAAAATTGGGTTCTTGGCCTGATTTTTATACAAATGTGTGTAAATGGTAAAATTAAAAAAAAAATTACAACATACGCTCACACACATATCACATATATAACAGTGGTAGCCATACACTGCATATGTAGATATAGGTAACTGTTCAATACACATGATACATGTGTATATAACTTAAAGATTTGCATGTATATTTTTATTACTGTACCTGAAAATATAGAAGGAGAAAGAGAAGTGGAAATGATAATAAACTAAATTCTTTGCTCCATCTTATTAAACTGTATCTCTTTGCATTTATTTATAGTTTGTGTACTTTAAATGAAATCAGGTGGATTGGTTGGGTTTTTTTTTTGGTTGTTGTTTAGTTAGAAAGAACATAGAAAGACTATATGCTTTTTCCCTCTTCATAGTTGCCAGCACAGTGAGGTTCAACTCAAGATTTACAAGTAGTTTTGAAAAACTTCAGTGATATATTTGATAATATTATATTCTATTTCTAGATCTGTGGAGGAAATTGCATACTTCAAATGTTGGTATTGTAACAACAGAGTCCTATTTCATGTAGTCTCAAATGTCCAAATATAAAGCAGCATGTGTCATGGTTCAATTTTCCAGTCATCTTTTAAGCATTAGGAAATGTTCCATTTTTGTAAATGTTAAAATTGAAATGCTTCATCATTAGCTGTTAGCTGTGTACTTAGGCCTTCTTTTGTCTGTTTCAGTGGAAAAATGTCAAGAGAATTCTGCATCAGCTGTGTTGAGATTTAGGAGAGTAAAAAGTTACATGTTCGCTCTTACTATGTTCTTCACATTGTGAACTAAGTCTTTTGTTTTCAGAAGAAATTTGTATTTTCTTCAACAGAGTCAAATGGTTGGTTGCAGCGTATACAATATTTCTTCACTGTTTCTTGCTGTAGGTCCCTTTCAGTGCTACAATGTCACCCGTTCGACTACATTCATCCAATCCCAACCTTTGTGCAGACATTGAGTTTCAGACTCCCCCAAGCCATGTAACGGACCCTCTGGAGTGCTCCACTGAGTACATGAAACTTCAAGAAGAATTCTGCCTGATGGCACAAAAAGGTAACTGGAAATTTCAAGCCTCTCCTTTATTCTGCTACTTTGTTTTATTTCTTTATTGACTTCACTTAATTACGGCCAAGGCATTCATCTGCATTAGATGATATTGTATAAGAATTTTTAGCTGGTCAGGTGACCTTACATAAAGGCAACGTGTATTATCCTTCTTATGTTTTCCATGGATGTCATGAATATAGAGATAGGTAAACTGATAAGAGATTTTTAGAAGTCTTCTGAACTACTTTCTGCATCTTGTAAATACATGACTGAATTTGCAAACAATTTGTTTCTCAATAAAACACTTTAATTCTCCCCAAAGATGTATCAGAATGTCATTGCTACATATAATGTTGTGCAATTCGTTTTTGTGCAATGTTTTCTATGTCAGTGGAAATAAAAGAAGAGTTTATCACTAGAATGTACTTTAGAAATGTCATTTTATTGCCAATAGATGAATGGTCCTACAGACTGAAAATACTATTTTTAAAAGGGTTTGTTATCAGTTTGCTATCTGTTATATAACAAACAGGAAAAATGTGAGACTGATATCTTAAAAAATAACATATTTAAAAAATAAGATATTAAAAAACCTGTTTACAGACCACGTAATCCCCTTTATTAGTGCAATCTTAAGTCTTAGCAGAACTGATTTTTTGTTACTCTGAAAAGAAAAATAAAAAAACAGAAAGAAAAGAACGCACGTTGGACACAGGTTTTCCAAATATGCACCTTCCCATACGTTCATCCCCAAGAATATGCTCAAATGACATACGTGTGAACATACCGTATGCACATTACAACCTCAAGCTGTAAGTGTTTGTACTTAATTTGTCACAGATTACTTGAAGTTCAGATCTTTGCTTCAAATTTCCATAATTGTGGGATGGAAATCTCACTGTCTGTCTTTATTGCCGAAATATTGTAAGAGATGTCAATGTGCAGTTCTGTAGCTGAGAAAACACTCGTTTTCTTTTTTTCTTTTTGCTTAGTGCATTCTCTTTTGAAGTCTGCCTTTAACAGCATAGCTATAGAGAAGGAGAAGCTTAAGCAGATTGTTTCAGAGCAGGATCTTACAGGCCACAATGCTCAAATAGCACACCTCAGACAGTCCCTCTCTCAGGTATGTTCTTGATTTGATTTCACACGCATCTAGCTTGCCACATACACTATTTCTTTTGTATTTTGGCCATTTCCTGGGGTAGAAGGAGCCAAGAAAAAGACAAGTTCTTGACCAGAACTATGCCATATGTTCTGTTATGACACAGGCCTAACCTCAGTGCATGTGGAGGTGAAGGATATCGTTTGTTTGTGCAAGCATGTATCTGTTACGGTTTTCCAAAGTAACGAAAAAGGATCAAATGTTTTTATACAAATGGTAGATATCTTTTCTGGAGCTGTTTCCAGCACAGTCAAGGAGATATTCTTGTTTTCATAATTAAGTTTTGAATTTTGACTGTATGTTTTCGGATTTGTTTTATATGTCCATATCTCTAACTGCAAAAGAAATCATGGATTGCAGGATAATCATGGGTAAATTGGATTTTCAGATACACACCTATTACTGTCCAGTGCCTCTCCCACTGAAGCCAAAGGAAAACTTGTCATTGGCTTTAGTGGGGAAGAAGGGGTAAACCAACAGTAACTCCTCAGGTTGAAAAATAACTCGATTTTTTTTAATTCATTGTCAAGAAACCATAAAAGCTTTTATTCTGAAGAATGGATTGGTGTGGAGTGCTGCATCTGCAAGAGATGTGAGCAGAGTTTTAAAGGCAAACAGAACTTCACCCAAATGGGTATATAATTTTATACACTGTTACTGGGTTGGAGGTTTTTGCTATGAGATTAAAATTGATGGGTAACATTATCTATAGATATATCTATATCATGTGACGCAGATGGATTAACATGTGTTGTAATCAAGAAAGGTTAAGGACAAGAGATAAGGGTAACCATCTCTGGTTATTGGTACGAATTTAACCAAGACATGTGGAATCTTATTAGCAACTTGTATGAAATAAGTGGTCATGTTTTCTTCTTGTTCCTGGCCTCCAGGGTCAGACTAAAAGTCACCGTCACACGTTACTTCATAGTCTCAATGGGGAATAAGTGGAAATTTGACCTTTGTCAGACAGCTGTGTTTGACCAGTCTCATGACCAGGTTTGAGCAGTTTAAGAAGCTACTGCCAAGCTGCGGTTAGTCATCACCTTCCCTTCCTGGTAGATGTCAACTGTGAACATGCCCAGACCATTTCAGAACAAAGCAAAATAGAGTAATTTAAACTGTTTAGTGACAGTTTAAGCTAACCTATTTTACTTTGATCCTACTTTGTTTCAGTACATTCATGCAATCTATTCCTCAGTTTGCACTAGGGTGAGGCAGAAGATTCTTACTACATTATAACAGTCATTTTCTACTAAAATAGTATGTCTGTCTGTTGTTCTTTTCTGTAATCCTCAGTGCTGGGGATATATTAGGGTTAAGTCAGTTCACGTTCTAGGTATGTAATATAATATACTTTTTCTGGATTTCAGAATCTTGCATGCGAGTCTTTCTAGACAACAGGCAATATGTATATATGCACCCAAATTTATGAACTAGATTGGGCTTTAAAAAAGGAGAAAAATCAGCAGATACCAGACACCAGTTGAATTCTATTGGTATTTGTGACACTCTAATGGATTGGTAGTACCTGGATGGGCAAACACCCAACGATACTAGCAATTATGTTGTTTTTGTGGGAAGGGAAGCAGTCTCCTTCTGCAGGCTCTAAGTGCTGATAACCTTGGTTCAGAAAGGGCTGTATAGTTGTAAACCAAGAATTGCCTCTTTGGGCATTTTGCAGGTAGTTCCCGTTTGTTTGGCAGTTTCATTCTTTCTTGCTGCATTCACTCCCCATTTCCATAATGTGCATAACCCGCCAGTACACCTGCCAAAGAGCTATCTGAAGAATTAACGTAGAATGCCATTGTTACATTCTAGGAAAATATCTGTCCCCCCTGCTTCTTGAAAATCACTGAAGGCAAACCAACCAAAACGCTAAATCATGTGATTTCTTAGGAAATTGGTGGGAAGAAGCTACCTTTTTTTTTTTTTCTCCTGTTTAACACTTACTTTTAATTTTAAATGAAATGTGCAATTTTTATTTTAAGGCTCTCAACCAGAATGCTGAACTAAGGAGTCGCTTGAACAGAATACATTCAGAATCTGTTATTTGTGATCAGGTTGTCAGTGTAAATATTATCCCTAGTCCTGATGAGGTAAGACTTTGGCCTTTAATGGATTTAGAGTACAATCAAACCTTGCTAATTCTCACTAATAGCTGAAACACACCTGGCAAATTACAGAATTTTTCATATTGGCAAGTGTTCATTTGTAGAAAAAGTCAGATTATATTTTCCCTATATAAAATAAAACTTCTGTCTTTTATTTTGCGTATGTCAGATCTCATGAAAGAGCTCAGTTTGGTCTCTGCAGAGAAACGGGGAAGGAATCCAGTTTTGGAATATTAATTACGGGCTGTGGGAATTAGTGAGGTTTTTACTGTATTTGACTGTAACACGCAGTAGCTAACCAATTCTGTATCTTGGTTTCTTGCCAAATCAACAACACACTGAAGTATTTAATGGCCTGATCCTGCAAGTGCTTAAAGGACCTAATGTGTAATGTGTTGAGTGGCACTGCTGAAATCAAAAGATTCAGTCAATGAACCAATCACTATGCTAATATCAAGTTTGCAACATCTAGTCTTTCTTGTTTTGCTTTCCTCAGTCAACAGATTACCGAACATTTGTATTAACAGCAGGTCAGCTTCTCTCATGAGAAGGACAAACCTGAATTTGTGAGCTGTAATATGTTACAGTTAATATGGTCACTTTGACAGCTATTCTGCTTGCATTTTACTGAAATATTTTTCATTTGTCTTTTCCACTATTTTTTTTCTATGCATATGCCATTTCAATTAACATACTCGTGTCTCCTAATTATTTCTCCCAACAAGAAAGGAAGGTGAAAATATTTTTCCAATTACTTTTGTTTATTTGCTTTCTGAAAACATCCAAACCATTTTTCTAAGAGTCCAGCATGTTAGAGACTAGCGACAGAAGGTAGAGGTGAAGCAGTGCCACAGCACAGCAATCTGCAGTGAAGTTCTGAGCAATGATCTTTTCTATTTTGTATTTTTTGTTGGTTAGCTGTTTTGGGTTTTTTTTTTTTCATATGTACATTGTTATCTTGGTACAAGTGTGTCTGATTGAAGTTTTTCAAAGAGATTCCCAGATCCCTCATTCGCTGCTTCTCTTGATTGCTTTATGTATATATAATCTTGCAGTGTGTAGATAATGCCTGTGTGAGAATCTTTTTCAGGTAGAGGCATGTGTATTTTTCCAAGTCCCTCTAGCTTATACAAAAGCTTAAAATTTTAATCACTTCATGTAAAGATAACAGTGAAATGAGCTTCTACTTCCATTATAATTCATCAAACATCATAATCCATCTACAAGCTTATAAGACCCATCTACAAGCTTATAAGACCCAGTGAAAAAGGAATGGTTTTTGACCTCTTGGCTTGTTTATGATGTTTTTTTTTGTTAGTGCGTTTTGAGGCAACTATATAGAATAATTCTATAGGATTAAGATGTCAACAAAACCATTTGCAGGATTTCTGTAGTAAGATTAACGGGGATGGAGTTGCAATCTGAAGAGTTAACTGTGTTTACAAGGGCTTCAGTAGTTTCATCTGTATTATCTCCCACAAGCAACATCCTGTATAAATTAAGGGATTAAGTCAGAAGCCTGTTTCCCTCCACAGCAGCAGCTCCTTTGATGGGATGATAGAGGGAGAGAATCTTAATTTGTTTTCCCCCCCTTCTTAAAGCGATAGCCTGTAGGGTAACATGTTGAAACCTGGTGTTCCTCCCACCGGTGGCAGGAAGAGGAAGATATGTTCCACTATTTCAATTAGCTTGTCCCCCTACCGATATACACATAATACAATTTTGAACCCTTGCCTTTGCTGTTAAATTCTCTTTATAATAAGCCATACAGAGTTCATTCCTTTTAGTAGTATTGAGTCAGTGTTAATGGCATAACCCAAATGAGATTTGGACTACAAACATGGGATAAAAGCACATAAATATATACTATAGCCATTCTCCTGAATATTCAAACATTTAAAACATTTGTTACTAAACTGGTTCACAAGCGAACTTATTTTGAAAGTAATTTAGAACTTCCTGACCTTATAAAGCTTTATACTTGAGTTTTGGTTGTATCCCAGCTAGCTCCCAGTAATGTAATTTGTTATGAACAGGTGTTTTTTCATCTGAATTTCATGGTTGAACTTGTCTGACACAATCCAGCTATTGTCCACAAAATCATTCCTCTGGATACAGAACTAGATCTGTGATTCTTCGTGCTGCTAAAACTTAGCGGCTGACGCTGAGCAGGCCTCAAATGAAGATGTGTATCTCACTGCTCAAAATGCACTTTATTTTGTAGCTGTTAAAGTCTCATCTGTTAGGTATGCACAAAGCCCTACTAAAATGCTGGTTTTACTATCTGTGCTTATAATTGGGCATAGAAAAATTATTCAGGTGATTTACCCCTTCTATACATATTTCTTTTATATTAGAAATAATAATTTTATATTTCTGTGATTTATTTACAGACGGGTGAACAAATTCATGTCAGTTTGCCACTGTCTCAGCAAGTTTCTAATGAGAGCAGGCTCTCTATGTCTGAATCCGTTTCAGAGTTCTTTGATGCACAGGAAGTGCTTCTATCTGCCAGCTCCTCAGAAAACGAGGTAGGCTATGACAGCGTGCTGCAGCTTTCCTGTTGGACAGATTTAGGTATTGCAACCACTAGTGAATTTTTTTGTTTGTTTTTTATAATGCTACTTAGAATAAAAAGGTGTCAGAATGTATAAGGTGTAGACAAATGAACCTGAGACTCCCTTGTGATGGGGTGCAGAAGCTCCCTAAAGTGTAAAACTGAGTTGAAAGTTGTTTGTATCAGGAGCTTATGTTCAATACATGTCCTTGCTAGACTATGGCAGCTTCAGATAAGGATGACATAGGAGCAATTACATCTGACTATGCAGTCGACTAATCTAGATTTTAAAATATTCTTTAAAAAAGTCTTCCACTATATATATAAAATTATTCTCTGTAATCAGAGAAGTAGACAAAAACCTGAAAAATTGGCTCACTCAAGCTCAAAGTTGAAGCAGTCAGATACAGTTCAGGCTCCTGAATCATGTTGCTGTCCACACCTTTGCTGTGCTATTCTGAATAAATTCTTCACTTTTAAAAAATTATTAATTTTTTAAATACCTTTTTATGAAGCCATAGTAGTGCTGTGGTCTACCACAACTCTTCTGTAAGAGGAAATAAGAGTGTGCCGCCATATTTTCTCTTTGACAAGGGTTGCTCATGTGCCATGAGTTGGCAAAACCACAGCTAGAGTTGTTCATCTAAAGAATGGAATGGTTCCTTATCTTATTGCTTCTGATAGATGTAAAGTACATGTTATCTCAATAGTCTGGATTGTCTATATCAGCATGAAAAATTGGTATGTCTGTATGGTATAAATAAAACACAAACTTTACAAAATCACCCCCAAATGGTATAGGCCTTATAATACTCTGTCATCAGTAAACACTGTAAAGTATTTTGAAAGTAATATTTCTGAAAAAAGTATTTTTTGTAAAAGAAATTTATTAAAAATAGTCTTAACACTGATCTAGTTCTTGTTTTGCAAAATAAGTAGATTTCCATATAATTTTTTACTGAAACATAAGCTGCCTTTTATCGTTTTGTTCTTCCTGAAGAGCACAAATCCAACTATCTCTTCTCACCTCCCATCCCCAGCACGTTACGCTGTCAATTTTTTGTTCATCTCTGATCTCATTTGAAATCACCCTTTTGCAAATGTAATATCTGTATTTGGCTTCATAATAAGGAATTCAGAAACGTAAGGAGAGCATAGAATTTGTTTTGACACTTTTAGTGTATTGGCAATATGGGCTGATTGAAACATCCAGTTGATATAGTTAAAAGCTCTAGTTGGGTAGAGATGATTTCCTTGAATATTTGTGTTTCATTTAATTATTTTTGTCTAATTTGTCAGTATATTTTATATGTGTTTGGCTTAATTGATATTTTATTTATGTTTTAGGCTTCTGATGATGAATCTTATATCAGTGACGTGAGTGATAATATATCTGAGGACAACACCAGTGTTGCAGACAACATTTCTCGGCAAAGTATACGGCTATGTTTTAAACTTTGGGAAATTACGTTGGTTATGTTCATGTACCAGATTTACTGCATGTCTGTACAAGACCAGCTCAGCTGAAATCAGTGAAGTTGGGCTTGCTTGTTCTGGTGGTGACTTGGTTCAATGGATAAGTCTGTTTTTCTTAATCTGTGCTTTCTTATGATAATATTTTTTTCCTTTCCCAGTTCTTAATGGTGAACTAACAGGAGGCGCATTCAGGAATGGACGGAGAACTTGTCTCCCAGCTCCCAGCCCTGACACCAGTAATATCAATCTGTGGAATATTTTGAGAAATAACATTGGCAAAGATCTTTCCAAAGTATCCATGCCAGTTGAGCTAAATGAACCTCTGAATACCTTGCAACATCTTTGTGAAGAGCTGGAATACAGTGAACTCTTGGACAAGGCTGCTGAAACAGATGATCCTTATGAACGCATGGTAATAAATTTAGTGTAACACTTTTTATGTCTGTAGTAAAAAGGGAACTGTTGAGTGGAGGTCTGTGCAGGATCCTCTCTTGCTCTTCCTGTTCACAGACAACAAACCTCCCTGCTGGGCCAGACGAATCCTGTGAACAATTACAGGTGGTCGGTTTGATCTGAGCAAGGCTGAAGGACTTTTCTTGACCTCAAACCAAGTCCAGCAATTGTGATTCACTGATGTGAAGACTGATCTCACTCTCTAGGACTGTATATGTAGGCAATGGCAGTTTCTAACCCTGCAGCATTCTTCCCTGGCTTTCAGTGATCAAGTCTAGCAGCCTCCAAGAGCTAATCAAGTCTGTGGCTGGCTTATGATCAATGTAGGTGTCAATAAGATGCCTTCCTAGGCAATTCCTAATAGAGAATTTCCAAAACACCAAAACAAAGTTTGCCTGGGCAGCCTGACTTCAGCTCCCCTGTAAGTATATCTTGCCCTTTTAACTGGGAGCCAATAGCCTATGTTCAGCTCTCAGGATGTTTTGATCTGTTATGTTTCCTTTTCCTCAGAAGAAACGGGGAAAAAGTGTCAGGGGAAAGTTGGTGACAACGTTGCTGAACATATCTGCTGTTCCCTGGTACGGGTTGGCAGCACTGTGGATAACTGGAAAAAGAGAGGTTGCCTGTGGCTCTCATATAGCCACAATGCTCAGGTCCGTGAACTGCCATGTTCACGTGGCCTGCAGCAGAACGAGGGGTCCTAAACACTGGTATTTTTTTCCTTGCCACTGAAGAAGTTGGACCTGTCTTATGACAGGGGGCTGAATTATTTATCATCACATGCTGTTTGCCTACAAGGCTCCTTATATCCCTCACAAAAGGGAGATCCTGTGACGACTGGGCAGGGTTGTACTGAGTAAAGCAGGTTGTTTGCCTGTAGGACTCTGCCTCCTTTGCTGAAAAGCTTGGAAGGTGAGTATTGAAGGAGTCAGGAGAGTTCAGGAAGGAAAAGCCATGGTGCAACCAAAAGCTTCCTTGGAAACCTGGATTCAGTTCCCTTCTCTACTACAGATATCTCTGCAGTACTTGGGGATACAAGCCAAACTTTTAACAAGCACTTAAAAATGCAAATTGCACACCCAATCTGAAGCATGTGGGACTACTTAGCAGAAGTGCTGAGTACCCGAAGCATCAGTGGTAGCACTGCTGTGATTAAGTTACCTGTTTCTTCACCACTCTTTGAAAACTTGGGACTTTGCTATCTTAAATAAGCGTCCGAAAGTAGTGGAAACTTTTTTCTTGTCATTGATCTATCTATTATAAGGATAGTAAACCCCCGCATTTCTCTGTATTGTCTTATAGTTAAATTCATGACAAAGGTTTTGGAAGAATGAAGGTTTTTACTGTTGAAGAAAAGCCTGTGAGAAGAGCGTGAATTCTATTGATGCTGCGTTGTTGAATAATATGAAATAAAGAAAGAATGGAGCACCCATTACATAGTGGGAAGAAAACAAAGCATGTAAAAGCTCACACGGGTGTTACATCCTTGCTACCATGAGGAGGGGGGGACCTCGTTAAGGTTCACCCCACTGTTAGCAGAACCTTAACTCTGCATTAAGGACATCCTAACTGAGAACTGTTTAAGTTTGACACTAAATAAAATAGTTCCCATAGGAAAATGGTATGTGATCTTGTCATTAGAAGTTATCATATAATATTTATTCACAGGCAGCATAAACTAGAGCTGGGTCTGTGTTTTAGATCATTAGTGATAAGCCTGTTTAAAGGTAGAAAAACAGTATCTTGTGCAGATTATTATTTTAGGGGACTGTTGAAAGAGACTCACTGAGGCCATGAAGATAAACAAATTATATCAACAAAAGAAACACGGTTTATACTGGTTCTGGCTGGGACGTATGGCTTCACTCTCAGCCATGCTTCATCCATCCAGATTTCACTCTTGAGTGGAGTGAGTTGGGTGATACCGCATAGTGATGGCATAGCACAAGAATCTCTGCCTGTTCTCACTTATGTTCTTGCCTGTATTTTCACAGGTTCTCATAGCTGCTTTTGCAGCATCAGGCTATGCCTCTACCTACTTTAGAGCAGGAAGCAAGCCATTTAACCCAGTGCTTGGTGAAACCTATGAATGTATTAGAGAAGACAAAGGATTTCGATTTTTCTCAGAGCAGGTAAA
Organism: Stercorarius parasiticus; assembly: GCA_013396915.1. Classification (NCBI taxonomy): domain Eukaryota; kingdom Metazoa; phylum Chordata; class Aves; order Charadriiformes; family Stercorariidae; genus Stercorarius; species Stercorarius parasiticus. Next base: position 725,238 of record VWZL01000529.1, on the reverse strand, counting down.
GCTTGTTTCTAGATAGACCCTCCTGTTTAGATTTTGGTTTCTTTGATTTATTGAGTAGTCTTTTTTTTTTTCTTTCTAGTTAGAACGGTTCACTTTCTTAGTAGTAAAGAAAGGTTGTTAGTATGAGTAAACTTCATTAAGTACTAGAAGATATATATTTTTATAGTAATCACAAGTAAGTGTTTTAAGAACATAGTGTTTTAAGTACAAACTTAAGTTGAATCTGTTTTCATAGCAACATAGGCTAATAGTGTGGGCTATTTAGTATTTTCATATTGCAGTAACAATTTTATTGTCTTAGAAATGAAAATGAGTTGTTTTTAACTCAGGCAAACTGTTTTCCAGGTTAGCCACCATCCTCCCATTTCGGCCTGTCACTGTGAATCGAAGAACTTTGTGTTTTGGCAAGGTATACTTTTTTAATTTAAAAGCATAAACTTTTTTTATTAGCAAGTAAAAACTTTGTCCGTACAAGCTGAGCTTTGCATTTGGTGGAACTTACTCAAAATTTATATACTTATTATTTTTGTAGTAACTTATTACAAACTGATGCTCTGAATTATTTCACTCTAAATTCTAATTCTTAAGAGTGAGCGGATGTGTTACGCCTTCCCTTGTCACTTGCAGTCTGTTTATACTTTTCTGCTTAAAAGCTTTTTACCAAGAAAATTATTATTTCTTAGAAACACAAGCAGTTCTTTTTACACAGTTGAACAAGCAGCTCTTTCTTTCCTTGTATCTACTGGCATATGCATTTAATTTGTATTGAATGTTTTCATGAGATTTGACAATAGTGTAGCACAGGCATGACTCCTAGAAGAAAATCAAACTTATCTTTAGGTTTCCTGACCTAATGTCATTTTTCTGGTTTTGTTTTGTGTTTTTTTTTTTCTTTTGTTTTTTTTCATGGCAACCTCATACTGTCCTGTTTTAAACTGGATGGTCTAGCATAGATCATCTCGTGTGCTACGCAGATCACTGTAAGAGCGGTCTTTTCAGTTTTGTAAATCTTTCACTATTACATTCAGATATCAGGTGGAAAAACAAATTCTGGGGGAAATCAATGGAAATTCTGCCAGTTGGAACCTTGAATGTGACCCTTCCAAAGTAAGCTACTGTCCTATTTCCTTTTGCTTTCAGTCTTTGCTGCAATTTAATCTGTGCTGTCTTGTGCATGGGTTGGGGGAAGTGTATGCAGACATCCCATGAATTGTGCTGCTGAGAGTTAGCGCCTAGCTCACATCTCTCCTTAGTGTACAGGTGGGAATACTGAAGCATTTTTGAGCCTGAATATCCAATTGGGTTCTTGGAGGAAAAACATACAAGCTCTCTAGAAAGTGATAGACAGAGGGGGATAGAAATGTTTTAGGAGAGAGAACCCAAGTTCTACATGTCCAGTAGTGATCAACTGTTCAGAGCAAGGCTGCAATATAGGACTGTTAGGAGCTTCACTGTCCTTACTAAGGATCTCAATACTGCTAAGTGTTCCCTCAGAACAACCACTAGCAACAATGTAAGGTCATTTTTCAAAATGTAGATAAGCCAAAACACGTTCTTCAGATGTTGACAGAGTAGTGAGAAGAAGTTTCACCACAGATAAGACTAGTTGCAAGTTGTAAATCCTGAGAATATGCAAGGAGAGGATACTTTAAATGTCTGCTGGTTTTGCAGTGCTATTCCTGCTCCTGTACATTGCAGCCAGCCTTTCTTTCTGCCTCTAACAATATGGCATCACTCCACTTCACCTCTTTATCCATCTCATGAAATTGAAGTAAGTGCACTCAGGAGCATCTTTGTCTTCTGTTTTCATGCTTGCCCCTCAGCTCTGAAGGAGAATGTGCTTTGTGCAATATAATTCCCTCATTTTATTCCCTTATTTGCCAATGGAGATGCTCTGAGTAGTTGTTATAGAGGGAAAGGGATGATGTGCCAGTGAGCTGCTTCTTCCTACTTCCTCTCTGTTATCTCCTTTCTGTATTTATTTTATTCTATTTGTAATTTAATTACATTGTCTTCTTGTAGCCTCAGTTCAGCGTTATGTTGATCTTTGATTCACTGTCCTGCCCCTAAAGGATTTGTGGCCAAAGCACTTAATGCTTTGAGGACAGTGAATGTGTCGTGCAGGGCTTCAGTGGTTCATAATGTCTTGATTTGTGGCTCGTAGCACCATTCTTTAGATCTCCGCGCTAGAGCTTAGATGAGCGCCTCTATGGAGGATTCGTGATGTACCCAGAACCAGTGCTTTATTAAAGTTAGCTATTGTTTCAAAAGTTTTTGAGGAATATGGTCTTGTATTTATGATAATGGAGCTATGTTTTACTTTCTTTGTCCGTAATGATCATGATTAATATATGCTACCAACTGCTTGTTAATCTCTTCTTAGGTATGGAGACTACTATGTCTGGAACAAAGTCACTACTTGCATACATAATATTCTTAGTGGAAGGAGGTGGATAGAACACTATGGAGAGATAACTATCAGAAACACAAAAAGCAGTGTTTGTATTTGTAAACTCACATTTGTCAAGGTAATCTATGTATTCTAATACATACCTTAGATTCATAAAACTGCATAGTTTAAGCATACATCAAGCTGTTTCTTCGGTGTTCCTGAAATCTACATTCCACATTTTGTCTTACCAACATTTGTAAATATGTAAATTGTCAAATGAGAGTGCTATGTCAAGTAGTATGACCGTATTCCATTGAACTTTTGATATCATTGTGTTGCATTGCTGTATAGCTGCGTGCTGTACTGTTGTTGGGTTTAGGTTAAAAATGAAATGTCATAATTTCTTTTCTATTACTACAATGAAAATGCGAAGTCACTGTAGATTTCTGTGCCATTTTACTTCTGCGTTTATTAGAACTTGGCAATCAATATTTTGTCTCTTTAGATTAAAAGATGCTGCTTTGGTTCATAGTATTTTAATATCTAGGCGAGGACCATATATAAAACCAGATCACTGTATAACTGTGTTACTATCAATTATTTTCAATAAAAATAAGTTTGTCTTCATATTGCAACAAAACACATCAATACCATTGCAGTATTAGCAATGGTGCATTACTGTAAATCTGAAATTCATCCTTTGATGGATGTTCTGAGAATGGGCAACTGCCTCAGTGGGTGAACGTGTAAGAGATAAATGTGTCTAAGAAAAGCAAAACAGAGAAGAGAAACGGAAAGCAACAAATAAGAAGTATTAGTGGCTGAACATATTCCCTGCTGCAAACAGTAGCGTGCAGCACCTATCAAAGGATTCTCTTACACATATAGGTATGTTCAGTTAGCTAGCTCTGATCTTGCAACTTTCGAAGTGTCATTTTTGTTGGATTGTGTGGGATTTGGGTTAATGAACAACAATATAGTTCCCAGATGTGCAGATAATTTAAATACCTTTATACCAAAACTATATATCAGATTATTCAGGGTTTCTCGTATGCTAAATCAATTAATATCCAGATCATCTGAATTTCAAATTCTGATATTCTTGGTTCCAGCTGAGCTGTTCTGATACAAAGTTTGGAGAGTTGGTGCCACATATTAAGATTCATGCAGTGTGTGTCTTGGTACAATGGGTAATGCAAAAACCAGTGTGAACTAGTAATTCTTTTTTAAACTTGCAGGTGAACTACTGGAATTCAAATGTAAATGAGGTCCAGGGTGTTGTGATAGATCAAGAAGGGAAGGTGGTTCATCGTCTTTTTGGAAAGTGGCATGAAGGCCTTTATTGTGGGGTTGCACCTTCAGCCAAATGCATATGGAGGCCAGGTAAGAAGCTTGTAAGAAACTCTGGCAGGCACTGTAGTGTGATCCTAAACTATGTAAAGCTTTTTTAGCCATCGTTTTAAATACACAAAATACTACTGGAGAAATTAAATTTGTCACTAGACAAATGAACAAGAATTTACATGAGTTTATAATAATGGTAAATGGAAATGTTCTTACAGGGCATAGTCTTCTACATCTCGGTCTGACTCCTGGTCAAATATTCTGGGGTCTTGGGGTCAACATAAGAATAAAATTAAGAAAAAAATTGGATGTCTGAGTCTGCCTGCCTGCCTTCTCACAGAGAGCAGGGTAGCTTATTTGGAAGCGACAAAAAGGAGGTGCCAGTTTATTGAGTTTGTCGTCTTAATGATTTAGTAGCCTAAAGGATCGGTCTTCAGAGATGGCGAGGTTAGCTTTTATACAGACATTTGATAAGCCCACTTTCTGGGAACAGGCAACTATGTTTAACTTGAAAATCTTGAAAACAGTAATTTTTATTTAAAAAGGAAGGAAGATCATAAAAATTTTGAACCTATTAGCATGTAATTACAACCTCTGCAGGATAAGCAGTTGAAATTAATATTTAGTGAATGTTGTTCTACCTAGACAATAGCTTTTGATGCTTTTTTAGTTGTATGTGAGAATAAAATATATTAATATTTTTGCTGTTATAATTTAATAAATAAATGAATCTCTTCCATATTTAGCGTAATAGTTTAAAAAGTTTTTTTTCTTTCTCATACATATTCATACAGGCTCCATGCCAACCAATTATGAACGTTATTATGGCTTCACGAGGTTTGCTATTGAGCTCAATGAATTAGATCCTTTACTGAAAGATCTTCTTCCTTCAACAGATGCACGATTCAGGCCAGATCAAAGGCAAGAATGCTTATATTTATACACTTAATATTTAGTGGCTTTAGGGTTGGTTTTGGCGGAGTATTGAATTTTGTCTATATCTTCGCTACAGTTTGAGCTAGGCTTTGGAGGATTCAGGTAGCAGAGAAGGTATTCAGTATTGCAATCAAATTTCCGTTTCACCCAGTTGAGGGAAAGTAGAAAGCATCTTGCTGGTATGGTAAAGCTATGGTGCAATCTTTGGGCAGAGGTAAGATTCCTCATAACAGACTGGAAAGACAGGCTCTGAAATGTCATAGCTCCTGCTATGAATGGAAGCGACGTTAATTCCCTCCTAATTCTCAGTTCATAGTACTTCAATTTTTGCATTACGCTGAAGTTACTAAAGAAAGTGTATACTTTAGGTTATAGGTCAGGTACATGTAACTGGGGAGTTGCATCTCAGTTATTCTTATTTTACGAGGTTATGACTAGATCTGAAAGTGGGTACAACACAGACAACAGGCTTGGCGTCTGCTTGTCTTTTGTGATGACTGGTGCTAGAAAATCCCTTGTTCTAGACCCTGTATGATTGCTATAGTACCTGCTGTTATTCATACAGGCTTCTGGAGGAAGGAAATGTAGAAGCGGCAGCATCTGAGAAACAAAGAATAGAGGAACTCCAGAGAGCTCGGAGGCGGTACATGGAAGAAAACAGCATTGAATATGTACCCAAATTTTTTAAGTGAGTCTATTCATTTCAGTAGTAAGTCTCTGTTTTCGATGGTGTGACTGGACAAAGTACTACACGAATTACCAGCAGTGTAGTCTGTTAATCATGAAAGCCTGGAAAATGGCAATTTTAAGAAAAATAATCAGATACTTGATCTCTGCCTGAAGCAATTTTTATATAGTTTAAAGCTTCATAATTGAAAGATCGTTTTCTCACAATGGGCAACAGCTATAAAAGCCTGCTGCTCCCCTTGGCCAATGTTTTTTGAACTTTTAAGTGGAATAGAAGGTATAATATTAGGATCTAAGATTTAACTATGTTATTGTTTTAAGTCATTGCATAAGTAAAGTAATAAATAGTGACCTGAACAACAATATCATCCATATATATGTCTATAAAATGTACATATTAATGTGTTTTTATATATATATACATTTAAATTAATATTCATTTATTTTTTAGTGGGGGGGGGGGTTTGTTTTCCTTTTTTTTTTTTTTTTTTTTAATTAATCATTCCTCTGAAACAAGGGATAGTCATACCAAATAGCCTGATGTTTAGGATGGGGAATCAAAAGTGAGAAGGTTGAATGCGCTTGATGCAGTTTTGTAGTGGATTATGAGCAAAATACAGAGGAGACAAACAATATAAATGGTAAAAGGCTTGCATTCTGCAAACTAGATCTCTTGGTTGATCCCCTGCACATAATCAGAATCTGTAATGGCCAAAATTAGTATCTTGGCTGTTTTCTAGACCTTCCACTTTTGACACAGGGAGAGGTTGATTTTTATTTTTAAACCCCTGACTGTTCTTGTGTCCTTTAGGAATATGAAATCAGATTTAGTATTGGATTAGATCAGAGAGGTATGGAATTTTATTTCATATTGCATAAGAGTAGAGATCTATGGTCAGAACTTTTTTTCCCCTCTCTTTCTTTTGTTTGATTTTTTTTTTTCTTTCCTTTCTACAGAAAAGTTATCGACGCTAATCAAAGAGAAGCCTGGGTTACCAATGACACCTACTGGGAACTGCGAAAGGATCCTGGCTTTAGTAAAGTAGAAATTCCTGTACTCTGGTAAACTGAGAATGTAGATCTAGTAAACATATCACTCTGAAGAAAAAAATAACTATGCACAATATGTTTCTTATAGCTAAGCGTGGTTTGTGGGTCTACGGAAAAACCTATCATTTGCATTTATATTCATCTTTATAACGGACTTTTGGAAGTGCATTAGACCAGGCCCCTGACCACTTCTGGATCTTTTTAATTTTGCAGCAGCCATTAAAA
>VWZL01000529.1:683421-718578 GCA_013396915.1 Stercorarius parasiticus | reverse complement strand
AAAAAAAAAAAAGAAACAGAAACCTTTTAAAGTTTCATACCTGAAAATTCAGAACTAAAGGAGCAGATGAGTTATCCAAAGTCACTCAGAAGAGGTGGTAAACACAAAACTGCAACCGGTGCTTTAAACAGACATTAAGAGTAATGTAAGTTAAATTAAAAAAGAAAAAAAAAAAAGGGAAGAAAAAGAGAAAAAATTCCATTTTGTTTCAACTATTTTTGTTAAAAACTCTTGGGTCACAACACTGTCATTTCTGGCTTCAGGTTAGTCCTTTTGTGTGATGTGCTTGGACTGACCTTTGTCAAAAAGGTACGCTTTTCTGGAAGCTGTTCCCATTCATATGCCATTGTTCATGCCTTAAAATATGAAGATGTACAGTAAGTAATTTTAAAATATGTATGCTTAGGCTTGTGTGAAGGGCAGATTTTTAAAGCACTAGAATTTTATCATGGTATAAATACTGGAGAACCTGCATTATTTAAAATCAAAAGATAACCGAACATCTAACTGTATTTCAGAGGAATGAGATCTACTGTACATGCTTTAGCTTTGGGAAGCTGACTGTATAATCAGACTGAAAAGAAACTGCTAACTGGTTGAATTTGAGGCAATTTTGTTAAGTGCATATGAATTGCTAGTCAGAAAGTTCATATTCTGAATGACTGATGCTGAGATGCAATCGTCATTTTTACCACTGGCTGGACATAGTCTCACAGTGAATCTCATTTACCCGTAACTGTTTATACAATTGGAATTCCCTGAAGCTTTGCAACAGCGTTAAAAACACAGAAAGATTTAATCGGAAGGTCTCTGGCTTCTCTCCAGAAGCCGGATAGTGCTGTAAATGCAACTATTTTCTGCCACACGCACTGTTTACTGGCTCTGTTTTTTCCCCATACACTTTTCTTATCTAAATTTATATTTGAGAGTTTGGCAGAGGCTCCCATGCGTTGTAGCTCACAACTACTACTTGTGTTGCCAAAATAGCTTTTGTGCAAAATTATATTTTACCGTTTTTCATAAAGTGATTCTATATTTTTTGATTACGAACCAAATCTCTTACATGTTGCTAAGCCTCAGTTAAAGTATGTGGGAGAAGGCTTGGCACTTTCTATTTGAAAATCTCTGAAACAATAAAAGCAGGAGGGCAGATTTTAATAAAAGGAAAAAAAGTGATTTTATTAGGTTAAAAACTGCATTCCATATGGTGTGATCTAGTCTTCCATTTATGCACGTATCATACATCCAGGCACTGATGATAGGTTAGATTTCATGCATATACACTGTACTTATTTCTGCACATATACAGCATACATAGTGCCCTTGAATTTTTCTATTTAAGATTGATTTCAGTACTGAGACCTAAAAAAAATTATTAAATAGGTATGTGATCCTGCCAGCAGAGCAACTTGAACAGTTCTCAGTAGACTACGACGCATACCCAGCTCTCCGCCTGCTTCTTCCTTTTGCAGAGTCAGGTCCCTAAAGAACTGAGATCACTTCGATTATTTAATATGTATTTACTTCTCCCCCTTGTTTTCACGGCAAAGCAACTGGCTTCTAATGAATTCCAGTTTCTTCACTCAGTTCTGGTATAAGGAAGAACTATGAAAACCTGAAGAAAATATTAAGTAGACTTTTTAAGAATTGTGAATGCTCATGAATGGCGTATGAATATTTGATATTAAAAAAATACGTGCAGATTAACAGGATTTCTTCCAAAGAAAATTTTGATTTTTTCAAAGAATGATATATTTTTCTTTTCTAGTTGAACCTAGTCTGTCTTTTTTATTTTATTTTTTTAGTTTTGCGATTTTACTATAAGAAAATGAAAATATGTCAAAGTTTGGGTTTTTTTAATCATGTTTGGTTAACTTCATCCTACTTGCTTTAATGACATTACGCCATGAAACAAATTGGCACACTGTGGGCAAAATAGCAATTAATTATCCTGTGTCACTTTCCTTAAAAACAACATTATTAAACATTACTGCTCACTTCAAGCTCAAGTCTTTGTGTGCAGTTCACCGTGATATTAGGAAACATTATGTGTGTAGGACTGCAAGTACATTTGAGAGACAGAAACTGCATGTCCTCAAATTTTGTTGAAAGCTGGTTTTTAATTTAAATGCAGAAATAAGGTCTTCAGTTTTACCGTGTTCTGCTAGTGCTTTGTGAATGCCATTATTTGCAATGCAAATTGGAACTTCGTGAACACTAAAGATGCTATCGCTGGTTTAATTAATTTTTACAATTGTTCATTTGACACTCATTGAAAGAAAAATATTAACATTTTTAGAATTAAAAAAAATTGGTAGTATGCTAAATCTTTTTCTTGAAGGCACTTTTTAAGCCTACTCAATGTTATATTTGTTAACTACTAAGTAGAGGAAACACAAAACCATGCATGACAAAATATTTGCAGTCTTTATCTGAAATGGAAAAGTGCTAGCAGATGCACCGTAAGGCAATTTCTTATAGTGCAGAATTCTCTGGATTCTGTGCAATATCTTCTATTAAATTTTTCCTGTAACCTTGGGGGACATCATGACATATTTTGTTCTGTTTCTAAAGAGAATGTGTTAACAGAAGATAGGTCTGGGGGCTTCTGTCCAAATTACAATTTTTAGACAACCTGTGAAGTTTCACCAGCAGTAAGTCGTGGGCGATAGTGGGCTTTCCACATCCCCTGCCAGCCTAGCGCAGAGTGGGGTTTCCCGTGCTGCAATGGGAATGCGCTGTTGGCTCCTTTGCAGCCCAGCACCCACTGTAAGTGCCTGCTGCTTTTCGGCAGGGCTGCTGCTCGGCTGCCCCTTCCCAGCATGGGATTTTTCCGCCCCAGGTGTAGACCTCTGAACTTCTGTTGAACCTCATGGAGTGTCTTCTGGCCCAGTGCTCAAGCCGAGCAGCGTCCTTCTGATTGAAGCTCTGACATCCGGCGTGCCGTCTCACCCTCCTAATTTAATGTCATATACAAACTTGTTAGCATGTAGTCTCTGTCCTTGCCCAGGTCTCTGGTGAGATGTTGATTGACATGGGCCACAAAATTAACCCCTGCATGGCTGTCCTTGTTGCTGGCTGCCAGTGGGGTGTAAGCCATTGATCAATGCCCTTCAAGTCTGGGGATTCGGGCGGTTTTCAGCCCACCTCACTCCATTCATTCAGGCAGTATTTCCTTCTGGAAGGCATGAAAATAATACTTACCAACTCAGTAGATTTAATTGCTATAGGTTTGATATGTGATGAAAATTAGTGCAAATCATTTGACATTTAAAACCTTTTAAACAATTTAAGAAGTTCTAACTTTCACTACAAAGACATATCCTTTGCTTTTCCTCTGCTTTCTCAAAACATATAAAATACGCAACCTCATGCTTTAGTTTCACAATAGTGAACTGTACTTTCAATTAGTATTTTAAAAGTGTACCTTAACTCATTCCCTGTTCTGGTACTGCGGATATGATAGGGTAAAAAAAGCTACTGTCATCAAATGTAATACCTTATAAAGATTTAAATAGCTTCATTCCTAATTTAGATCTGTATTAACAAAATGGTAGATTTTTCGGCATATTAGAAATTGTTATCTCACTGGGAGATACAATTTGAATATGAGTTGCTTTTCATACAGTATCACTGTGTTTAAAAAGTCATCTAGGCACCCGGTCTAATTTTAGACAGATGCAAGTTGCATGAAATAAACTTTTTTGTATTTGGCTTTAAAAGTGAACTCCCACTATAATACTTTTTTCATCTTACAAATAACGTTACCTTTTTTTTTCCCCCCTCCTTTTGAACTTCTGACTCTAAATGAGCTTGTACGGCATTTATGGGTTTTGTTTGAATAGCACATGCTAGGCATATGTCAAGTATTGCAGTACGTATACATGACACAGTTTTGAAAGATATTGCCTTTAATTCCCTACTGAACACTGTCGGAGCTTTATGGAAGTGAATTACACAAACGTTAAGGCACACTAGGAGCCAGCGCTCGTCCTGCCCTCGTGGGCACCTGGTGAGGAGCATGCATCTGGGCCATGCCCTCCGTTTCCCGTGGAGGTAACATGAGATTTTCTCACCCTCGAACCAGGCAGAGGGGAGGCCAGCGCAATGCGGTCTTGCTCGTAGAGTTTCTCTCAAAAAATCTGAGTTTTTAGGAGTACCCTGCAAGGGAGGGGAGGTTCATTTGCGCTTGTGCAATAACCAAGAGGACTGAATATGCCAATTCTCCATGAGTTTTGCAAAACTTGCTTTCACTAGCAAAGCTCTGTTAGTGTAGGGAAGGTTAGTGTGGTCTCTTTGTTTTATAGGATTTTGAATGTTGTCTGGTGCAGAGATAACACTTGCTGTTTAACGTGCCGTTAGCTGCAGTTGTAATCTGAGGAATTAACTCTATTTTATAGATGTCTACTAGTGCTGGCGTTGCATAATGAAAGTAAAGGAGAGTTTTCAGATTAAATCCACATGAAAGGAAGGGCTATTTGTATTCATATGCTAAAATGATAGGAGAGGTTAAGTTAGAGAGTTTGTCCCAGCTGGGGGGAAACGAATAACATTGATAGAAGTGTGTAAGAAACATTAGAACGGCATCACGGGTCACCCTGTGTTATAGACGGAGCTGGGAGAAAGCTAACAAAGTTTACTGTGTCATAACCACTTACCTGGGCAGCTGCTGGGGCTAAAAATACTATCTTGGGTTTTCTTCCTGTCTGTCATTAAATAACAGTCATCAAAATAGTATAAAACTTGAATTTGCTCTTTAGAGCGTGTATTGATAGACACTGGGGTAGGCAGGGATACAGTGCCAACTAAGGTTTTTTTATTAATGTGCTCAAAATTGAAAACGTATATTTAATATAAAAAGTAGTATAATTTTCTACTTTACCATCCCTAGTTACATTTATTGTAATTTTGGCATAACTCAGAAGTAGTTTCATGGAGAAAGGTCTTTTTTTGGGGGCTTGATTTTGATTTTTTTGTTTGTTTGTTTGTTTTTAACAGAAGAATCTAGACTAAGTGTGTAAATAAAGGTTTCATTATTCTCGGGGAGGATATCTCCCTGTGCTCCGTTAGAACAGTGAATGGCACCCACAGGAATGCTGCAAATCTCAGTAAGCTCAGAGAAATGGCTTATTTACAGCAATTTATTTTATTTTTGTATTACATATTGTAAGGAGTCTGCTTACAAAAGCAAATACATTATTTGCTCTTTAAACTAGAGAATGTAAACCACCTTCATTCATTAGCTTCGCTGTAAGCTGTGTCTTTCTTCCGCTAAACTGAAAATCCTGTTCATAAAACAGGATTTTTATATGGTATTTCGCAGGTTTTAAAAGCGATAGCAATGTACTTGTAGGTGTTTTATATACCCATCTCCTCTGTCAAGTTTTGTGGTATTATAAACCATCATTTCTTTTTTAATTGGTTTTTTCCTTCCTTGCCATCTTTGACAAACCTCAGAAAAGGGAGAGAGAGACTACAATGGAGAACAGTGAAACTAGTCACAGCAGCTCTGTCAGTGGCACAGCTGTAACAAAATAGAAAGTTTTCTAACTTTTATGAATTAAAATCTCATCAGAGCTGCTGAATCCATTTCAGGCAGGTTATCTTAATAGCATTTTTCTTTCCACTGATCTATGACAGCACGAAAAAGGGGAAGGTTGGTGACATTTGCTCAGAATTAATTCTGAAGGTGAAGGGAAGTTTCTATTCCTTTTATAAATAAAAATGACTGTAGCCAGCATTTGGCTGAAGGTGTATTGGTAATGTGGACAAATATACTTACATATTTTATAAATAAGAAAACCACAAAGTTGTAATATATAATCAGCAGTGTGTAACATATTCTGTCTTGACGTATGAATAATTAATTGAAGTATGGTAAAGCTACTTATTTGTACTCCTGGAGCAATGATCCAGATGTTGTCTCCTATGAAACTAAAATGTATTTGCATATTGACTGCTACTTTTAATGGTCTACATCAATAAAAGAGGGGTATCTTCTGCTAATGTATGATGTTGCTGGCCCAGAACATTAGGGATGCAAAAAGGGAAGGAGTAAGGAGATTCCTTCAAAAAGTCAGAAGTGGGTAACTTACCTTTTACGCCTGAGCATCAAAATGATGTAAGTGCTGTACAAGAGCAGCACACAGTGATAAATATTCAAACAGAACTATTCTTTGTTGATGTCCTTGTGCCAGTCAGTGTAGCCACACTTGCAACACCTTTTTCTGAAGTCGTGTTACTATGTATGATTGCGCTTGTGGCCCGGGGGTTGATTTGTCAGGTCCACCAAGGACATTCAGCGTTAGAGTCAGGATTGCAAACCCACATTTCTTTTCTAGTAGTCCTGTGCTGAATGCTCTCTCTCTTCCTTTGTTACATTCACCTGAACAAGGAATATTACAGTAACATTAACAAAATTAATGTAAGTTTAATCCTCAGTATTTTCCAGGCAAAGAAAACTGAGAATAGCTTCTTCAACTGTGTTGAAGAAATACAGGCAAGATCTTCAATTATCTTTGTATTTGCTTAACATTGTACAAAAATATTTGCGATTGGATCACCAATAATAACATTTTACATAAATATATTAAACTTGCTTTGTCATCTATCTTGAAGTCAAAGTTGAAAATTATCATTCCAATTTGAGGTTAGAAATTAGGTATTTTTAGTTCTTGAAATAAGTGTTACTGGTATTCTTTAGTGGTTGAAATGTAGTATAACAAATTCAGATCACAATAAATTTTTTTTTCAGCTGAGTCTCAAACAAGACCTGACTATTAGCTGAGAAATAAATGCTGATGAGTGTATTTTGCTGTGCAAGCATAAATGCAAAGATGGCAACTTTTACCTTAGTTAAGCTTTCTCTCTAATTAGCAAAAGCATTGTTCTTGTTCCTTTATAATTTTTTTCTAAACTAATTATTTTCAAACATTCATTCCTCACTAAGAATTAATCACATGTGAAGTTTAAGTTTTAAAAATTAAACAGTGTTTGGAACTCTACAGACATGAAGAGTGTGCTTTTTGTCTTGCACCTAATGCTCAGATCTCCCTAAATCTCCACCTCTCAGAGTGGGGTGGACCTATAGTGCTTACTTACTAAAATTGCATCACTGGACCAAAAAGAAATTTCAGTGGGCTTTTCCGGATGGGATTCTTCTTTGTATATTGGATTGTGTCTATGTGATTTACTATAAAACGAGTAAGAAATCAAGCTGCTGGCATCTGATGTCTGCAGTCTTTTCCTCCACCAAAATGCATGGCAAAGTTCTTGTTCTTTATCTGTTACTGCTAGATTGTCTGAAGCAGATACTTTATTTAGCACGTAAAAAGCCATCATAAAATTAAACCACTGTGGTATCCAGAGAGATCATTATGATGGTTCTGTATTAGGATATTAGGTATATTTTCTTTGTTGTAACCAGTAGCAAGACTCTTCTTTGGTTCTTTATCTACTTTCCTTTGTATAATTAACTGTTTCATGATTTCTCCGTATTTCAACAGCAAAGAATTCTGTATTTTCTCTCATTGTTGCACAAAGTTAATATGAATTGGGAATAATGTCACACTTTTTGGGTGAGATTAGATCCCATACGCACATGTATGAAATGCAGTAAATTCTAATATTTATACCTTGCTCAGACTCTGAGAATGCCATTAGAAGAGTAATATTTAGATTAGTTGTCAATTTTACATTGCCTTACCGAGCTTCTTTGCTTTTAACAGCCTTTAATTTCGGATGGGGAAACAGCCCTGCACCAATTCTTTAGCAGGCCAAAATGTCAAAACCTAAATAGCTAAAAGAGCATTCTTTGCTGATGGCCCATATCCCTGTGCTCATTCTACAAAAAAAAAACCCCAAATCTGTTGATTTCCTGTACGCCTCTTGTGTAGCATACTTGTAAAAGGAGGTCCTCAGAGTCTTTCCACTGTGATTATGCTATTATGTCAGCTAGAAAGGTATACAGAAACTCACTTCGCTGTTTTGAAGATGAATGTTAAAGGCAAATAGTTGCTTTCTAGAAGCCTAACGTATAAAGCCAGTGCTACTTTTGAGTACTGGGTAGACAGTGTCTCTTTTAGAGGGACACAATTACAGACTGTAACTAGAAAGGGTATGTGTTCCTAGGTGCATCAGATAAATTTTTTGTTTTGTTTTGAAAGCAATAGAAAAGTGTTATACAAGGGAATGAAAGAAAGAAAGAAAATACGAAGCGTTTATGTACCCAGCTACCCAAATGTTGCAGAAGGCATTACTTTTGACCACTGTAATGTTAAACATCACCTGCAGCACCCTTAATTTTATGCACAGAAGTTCACTGTGGACTTCCATAACGAGATGACGAAGAAAAGGATACTGGAAAAAAACAGTCAGTACCATAATTTCTAAATAACTCGATAGAAAATTGATTATGCAAATACTTGTTTTGAAAATTGTATAAGATGCTTAAAGTATTGCGATGTTTAAAATCACAAGTTTGGTCCTTCATAGTACATTCAGTAATTTAACATTTAAAAAAAAAATCTTGGTTGATCTTGATTACTTTCCTACAAATGCATTCATTTGTGCTTGACTATTCACAAGTTTGGGATATCTTTCAGAATTATTATTCTTTACATATTATTAATTCTGACTCCAAATACTGCTTGTAACCATGCCTGTAAAAACAGTTCTATTGCTTACAGTTACTAAGCATCAACAGCTGAGGAATAACATGGGTAGGATATTATTTGTATATTCCAAATCTATAGACTTTCATTTCATGTGCAAGAGTTAATTGGCAGTGCACATCTCAGATTTTTTTTCTGCTTCATCTGCTTGGACTCCGATCTTGCACAGGCATCAATATGTACTTAGCATAAACATTGCAAACAGCCTCACTGAATTCAGTTTAGAAGTCGTAGATACTAAGGTCCAAATGAAAAGGCTCAACAGTGGCATTCCTAAGAAATCAAAACAATTTACTTGGTTACTATAACCAGGCATTATAGTACTTGATTCCTACATGCCTACACAGATGAGGCTGAGCTGCTGTTGGTCCTCCATGGAACTCGGTGAGCTTCCATGCGAGTGGATGATGTAGCTGCCCAAATCTACTGCAGCTGTAGGCCTAACCTACAGTCAAGCCTAGGGATTCGACCAGTTACACTTAAGCTTAATTTTGAACATGTGCACTGTCTCGTGGAAGATAAAT
Source organism: Stercorarius parasiticus (assembly GCA_013396915.1). Classification (NCBI taxonomy): domain Eukaryota; kingdom Metazoa; phylum Chordata; class Aves; order Charadriiformes; family Stercorariidae; genus Stercorarius; species Stercorarius parasiticus. The sequence continues at coordinate 709,382 of VWZL01000529.1, read as the reverse complement.
GTGTGAAATACAGCAGGTTTGACTGCTTGCCAGTCAGAGCAATTCATTTGACTTTCCTTTGGCTCTCTTGCATTTTGGGACCTTATTCTGGGGCTTGTAGTATTTAAAAACCAGTTAACTTCATGTCTGTGCAGAGCTCAATTATGTATGACTTTTGGAAGAAAGAACAGGAGATTAAATCAATGACAATTCATCATATTACATCTCTCTCTGGCAAGCTTAATTGTAAGAATATTTGCGATTCCTACCCCTGTTTCCCTGTACTTTCCCCAGGATGGTGCCAGCCCAGAGTGAGGGTTGCTAGTACTGTATGCCAATCAAAAAAGGAGACTAATCTTTCCGATTTGCAAAGAAGGGGGTGGCTAACTAAGAGCATGCTCCTGATCTCAGCCTAGAAAAGCATGAATGTGAGAAAGTGCCTCCCCTCTCTCCTTCTAGGCTTTAGCACATAAATAGAATTGCTTTTTTTGGCATATCAAATTCTCTGGCTACGTCAGAGGTTGAACCTAGCCAGGAAGGAGCAGTAAAAAAACAGTTTTAAGTTCCCACATAAGGCAGCTGGAACACTTACTCTGTGTCTCTGCACTCGTGAGTTGGTTTCGAACATACTGTCGTAGTAATCCAGAGCGCAGACGAGGCCTCACGCTGACTACCTCTCATGCAATAAAAACCAAGCTCATACAGTAGTTCATGTTGATTACAGTCGAGCATCTTTTGGCCACACGATTCAGGGAGGTGGTAGTGGGGCGAATAGTAAACAAAAGAAATGAAATTAATTAAGACGTTATTCCAGTGATGTATGCGGTATACACAATACCCATAATACCAACCCCAACTGAGGGAGGTCCTACAGCTTCTTGTAGGAAATAAAAGTGAACTTGGCTATGCTATAGTTTATGTTGTGCTCTACAATGTAACAAAAGATGTCATCTGTTTCCTTCAGGCTGAGCCGGATTTACCAGGATATTGTGTCCAAAAACCACACACACACCTGTATTTTTTTGAGGAAACATGATGCTCTTTTACCTGTTGCAATGTAATTGGATTATGCATGTACAAATGACTTGTTTAGCCTGCCAATGAATGTTGCTAATAACTTACCAAAAAAAAAAAAAAAAAAAAGCATATTTTTTGTATTTTTTTCCTCAGAGGCAAATCCAAACAATGCTAGATTTGGGAAACTGTTTACTGAAAAGCATTTTCTAATAGATCTCTGAAGAAGTGCAATTGTATAATTATTATTGTTCAGTGCATACAGTACATTGTCTCCATCACTCTGTACACTGCTGCTATTAGTGCTTGTTCTAATAAATCTCGATGTACACTGTTTAAACTGCTGTCATCTGTGTTCTGGTTTGTTAACATAAGAAACACTTTAGAATATGGTCCTTGAATGAGCTGTTTGTATCTAGTTAAGTGAATTGACTGTTAATTGTAAAATTCTTCAATATATATTGTACAGCTAGATTTTGGAGAGGTGGGTGATAGCGGCAGCAATAGCACTGAACCAGCGGCTTCTCACTAGTGTCATCCTGTTCCTTTCTAACCTTTTTCCACTGCAGGATTATTTTTATAAAACTTTTCCCATGTAATTCTCTGTGCAGTTCCTTTAAATCTGGCAGGAGCTACCAACTGCAGTCTCAAAGAAGATAATTTTCTTTTTGGCAGTTCCCGGTTTTATCTTCATGCTACAGCTGGTAAGCGCCTTCTGCTTTTTTTTTTTTTTTTTCACTTCAGCTCGCTCTTTGTGATTAAAGGCAGTATGTTTCTAAAGTTTTGTGAGAGGGTGTAGGGAAAATGGTTCCTGATGTTCTCTAATAGAATTGAAAAAAGAGGTGTGGAGGGGGAAAAAGAAAAAAAATTACTTGACACCTACCCCTTCTGGCATCTTGGAAAAATAACAGTATGTGGGATTTTTCCATTATGTGTTCTTGTCGGTTGCTCAGCCCTTAAATCAATTACATTCTGTTTAAAATGAAAACATAATGGAAAACAAGAATTTGGTTTGTGTTGTTTCTTGGCATTGTAGAAAGAACAAGTGTTCAAACAGTCTGGAATGCTGCCTGAGTGGAAGCAGCAGCAAAGGAAGGGAAAACACTTTTTTCATGAATGGCAATGCATTTTCTTCTGTCAGAATACACATCTGATCTCGTCCAAACCGATGCTCTGAGCCAGGTTGTACACTGGGAGCTTATTGCCTGTTAAACAATTCTACGGGCGAAATTCAGCTCTGGTTTCACGTCTGTGTAGTTGCCTCTGAATGCTCTGCAATACACATCGAACGCTTTTTGATAACTGGGGCTCAGCAAAATTACTGTGCGTAAGTGAAGTGCAAAAAGCTACATGTCATTACTTAACTGATTTAAAAAAAAACAACACAACAAACCTTTGGGAATAGATTAGAGTGCAAGAGGCCTCTGAGGCAGCACTACCAATCTGACATGTAATTTAGCATTAAGACCATTACTTAAGTATGGAAGTAAATTTTATATTTAAATTTAATCTAACCAAGAGACAGATGATACTTCTTCTTAACCACAAACATGTAGGCACTGTGGTGTGGTGAAGTGAGACAGTGTGGGAAGCTATTGACAAGATTTCATCCTGACTCAGCGAAAGGAGTTGCCCACAGAAAGCTGTTCCAAGATTCACTGCCGGTACAAAAATCTGTTCTGATGTGATGATACACAGCATTTTTGCCCAGCCAATGTATCAAGCCACACGGTTCTCCAAGTCCTCATTAGCTTATTAAATATTTAAGTTGGTCTAAATGTTAAAAACCACAAAGTATGCAATATTGACTGTTCGTGCACCTGAATATGCAGAATTATTTTTCGAGTAAGTAATCGTTATTAAATCAGATTAAAAGAAACTAAGCTGAAACACCATTCAAAACTAATGAGGTACTGTGGTGAGCTGAGGAGGTACTCTATTTTGACCAAGTGGTGAGTCTAATTTTACTCAAGGTCAGTAAATACCATGTCTTGTATTTAGACTGTGCTTTTTCTTCCTGAAAGATGTGTCTAAGATGTAACTATTAGGCAGAGTAGCTAAGAGACAGGCTAGGTTGTATATCCCATATCTGTATCCCAAGTGCGTATTAATAATTAAAAAAAAAAAAGAATTCAGAACAACTTAATAAAGTATGCATAAATGCATGTTACAGACATGAATCTGGTGTGAAGACTTTTTTACCTGTGATTAGAATCATGGAATTGCCTCGGTTGGAAGGGACCTTTCAGATCATCCAGTCCAACCATCAACCTAACTCTGACAGAAACCATCACTAAGCCATATCTCTAAGCACTGTGTCTACCCGGCTTTTAAATACCTCCAGGGATGGTGCCTCAACCACTTCCCTGGGCAGCCTGTTCCAGTGCTTAATAACCCTTTCAGTGTAAAAAATTTTCCCAATATCCAGTCTAAACCTCCCCTGGCGCAACTTGAGGCCGTTTTCTCTTGTCCAAAGATTACATTTGTAATCACATAAAAAAGTTGCAAAATCAAATCAAATATTTAGTTGCTTTTCTCACTGATGACAGTCTGGCTCTATTTCCTTCAGCAAAGAAACGAAACTCGTTACTGGGTCAAATTTCAACTTGAGCAGGTTTCTGGAGCAGGTTTTTTGACAAGTCAGTGGAGGAAAAAAGTATAATTAAGCATTTCCAAAGGGTTACACTTGTTGGACTGCAAGTGGACTACAAGTTCTGATATGGACAGTCAGTTATTTTTTTTTAACTGATAAAATTTGAGGTGTAGATTATCTTTTAAGTTCCTCTTTAAGCAGGCTGTTTTTGAGGGCCTGGCATTACATTTAGCAGTCAAAGAAATTGAGGTGATACAGCACAAGGGCACATCCATTCTTCAGTTCTGGTTCAAGAGCTGATTTCACTGAAGTGCTCATCAGACAACCTAGCACAACAGTGTTAGGCTGCTTTTTTGTTCGGTGGCAAGAATTTTTTTATGTCACCTGTCTGTTAAAACGTTTCGTATCTGGAAACTGCTCAAGCATCTTCTTGTTTTATGCCTACACGTGTGAAAAAAGAAAAGATAAATTAGGAAACTAGATGAGGAAGTATTCTCTTAGCATGAAAAGGAACAGCCTGAATAAGCATAGAGGTGACTATGAAAGAGGATACTGAGTTCTTGCATGCCCTACAAACACCTACTTCATTTTGTCTGCTTATAAATACTCTGTATCCAAAGATCTGAGAGTATTTTATAATACTAGTCAGTTCTTGCAGTATCCTGCTCCGGGAGGTGGTCTATTACCCCAGCCACACACAGTGGTTTCATAGACTGAGGTTAATTGCCCAGTATCACAGAACAGCTAGTGGCAATGCCAAGAATAAATCCAGTTCAAGCCTGCTGCTCAGATAAACACGTAAGGAGAAGCACCAAGGAACAAGATATGTCTACTACCAAAGGAAGTATTGTATAGAGATAACTGTGCCAGCGCCCATCAGACAGATGAGCACGGACAATACGAATTATATCACAGTAGACAAATCCTTTGTTTTGTAATCTTTCTTCAGACATAGTGGCGCAGCAGCAGCAGCTCCAGTTCTGCATGCTCGTACAGGTGGGCACGCAAGCCCACAGAGCCGTCCTCTAACACAGACACAGCCCTCACAGGTATTGGAAAAAGGGATTTAGCCATTCGGGCAGCATCCTCCAAAGGAAAGGCAGCATTAGACCTGCTTTAGATTTCCAGATTTGTCTTCACAAGCTAATACTGCTAGATGATGGAAGTAGCTTCATTGTATACAGTAATGTTTATGTAACAAATGACCACTTCTTTTGGATGAAAGGTGTGCCCACTTCTCATAGGTAGTGAGTTTAAATGCAAACATACCATCTCAGCAAATCTCTCTCTGGTGTACTACTTCTGCATTTCTTTTATTAGTAAATGCTTCACAGCTAACACATCCATCTGCCCATTAAAAATACTGCCAATAGTACTAGAGCAATTACAAAGAAGCAAAAGCTGGGATATTTCATACGCTTTACCCAGTGATAGTCATTTAATATCGTATTACTTGAAGGTGGACACACGAAACATAGATTAAGTAGTCTGCACATGCGTAAACAAAAGTCTGAAACCTGAAAGGTAAGTCTGTGGAAGAGCCTATAAAACTCATCAGAACGTATGCTCCTTAATCTCTTTTGTGTTTTCTTTTCGTCATTAACATGGCTCTAGTGAGGAGGCAGTGAAGTGGCACAAAGGAGCCGACTGTGCAACACATTCCCTTTTCATCAAGTGAACAGATGTTGCTTGTATAAAGGTGAAAGGGGGCTGATGTCAGCCAAAAGGCACAGAGAAACCAGTTGAACTCCACATCTCATAGCCTTTCGTGGATGTAACGCTCACAGTGCAGTGCAGCTTTTAATACTTTGATTGCTGGACAAGTGTCACGCCATAATGCAGCACCTCCTGGCAGGAGATCTGCCTTTTACGTGTATTGCAGCACAGATCATGAATATGTATTACCACAGTCTGTTCTGTGGCAGAGGGCGGGAGGAGGTTCCAACAGAGTTTACTTGAGCTGTAAACCTGCAGTATTGTACGGGAAACATAGTAATGGTGAGTGTGTGTGTGTGTCTTCCAAATGGACTGCTAAAAGTGACCTTGAAAATAATTTAGAACAGCCCAATGGTGTGTTTTGGATATCTGTATAGAAAAGGACAGCAGTGTTTCCTGTACCTTTTTGAATTTTTTTTTCAAATCCCTTCTAATTGGTGAAGAAACTGTTCACACACAAAAGTCCCATATAAATAAAACATAAAAATCCATTAAAATACTTACTTCTAGAAGCTTCTTATTAAATTTTTCTCCTGAGACTACAGATAAGATTGGAATATTCAAAAGGATCTGGCTCCACAAGAAGTAAAACATGCTTTAAATTTGGGGAACTTAAAATGTTTTAGGACTAGGCTTCTGATGAGTTGCCTCCTTGAATTTCTGAGTTCTCTAGTTTTGATACGGTCTGTCTATCCTGCTGCCCAGAGAGGTTTCCATAAGGAACTAACTGAGTTTCAGATACAGAAGAAGTGACTACATTTTTTAACTGCTTTACTAAATCGAGAGCTTAATAAAGCAAGTCCACACAAAATTAAAATATTGCCATAGCAAATTTAATTGTTCCCCTATAGTGCATAATTAAAACAGCATTTGTGAACTGATTTGAAATTTTCACTGCACTTGGACTATATAATAAAGCAATCCAACATGGAAGTGTCTCTGCTGAAGCGAAGTCTGCTGCAAACCTTCATCTTGCTGTAATTCACTTTCCGTAATGGTCTCAAAATACCATGATGCTTTTTGAGCAGCAATCACTGCGAGCGCTACGCCAAGTGACCCCGGTCCCGCAGCAAACTGCTAGACCAGGAGTTCAGTGTGACGGTGGCACTGTCTCCATGCTCGGGAACTCCCAAGTGGTGTAAGTCATGGTATTAAACTGCCTGGTTTTGCTTATACAAGAGAATCTCTAGACAAGCTCCACCTTGCAACAGCAAAAACCCTCAAGTGCTGATAAAGCCACTTAGGTAGTAGAAAAAAAAAAGCAGCAGCGTATTTGGCCGCATAAATTGTTATTTTTATTGCCTCCTGAAATATAAAAAGATCTATATTGCACAGGTCCTTGCTTTCTAGGGAAATACTCATGCCATCTGCTGGAAAGTTACAGAATTTAGCAAGTGATTTTTTCAGTAGCATTTTATTTTGCTGATTTTTAGGTGTTAAAGTCTTGCACTTGCTCTTTTGTAAGGGTCTATAGGTAAATGCAATGTATTTCAAAGGCACTTAAGTCAGGTGGTCTGGTAACTGACAGCACCTTTTTGTACACTGAGAAGATATTAAGTTACCATCATAATTTGGTACTGATTATGTGGGTTTAACCCTTTCAAGTGAAACACCAACTCAGTTTATTCAACAGTTAACACTTAAGACTCCTTTTCTCCCCTCAACTGGCATCCTCAAAGGTTGTGCAGAAGGCAGGACTGTACTCCGGGTTTTACTATTAATTAATCTCCAGGTTCATATCAATATGATGTAAGAAAAAAATACAGTATTGGGCATCAAAATTCTCAGCTATATGTAGCTAATAGTTCCCTGCTCTGCTGCTACTCCATGGCTAAGACCCGTTCTGAAGAAACAGAACGTCATCTGCCATATGAAGTAAACTATCTTGCTCTTCGGTCCAGCTGAAGATAGAGCAAAGAAACCGCAGCACACAGAGCTGAATAAGCTACCTTGCAACTGCTCCCCGTCTTGGGGCTTGTGATGTCCTCGGGCAAACTTTACAGACAGCTGCAGTCTGCTGCGGCGGACGGACAACTCAGACAGAAGCAGGAGAGAGCGCGGCAGTTAGGAACAGAGAGCAGAGTTAAGCTGGAATTATAGGGCCAGGAAAATCAATTTAAAAACCCCATAGAAGTAGAGCATTATATCTTTACATCACTTAATATTTTTCCTGGCACAGAATCCCACCTTCCAACTGTAGATGAACCTGCTCTGCAGATGAATTGGCAAATGAGGCTTCTGACAGTAAGAGTCTTGGTTTCTTCATTTATTTACGAGGGTCAGAGGGTATATAATTAGAGAGAGAAGGGGTAACGCAAAGAGAGTGCGTTCTCGTGATCGAGAAGATGGGTTAAAAAAAAAAAAGGAATAATTTTGTCTCTGACACCAACGAGTTTGTATATGATTCAGGGGAGCTCACTTAAGAACAAAGGCCATCATAGACGGATACCAGGCAATCTGGGGGGGGGGATTTTTTGGGTCATATTTTTTCGTTTATTATTTAAGATGGTGCCTGGGTCATGGTGAGGGTCCGAGTCTGACCTCGTTCCAATAATGCATAAAGGCGGGCTAATATTGGGCTAGAAAAGCCCTTTTATTCTTCTAGGAAGCATCCTGTGTGATGAAGGCAGATGGGATGCTTTGTCACTCCCGTCATGTGGCTCTGTGCTATGGGGTAGGGAAGGTTACAGCCCTGGAACTCCCCAGAGGTAGCTTTGAACCCTCACGTGAGCAAGGATTTTCATCTGCACAACTCGGTGAGACAAGGCAAGATTTTTTTTATTCAGGTGCTGACTCAGGCATAACGTGTGCACAGCGTGTTTTTCATTTATTGGTTGCCAAAAATGAGAGGGTGCCAAGGCTGCAGAAATGATGGAAGTTTGTAAGAACACGCATGCCAAATCCAAAAGTGCCTGGTACTGGAGGGGCGGGGGCCATATCTTCAGTTTCTTGACTTGGATGCGCAAAATTAGTGAATGTTTTTCTGAACATGGCAATGTTAATATAGTTGCACTCTGACCTGTGGCATGAGGGTGATTCAAAGAGCTGCTGCAACATTTTTGGAGGATTATAGGGTGTTAGAGTAACAGGAGTACCATGTAAACATATCAAATGAAACTATTTGTTAGCAAAATTAGTCCTAGGAGCAGATTGAGTATGATCTATGACCACATACTAAGCAAGAGAGATACAAATACATTTTGAATAAACAGTGCCAGCTGAGCTTAATAACCTGTAGAAAAAATAGTATCCTGTCAAACAGTTATAAGACATATACAGGATAAATCTAAATCAAGACTGAATGGGCAATCTTAATTTAAGAATTTCCTTAGCTTTTCCTTCCCTTTAAAACCTTTTACCTTCTGTTGAGGTGTTATGATTGAGCAAATATGTGCAGGGGTTTTTTTTGCTAGCGCAGTGTAATATGAATTACAGTCAGACTGAACTGCAGCGTTTCACGTGATTCCGTTGGGTCTCTATATAACCAGCTTTGATTTTTCAGCACCCTCTAGAGTAAGCAGAAAGCTCCAGCAGCCTTTCTGTTCATCTTGGATACCTGAGGTCGTATACTCCTCTTTTTGCCTTTTTATTGGACTTCACCAATACTCTCAACACCTGAAAATAGTTATGGAAGTATTGGAAAGAACTAAATTGAAGCATGTTAAATTATTAAATAAGCGATCATATTATAAAAACTGTCCTTAAAATGCTTTTCATGTGAAAACCCTACTTCAGAAAAAAAGAAAACTAAAGAAAAGTTTTGACCTGGCAACCAGGGATAATCATATTGAAGAGTAGCTTTGCAAGCCCGTGGCTGATGTTTTACCTGCTGTAACTGCAAAAGGAATCTCTGGAAGATGTGCTACAAGGCTTAGCAGCTCACCAGTCTTGCAAGAAAATCAAGTCATCGTTTACATGAGGAGGGGTCGGCTCCTGCTGCCTCCCTCACAGATCCTCCATGGTGCTGTCTGCTGACTCTCTGTTTTCCCTTTACAATTTTGTACCTTTTTACACTTGTGTTTTCCCTCTTGGATCCTTGAGCTGTTCCTTAATCCTATGTCAATAATCTCCCTTCTGTCTGCCATTTCACTTTTGTTATTTTGCATAATTCTCACGATTTAGCGAATTTCTCTGTATTTTGAGCCAAATACGTGCAGCTGGCCTGTCTCAAAACTGGCCCCTTGGGTCACAGACGGCTGAGTCCGCAGGAGAAGAATAACATACAATGAAAGCCCCCAGCCACCTCTAATCTTGCACTTTGGCCCAGGTGTTCCCGAAGACCTCCACACCACTTACTCCCCAGCTGAGCTTCCACAGGTAGGTTATGGAAGCGCTGGTGAAAGGCAATACCGTCTCAGCAGATGTACCAGCTGTCATGAATGGGTAATTCAGGCGCTCTCCCGGAGCCCATCTGCGCTGCTTTGGGGCTTGTTGGGAAAACACGAGAATTCAGCTGCAGCAAGGACCCAACAAACAGTAGTACATCAATAACTCCTCACGGGAAGCTAAGGGTTGCAGAAGTTACTGTCTTCTGTTTGTAAGATTGTAAATTTTGTTTTCAAACAGTGGCGTTAAACTGCCAAGGAAAGGGCAACCGTTTCCCTATCAGTTTACACCGGTAATTCATTATTCATCATTCAGAATTAGAGAGCTTAACTGAAGGTCTTTGAGAGAAGTCTCGAGCTATACACCATAGAAGCTTAGTAGCTAAGATGCTGTTGATTCTTTCCAAGCAACATATAACTTGATTCAGTTTGACAGCTTTTTATTTATTTTATTTAAAAAAAAAAAACAAACGTTAATTTGTTTGAAAGAACATTCTAAAAAGAATTGAACATGGACTTGATGTTACGCTTGGATGTTACTGGAAGTTACTCTTGATACAGAGCTTTTTATTATTACCATTACAAATGTCATAATATGTTTGCTGCTGCAACCAAAAACTTTGTTAAACAGGTCGGTGATGGAGGAAGACTAGTTCCAGTGCCTAGTCTCAGTGAAGCTGATAAATACCAACCTCTAAGCCTTGTGATTAAGAAAAGAAAATGTTTGCTGTCAAAAAAATCTAAATTTGCTTCGACACCTTTCACATTAAAAGACATTCTTCAAGGGGAGAAAGAAATTTCTGCAGGTAAGATTTCTGTCTTTCTTTGAAGAGGAAAAGTGCATGTTTTCTAGTAAACTCAGACCAGTAGACATAGTTTAAACTGTGCAGGTAGTACGATGGTTCTTTAGCACAGGGGTAATAACATTTGTCTTGCTTAGTCACGTAATAAATGTTTAAGAAAAAAGTACAAGTCGAACTGGTAAAAAAAAAAGGAAGAAAAGGACTTTCTGGAAAAAGAGAAAAAAAAAGCCTTGATATTTTCTGAACTAATATGAAACAAATTCAATTACTCCTTGATTTTTTTTTTCACAAACTGCAAGAGATTCCTGATAGATGTATTGATGTATGTTGATTAATTGCTACTTAAAATTTATTTTTAACGTTCACCTTTCTCTGTATACTTGCTTTTAAGTATGTAAGAACGGCCTCGGTTCTGCAGCTGCTCATGCCAGTACTCACTGGTGTTGAACTGGGAAGCATTTGATAAGAGCTATCCGACTGAAGTAATTGGATTTCCATAAGACTGTTTTTCCACATTTGTAATCTTTTTTTTTTGTGCGTTTAAAGGGCTTAACTGTGTTTAAATACCCTTTTCTATGTAGTATCAGAAATTTTTGAGGAGATTCTATGAGAATTAGGAGGTGCAAAATTGAACTATGCTCCCTGTGTTTTCCTTTACCCTCCTTTGAAAAGTCTGTGTAATTCTTGTCTACATGCTATGTTTTCTCAAAACAGTTTCATTGCTTTATTTCCTTTTGGAAAAAAGGTCCATTTTGACAAAAGCATTGATCACATTAATTGCACAACAATTGCATTAATTTAGAACTCTACTGAGACAAACCGGTACGAGCACAAGAAGACAGAAACACTAGTTGACCCCACAAAGGGGTGATTCCAGGACACAAGCATGATGAAAAAAAAAATGGAATCCCACTAATCCTCCTCATCTTGCATTCAGGACAAGTCAGCTTGAAAAAAATTGAAAAACCTCATTAAAAAGTCTGAGAAAAAGGTTGCGAAATCTCATTAAAAAGTCTCGCAAAACTTTACTAGTCTTTTCTGTAAAGGTTAGATGTCATGTGCAGAAAGTATTGTCCTCTAATGTAAGCAAAGAACTTTGTAATTGAATTTCCTTTTTTATGTGACAAATACAAGCATTTGCAGTCTTTTTAGAACTTTGAAAATTATATGAGCCTTTTTTTTTGTTTGTTTTAAATAGAGACAAACAGGATTCATACTAGGTGACTTCATGTCAGTTTATCCTAAAAGCTTTAAAGGATTAAAAAAAAAAAAGGAGTATAAACCCAGGCTCTCAAATGTATTTGGATGCCTAATCCCTGTGTTCTACCTGCTCTATTCATTTTAATTTGGCAACCAATGTGTTCTAATATTTTCCTGTTAGTGTAACATAAATGTATTTAAGGTTGTAAAAAAAAGCATTATAGAAAAGCTTTGGCACCTGCCCTTTGATCGTACAATAAATCGATGCAAACTTTCAAGTAAGTCAGAATTAATCTGTTGTTTTCCTTCAAAATAAGCTGTCATAGTCCCTGGAACCATCAGGCACACATGGGAAGTGTGGGAAGTCTTTCTAATTGTGACATGTCAGGTGAAAGGGAAAGTTAGTATTACTGGCACACCCATGTCTCATTCACATATTGCAAAAATGAATAAATGTTAGGTTCATGCGTACGGCATTTACACAAAATTCAGCATTATTTTACACACAGTGGCTTTCATTTTGTTCCTAGTTTTAATACTCTGCGTGGCCTCCACTAAGTCATTTCAGAGCCTGGGTCATTAAACCCGGAACACGCTCCATGTCTGGTCTGTACAAAAACCAGCAGCATACGTACAGGTAAAAGTACTTTAGGAGAATAAAGATAAGGACAGAAATGGACAAACAGCCCTAATCACCATTCCATGCCCAGGACATGTCACATGCAGGAGTGTGGGCACAACTCTGCCAGAGAGAGACATGGAAATCCCTCAGAGCCCTGTGCGCTCTCTTACCGCTAGTCATCAGTAGTGACACCGATAAATAAGTGCTCAACGTAGCTCTGAATTTCACGTCAAAATGGTTAAGCACAGGAGGAACGGTACCATTCATTCTTTTCTTGCTGGGTAAAAATAACTGTGTTCAGACTTTTCGTCACACAACGGCTATGTTCTTTTACTCAGGTGTCTCGTCTTACCAGTTGCTCAACTATGAAGACAAATCAGATGTTTCGCTTAATGGTAGAAGAGGAAATCAGATAATGAATGACGTTGGTTTTGATGTTGCTGGATCAGATTCTGTTGCCTTTAAAGCTTCATTTGGCGTAGTGACCAAACACGAGGTTGAAGTACCAACATTGCTGAAAGAACTTACTACAAGGTTATATTACATATTTTGTTTTCTGGTTCCATAATTATGTTTCGTACAGTTAGGTTGAACCTCTGAAATGGTTAGGTTTTGATTATTTTTAGCCAATGAATAGCAGTCGCCATCTGATATTTTCCAAGAGTCTCAGGCTAGATCGCTGGGATTAGACACATGACCTTCTGCATAACACGGGCTGTAGAATTTTTCTGAATTCTTGCTTGAATGACAGCACATCTTTCAGGCAAAAAAAAAAAGAAAAAATCCAGAAAGGAAGAGTCCATCCAAGGACTATTATTCTATACTATTGAAAATTTGAAAGTTACTTTGAATGACATTACCCAACTTCAGGTTTAAGAAATAGGATTTCTTTGCCTTTGTCTGACGAACTAGAGCGCCATATGCATTATTGCCAATGCGGGTGCTTCAAGGTTTCATGAGGTTATTACACAGCCTTATCTTTGAAAAGCAAAGCAGGTTTATCTACTTGAATTTTTCATAGCCTTCTGTGGCTCTTTCCAACATCCTTGCTGAGCTGTGGACTCTCAAACCAAACTTGCTAGCACAAATGTCAAACACGTAGAAATATGATGTGGCTAATTCTAGGTGTAATCTGCTAGTTTATATTTCAAAGATTATCCCTTGGCCACGGCGTCATCCCAGTGAATTCCAGTGTTGCATCCCAGTAAATCATTTACTATCCATGATGTGACATATGGTGTTTTCAAATATATATTGTTTTCTTGTGGTTATTTAGCAAGCGGGGCACCTTATTTTGTATCCGTAACCTCTCTTGTTCTGTACCTACCGTTTCCTGGTTTATTTGTAACCTCCAAACATTATCATTAATAATTGGGGGTGGGATGGGGGAAGAGGTCTTGGTCTCCTGATGAAAATATTCAGTGTTATAGGTCTAAGAACCAACCAATGCCTGTAGACATTTTCCTACAGCACTTGTTTTGTGATTGTTCCATGTTTCTGAGTGATATAGTTTTTTTCAGTTATAGTTGACACGTATCAGTTGAACAGTTTTTAGTCCACTGAGTGTAAGCCAGCTTGTATAGGCATCATTTAGGCTTCTAACCAAAACATCACATGGGCTTATAGAAGCCCACATGACAGCTATTGCTTATACCATCTATTTTCCATAAATTCTTACTGACATTAATTATATCACTATAAAAAATAAGTAAATTATTAATTAGAGTGTGTTGACAGCTCCTTACTGTCACTAAGAACAGCGTCAGATGGACAGGCTTGGAATTTTCTAGGATGTCCCACATATCCTCTCTAACATTTGTACATAACTGGCTTTCCTTGAATTTTTGAGCGTTCCCAACACTGAAAATCAATATTAAGTTTTCAGAGACTTCCTCAGTCAGGTGTTTTACTGCTATGAGACAGAAGTTACGGTGATTTACTTACTGATTTAAAATTACTAATTCTATTAGCTGCTTTGTAAATCGAGAATAATCTCTGAATTTGCTTCCTGCCTCCCTCTTGATTTTAGAAAAATAAACTTTGACCACTGTCTAGTCCATCAATCAAGAAAAAGTAGGATGGAAATTCTGTGCGTGGTCATGGAAAGTATTAGAACTACAAGGCAGTGCTCGTTAACTGTCCATACTGGAATGCGTGGAGAGACAATGAGGGTAAATATGCCCGACAAAGTTCTGTAACATAGATGAACAAACATAAAAAGCTCATTTTTATAATTTTATGGCTGGATTTTATTGCATTTTTACTGATGTAAACTCAGAAAAAAATCTGAAGTAAGTCAATATTATTACACTGGTGTAAACGGACTTAAAAATTGGTCTTGTGTTAGTGTGGCTTATGTGGCTGGGGGATGGGAAACGCATGAAAGGATGGCTAGGCAATGAGCCATTGCTTCGGGTGAAGCCTCAGCAAAAATGTGGAATTTACTTCTTAGTTTGAATCTCCAATAAATGTATAACCTATCTATCATTATTATATTCATCTTCTATAACACTTTGGAAGTTCAGGTTGTTACTATTTCAAGGGTTGACATCTTACTGTCTGTCTCATGTTCTTCCTCCCTCTCCCTCTCTCTCTTCAGCGTGGATGAATAATTGAACCTACAAATCTGCTGAGGTTTGCCCATTACTAGTATTTATAAATCATTCACGCAATTTTCAATGAGTGCTGCACCTTGAGTTATTATCTCTGTATCAAACTTTATTAAAATGCAAAGTTGTTAATATAAAATTCTTCAGTTGTGAAATCTGATCTTCAGTTTCAAAACTTCCTCCGGCATTACAATTCTCAATATATACAGTTAAGATATTATTTTGTTTATTTTTTCATTTCAATTTGTAACTTTTTTTCTCTGATGCTTGTCTAAATTATAGTTTCACATTATTGAAGATCAGAATTCAAAAGGACGCGACAAAGCCATCGTTTTTCCTGCGCATACAACTATTGCTTTTAGTGTATTTGAACTTTATATTCATTTGGATGGTAATTTCGGTAAGTGATGTGAATTACTGTCATTACTGCTATTATTTATAATGATCTGAGTTTTTAAAACAGTTTTCTTCCTCTTGATATACATGAGCCCCGATCCCATACAATGGTATGCTTTAATTTTATGCACGTAAGTCGTCTGACTTTCTAAGGGAAACAATTCTTGAAAAGATAACAAGGCAGGTGCTAGAAAATAGTCTGCCGTGGAAACATTTTTTTAGAAGTATGATTTTGTAATTTTTTTTTTTAAATCCCACAGTCACATGGAACAAAAAATCACTTTCTTATATTTCTAGCCTGTAAGGAACAGGCTTATGAGACCATCTGATCAGTTTTGCATAGAATAGGCAAGTAAAAAGACCCAAGTAAAGAAGGCAGCGTGCAGAACTTCTAAACTAACATTTTTTCCTGTTGGGGCTTTACTTTCAGTTGGATACATCATTACCATATATGGATATCTGAAGAAATGTAGGAAGAAATAATAACAATTACTGGAAACTAATAAAAGAAAAATTGCGTAGCTCCTGTAAGTTTTTCTCCTTTTGGGGAAAGGATAGCGCTTATGCTATTTACATTATTTGCACTGTAACACTATCAATGTTACCCATATTCACAGAATCGCAGAATCAAGAATGGTTTGGGTTGGAAGGGACCTTAAAGATCATCTAGCTCCAAGCCCCTGCCCTGGGCAGGGACACCTCCCACTAGACCAGGCTGCTCAAAGCCCCATCCAGCCTGGCCTTGAACACCTCCAGGGATGGGGCAGCCACAGCTTCTCTGGGCAACCTGTTCCAGTGTCTCACCACCCTCACAGGAAAGAATTTCTTCCTGATATCCAATCTAAATCTACCCTCTTTCAATTTGAGGCCATTACCCCTCATCCTATCGTTACACTCCCTGATGAAGAGTCCCTCCCCATCCTTCCTGTAGCCCCCTTCAGGTACTGGAAGGCCGCTATAAGGTCTCCTCGGAGCCTTCTCTTCTCCAGGCTGAACAACCCCAGCTCTCTCAGCCTGTCTGCATAGCAGGGGTGCTCCAGCCCTCTGATCATCTTCGATCATCTTGTTTGTAATAAATCAGGAAGTCAATTTAGGATTTGATCCAGTACTTGATGATATCAAACGTAAAACTCCGCACTGACTAGAGTAACGTTAGATGAAGTTTTAACCACCCGATTCACATGTACTTGAATCCAGGAAGCTCTGTGAGAGTCACCAAATTGTTTCAGGAATTGCTCGACTCTCTATAACATTGTGCCTTTCTGCAAACAGCAAGATAAAAGACCTGCTGAGTGAAGTAATCTCCATCTTGGCAGATCTGTACAGCTCTGTGGTTTAAAAGCTGCAAATAGCTCCGTACCCTTTGGCATACGCAATATAAAACTTCCCTGACGGGTACTCTGCGCTGGAAAGCAGCTTTTTACTGACAGATACCTTTACCCTGCTGTAAAAACTTTAAATATACTCCAAAGCAGGCATAGTCACTGGATTAAAAGGAAAACAGATAATACAGTATGGTAGTTCTTTATAGTCACTTCCATAATGCTCAACATTAATTTCCATTTTGGAAACTTGATTTTATTTTACCTTTGTGCAACGGTAGGTACATGTACAGTGTTTTTCCTAAAGTCATTATCAGTGAAACAATCAATGAAGCTGATAGTTGTATTTGCATAATTAAAGCCAATTCTCAATTGAGAAAGTTTAAAACGTGCTTTTTTTTTTTTAAGTTTCTTGGAATTGATTATCCTCATATACCAATTTGAAGGTTTTCTTTCAAGTTATGGATAGAAACTTAGGTGATACTTATTTTTATTTGAAAAAAAATATTTTCAGTAGTTGATTCGATGTTGGAAGAGATGACTACAGAACTCACAGCCTTGCTTATTATTTTTTATTTTTAGTTTCAAATGAGATCATAGAAACGTTTCTCCTTCAGAAGCGGTGCTTCCATTTATATGACACTGACAGTCGTAGTCCCTTAACATGGCCATAAATTGTCTATAAACCAAATCAAACTCTGCTGATGTAAGTTGAAGGCCACCAACATTTTAAAATTCCTGTTGAATCTGTGTCACCTGATTCTGTGGGCTATCACTGTGCGCAGACTTGCATTAAAAAGCGGTACTGGCCATTCAAAACATTAGCAAAGCTGAATTTAATCATGGTTAGCTTTATAGATGAGAAAGCATATTAAACTCGGTTGTGCATTTATTGCTTTTCTGTTGTGTTCTTCTGAAACCTTAATTTTTACAGAACTCTGTGTGACTCCAATTTCAAAAGGAGGATTCGAAAAAGAGAAATCGGGATCATCTTCACTGACCAAATTAAGGAGGTTAAAGAGTAATCTGTTTCATCGAAGTATGACTTTTGATACTTATATCCAAATGTCTTAGTTAGTGCATGAAGAGTGTATTTTTGGTTCTTTGTGTGCAAGATGAACATTTAATGAAGAAAATTTCAATAGAAAATGTACCTCTCAATTTCTTGTGTATTGAAGTGATTGTAAAGTTATTAAAATCTATATTTGAGAATCTGACTCACAAATAACAAACCTATGGTGTTGCTGTTCATTAAATCTTGAAAGATCTTAAAATAAAAATTTATGGCTGATGATAAACTGTTATGGAGTAATTATACAGCTAACTTCAGTTAACATTAAGCCTATTTCATATGCCTGCCATTTACAGGTAGTGTTATGCAGTAGAAGTTATAATCTATAAATAATATTTCTGGGCAAACTCGTGAAGTTTAAATACCAAAAAAAATCTTAGTATTTGAATGTACTCTTTAGGCTCTATGTTCTCATGGCGGGGACATGGGCAAGATGCCACCCTAGTTCTCTTTTCTCATTCTGATGTGAACTCAACATCCAACAGAACTGTCACCCTATGTAGCTATATTTTCTTCAGAACAAGATCCTATACTTTTAACACTCCTTGGAGTAAATATTTTTGGAAATCTGCAAATCTGAGTGAGAAGATAAGCGCTGAGCAGTAAACGCATCCCTCTAAAGGCTGCTCTGGATAGGTGTCCTTGCTCCATTGTATCCCGTTCTTGATCAAAGGGCTTTTATGGACCAAGCCCTCAGTGCTGCTCCAGTCCACGCTAAGGCAATCGGTCCTCAGTGGGTGTGGGACACCTCGGTAGCTGTAGCGGTCAAAAAGTTTGGCATCCAATTAAAACTAATCAGTCCCCGAAGAGAGAGGGAAAAGGTAGGTAGTTCCAGAAGTGATTTCTTCCTGGGATGTTTGGATGCTTAGAAATCTGCTAGGAGGCCAACCCGGAGTCCTCCAAATTCTCTAAACGTTTTAAGGAGTGCTGTGGTTTTTTTGCAAATACTAGAGGAAAAAAAAGTAAATTTACTATTTTTAGAAAATAAAACTAGAAATGCGAAAATGAAAGTGGTTAAACGGGAAAGCATGCAGCTGTGATTTGATTTGGCACCAATTTTTCAAAAGCTTGCCTCATGCCTACTTTTTTGGTGTATTTCTAAAAATATTATATAGGTTATATATAAAAAAGTTCTGGCTTTTGTCAGTGTCTTCTGTGGAAGTGAAGAAAAATTTTCATCATCCAGGGCTTTTGATGGGAAGTAATCTACAACGTGGCATGTTTAGAACAGTTTCATGAATCAGTTGTTATTTCCATAATTAAATTGACAGGTTGTTTTGTCAGCAGTTCATAATGTAATGACAAATCATTATTTTTTTTCTGTGTGCGTGTTCTTTTTCAGATAAAAGAGCAGTGGCTATCGTTGCTAACTCTGATGCTTACTTGGAGGACCTTTTTACGGATTATTATGAAAAAGCTGCGAGCATGACTGATCTCTCTACAAGCTATCTCAGAGAAGGGTCTCATATCCGAATTAATTTACTTAATAACAACATCCCCAAAGGCCCCTGTGTCCTTTGTGGAATGGGAAGCGCTAAAAGGGAGACAGTCTACGGGTGCCTGGAGTGCTCTTTTAACGGACAGAAGTACGTACGATTGCATGCTGTGCCCTGTTTTGACCTCTGGCATAAGAGAGTAAAATAACGGAGCTAGGTAAGTGCCTGGCGTCGCAGACACGGCCATAACTGTGCCACAAATTTTTCAGAATTAGTAATAATGACTCAAATGGTTGAAAAGCAAAATAGCGAAAGTGCAAAACATTTTATTATGCTGTTATCTTCAAATTATTTGCTTCACAGTCAATGACCTTTTACTTGAAAACTTCCTCGTGCATTCCGGGACATTGCTTTTCTTCTTTCTAGAACCTTCTCCTTTCATTATCGCGATCATGAAAAATGTACTTTTAAACTGAATTTTCATAAGGTCAAAATACGTGCTAGAACTTAAAAGTTGTTTACACAAACTTGGCTCTTAAACCCCAACACGTTGCCTTTATCTAAACTGGCATATGATGGTAAAATGAGCATATTTGTTAATAATTTAAGTGTTCTCATGAATGTTTAATTGAAGTATCAGATTAAAAAACATGCTAAAGCTTAGCTCAGTCTAATGTTTCATTTACAAAAGGGAACAACTAAATCTAGGGCTAGGCGTTTCATATTAGGATGCCATTACCATGTGTCAATAGTTTGTTTAGATTACTAAAAAGCACCAGCCACTCCACCTTCTGCATTTGGGTTTTAGGTCACACCTGCTCTTGACTTTCTTTTATGCATTCAGAAAAAAACTGCTTAGCAGACAATGTTTTGGAAGCTTACAGAAATAACAGAACTACATCCTTCCAGCAAGACTTCAGGGGTGAAGGTCTTCAACGGGCGGCTCTCAAGCACAGAAAATTGAGTCTGTTGAGAATATAAACAGCAGAGGGCGCTACAGAATTGTGCCCACTACTGAGGTTGGTTACTAGTTCACTGTTGGAAGCTCTTCCTGTGCGATCTTAAACTGGGGAAACGATTAAAAAATGTTTTTCTACCAGTTAGAATGATTTTAAGGATAACCCAGGTATGGAAGCTTTTTCACTTGTGCTGCCACGTTCACTGCGTACAGCCGATTATTACATGTTGAAATGAAATACAGCTATTGCTTTGCACATGAGAAAAGTATGTTGCACAAGTATTATAATGACATCTGCATGAGCAGAGCAGTTAGTGAGCCTGAAGTACTGTCTATTAACTATTGCTACTTCTTTGCATTTTTCCAAAGTGAGGGAAACCAAAATGATGCCCAAACAGTTACTTCTGTTCATAAGGAGTATCTCCCATCATCTTCTGCCTCATCCAAGTAGATCGCGATAGCGTAGAATTTTAACTTGGTGCTGCTGAATAAACTCGCTAACTTAGTAATTTTACTAAGACAAAGTTTAAAAATCCACCTAAAATACCGCTTTTTCGTGAACACCAAATTATTCATGCTAATAGTACATCAAAGAGGTTCTTTTAAGTTGCTTTAAAAACATTTGTGGCTTTATTTTGACACTCCATGGCCAGTGTTCATTTATTTTAAGGCCTTTTATAGTTAAATTTGCTGCAAACAGCAATTCCTCAAGAAGCTAGCCTAGGAGCCTGCAGAGGTTTCGTGGAGTTACCTTCCTGGGATTCTCTTTTCCCCTTTTCTTTTCCAGAGGATTGAGAAGTTATGTTTTATCTGTGTCAATGGGTACTGGAACCATTTTTGTGTGCTTGACAGAGATAATTATTTTAATCAGTATTTTACACAATGAGAAAGACTACTGAGCAATACTGTAGATTAGGACGTGACATGGGAACCACTAATGATAGATCATGGTGTTTTCCAATTTTATTTCTTTCTTTTGAAATATCTAACACATTTTATTAGTTGAATGTTAAAAATAAGATTTTTACAGTCACATATAAAAAGATGCCACTATAAAAAAAAATACAAAAAAATCTGTGACAAAGTATTATTACTTAAAATTCAGTGTCCAGAGAACAGCCAAAGATTTTTTAAGTACTTAGAGTTCATCATGCTGGTAGACATTGTACTCCTTTGCTGATATGAAACCGTCTCCATCATGGTCATTCTTCTTAAATATATCAGCTAAGATTTCATCGTGGACTGAGGGATGACGTTTTTTGCCATCTCTTGCAAATTCTTCTTTCAAATACTGGCTTATCTAGAAGAAAAGAAAAGAGTCCAACCATTGTGGCTTTTACGCCAGTACTCAACGGCTATCTTCAAGGACAGCTGGGGTATATACATAAGTTATTGTGACTCCAGTGCAGACACGTCTGAAGTTTGTTTCCCAGCAAGTCCGAGACATACTAATATATTAATCAAAGCAAATTTCAGCATTGCGCAGTGTAGTTGGTGGAAGTATACAGAAGCTTTACATGATGAACCACAGCAGAGGCAGCTCAGGTAAAGATAACACTGATGCAACTATACCTATAGTTCTATAAACTACTGATTCCAAATTAGTTACACCATATTACCTCAAGTTCAGAGAGTTTCTTGTCACTGTCCTTGTCTATTTGATTAAATGCTTCAACACTGCGAGGTCCCTTATTTACTGCATAAAGTTCAATCTCAAAAATCAACGTTGCATTGGGTGGAATCTTGCCCTGTGCTATGAATAAAAGAAAAAAAAAAAAGCATTTAAGAAATCAGACAGTATGGTCACAGATCAGACATATGATAAATTCACACAGAAAGCGTC
Source organism: Stercorarius parasiticus (assembly GCA_013396915.1). Classification (NCBI taxonomy): domain Eukaryota; kingdom Metazoa; phylum Chordata; class Aves; order Charadriiformes; family Stercorariidae; genus Stercorarius; species Stercorarius parasiticus. The sequence continues at coordinate 687,494 of VWZL01000529.1, read as the reverse complement.
TTATTTTTTTATTACAAAAGGCTGTGTTAACGTTCAGATTAAACTCTGAATTTAAATATTATACAGCAAGACTGTTCAGACTGTGTTAGATAAACGATTTTGAGAGAGATTTGCAAACAATATACTTCCCCGAAACAAAATTATACTGCCCATATCAATTCAGGTACTTTTAAAAACTAAAAGAGGGGTCTGTGTTATGAAAAACAAGTACTCCTGAAGTTCTTACTCTTTCACATACTGTCGTGTGACGCGGCTTACTCGGAGACAGATTCGAAGACACACACCCTTATTAAATATCTGCAATCTGATTTAAGAGATTACAGTAACAGACCAATGTTCATATGTACTTTCTGTCTGAAGAAACAAACAGGCAACATCAGGTTTTACCAACTTACTATGAACTATACCTATGGTTAAAGGACTTGATGTAAAATAGTGTTTAAAATATACATCTCATTAGAAAGAAGCAATAGAATCTAAGTCTTCTGATTCACACAATAAAACCCCCAAACTACTGGAATATTTTGTCTGGTCTTCGAAGACAAAAACCCACATATTGGACTTCATAATCCCTGTGTCAAAGCATTTTCTATTACCTGATGTAAAACCACCACTGCCTATCAACACAGGTCAACGTATCATGCATCTGGCAAAAAAAAAGGGAACTGAAGAGACAGTAACAAACCGATGAGGTCTAAAAGTAGCGCCAAAAAAGCATCAAGAAATCATGCAGTGTAAAATTAAAATGTAAACATGCAAGTTGCTTCTATTCATAGCCAAAGCCAGTGAGCATGACATTGCAACCTCAGAATTTTGAGCTTGTGCCCGTCCTTCATAAATGCAAGAAAAACTAAAGAATCTGCTTGTTTATAAACAGACGGTAAACAAAACTGTTACTCACACTACTCATCTCAAATAGCCATAGTAAAAACAACAGGTTTCAGAGTTCAAAAGATTTTAATCTTACAAACTTTAAAAATGTAGAAGTTGTAAATATATCTGAATATAAATCATGGTTTATATACTACTTACAAAAGAAAGATACAATACTAGAATTCAGTGCCAGTAGTTTACAAATATACATACCAACAGAGGAAAGATATGTAAAGATTTAGAAAGCCACATGCATCTTTTCTAATTCAAGATTAGGCAGGCATCTTCCCCGGCATGCAGGAATACGCTGAGACAGAGGACAGGTATGCTGTAGGAAAAGAATGCTTTCTTGAAGTGCTACCTAGAACAAACAGGTAACACTAGTATTAGAGTTAAAGAACATACTTTTGTGTCAGTGTTCTTCCTTGTTGTTACGAGACTTACTTATTAAACATTATGCTCAAGGGGAAAACTTTACTCCTAGTAAACTTCACTGTCTACAATAGAATCTTATGAAAGACAAAACTGGTGCGTGGAATTCTGACATAACATCACTACCAAATAATTATTACAGAGCAGAAGTTACCTTTTCACAGAAACTGCTACACCCAAGTCAGAGTTGAATTAAAGTTACCTACAATTAAGAGTGCGGAAACACCGCATAAAACTCTGACTGCAACTTTTTTTTTTTTCAAAGTAGACTGCATCATAAATTCAACTCAGATTTCATGCACTGTACCATTGCAATTATTATGTAATGTGATGATATTGTCCATTAACTATCCAGAATGTAAGCAGTATTTTAAACAAATTATTTCTACTTAGATTAATTCTGTGGCACGCACTGGATTACATTCCATTTTGCTCAGAAGATGCAGAATGTCATTAAAAGGCTAAGCAGGTAGAGGTCAAATAACAGAAACTAAACACGGAGAAAATATAATAGATTAAGACAAAAAATGCTGATATGAATAATTAAGATCTTCCTTTTGCTGTCAATTTTTTGTATTATGGCAATATTCGGAAAAATGCATTGGGTGCCACGTACTAAATTCTAATGCAAACTGGAAGGCCTGGGTGTGGGTCTATGATGAGGACTACTTAAACTGCATTGGAATGAGCAGGATTAGGCTGCACAGCTGCGGTCATCACTTCCAGTGCCTCCAGAAATAAGAGGCGCACCAATTCTTACAGTCTTTTATAATACTGTACGTTTGAAAGGGTAAAACAGAGGGAAGTCAAAGTTTATTATTAAAACTCCTTTTTTTACCGTATCCTTGCTGTCCGTATGCTAATGACGGAGGAATGATCACTTTCCGTTTTTCTCCAGGACACATATTCATCATAGCAATATCTAGCCCTTTTATGACTTGTCCAACACCCAGAACGAACCATTTTGGATGACCTTCATTTTGCGTCCGACTATTAAAAAGAATTGTGAGTGGATAACAATGAATTTAGTATTTTATTTTGTTATATACAAATAACTTTAAATTAGCAGTCAGTTAAATGTAGATTAGATTATTGGAACACAAGAATGTTTAGAGTGCAAAAATATAAAGTATTAACACTATTTTTCTGATACATTTATAATTAATTTTAGTTCAAATCTTGAGTTGTGCACAGGGCAACCTCCTTTCGAAATCAAAAACCCAAGTAAATAAAACTAACTTCTTACAAAAACATCCAATTTTCCTGATCATATATGCCAGAAACAAGGTGCCGCTGCAGGAAGTCTGCAAGAGGAGGAGTGCTGGGAGCAATTCACTGCTAGGAAGCGGAAAATGTCTTCAGCAGTTCGTATCACTGTAGGACGGGTTGGGATGGAGCATGCACGGGTGTGCTGGGGGAACCTGGCAATCTTGGCTACAGTATTGTGTGCTCATCCGCTGCTCTGTCCAGTTTAGATATTCAGTGCTTAAGCCAGCTTCTGGTCATATGAGGTGTCCCCAGGATGGGAGCTACACTGAATGGCGACTGAGCAGCACATAGCTCAAAAGTCAGAGGGAAACACTGTATGTGTCACTTCAACAGGCAAAAAAATGCAAGTAAAATGGTACTGGTAAATGTAGAATTGCCCTATATTGATTTTTTCTTAAATGATACAAGTGGGAGGAACGAATCAAGATTTTGTAATGATCTAGGCTACTGTCTGATTTGCCCAAATATGGGTAAGGAATGAAAAGACTCTCCTCCTCAGTTCTGCACAGGTTGAGTCCTGCCTCACTATGGTGGATGCACCACCATTAAAAGCAAATCACTCTAAACATAAAGCTTTTGCACAACGGTTTCTGTGTGCAAAGACAGCTAAACCAAGCTGAAACAGCCTGAAGACGGATGGGAGAAAGCGAAAAAGCAGGCGGCCAATTGCTAACACTGGGACAAAGAGGAAGGCAGCACACATCGAGGAGGGAAGCAGCGACGGGGAGGGGGCACAAAGGCTGCAAACCACTAGTGTAATGTGGCTGCCCCGCACGATGCCAACTATGTAGAACTGCACGCAGTACTCAACTCTGTGTTTAAAATAGCCAGTCTGTGTCCCTGCCAGGAGCTCCTCCTCCAAACCCCAGTTCTTCTGCACAGATCACAGCCCAGAACATGGCAGGCGGCGACATGGTGCCGTGTATGGGTTTATTTTCCCCCTGCCAAAGGGGTGCTCTCCATGTGAGGCGCGTCGCCCCCAGTGACCCTCCCCGTGGGTCCCCGCGGCTTCCAGCCTACCTCAAGCACTGGTCCCTCTTGACCCTAGGTAAAACCCTACATCCTTCACACTCGGCTGAGGAAAAATATAGGCTGAGATAGGGGGAAATTACTAAATCAGAGGTGCTTAGCGTGGACCCCAAGCTGGGGGGTCAGCGCGTCCCGCTGCTCCTGAGGGCGGGCAAACTGTGCCACGTCCACCGCCGGGCTAGGGCCTACCTTCCCTCCCACCCTCCCGGCTGCCCTGGGGGGGTCCCACCTGCAGTAAAACTTGGATCCGTCGCTGGCCAGGAACCCGTCGTAGTGTGCGTTCAGCAGATCCCCCTTCTTGCTCTTCGGGCTGCACGCCTCGGGGAGGTGCAGCACCTCGATTTTAACTTCCTCCTCCGCCGCCCTGCCGCCTTCGGCCTGCGCCGGGGCAGCCAGCAGGGCCAGCGGCAGGAAGAACAGGGTCAGCCCGCGGCCCATGTCGCTTGGAGGAGGCCGCCGGCGTGGCAGTG
>VWZL01000529.1:553765-683118 GCA_013396915.1 Stercorarius parasiticus | reverse complement strand
CCCCACCCCCCCCCACCGCCCCGTTTTCCGCCGGGAGCTGGGTGGCCAAGTGCCTCTCCAGAGCTCCCTTGCCGAGTTCGTCAGGGACTGATAACAGGACAGGCTGCAGCAAACGCCGCCTGAAGTGCCTTATTCTAACGGCCCAGCTGTGGGATTTTCCCCTGCACCTCCGTTTCCTCTCAGAATGCAGCTTTTAATTTGCAGCATACAAACTTGCAGGGTTTCCTCGCTTGCAGCGGAGGATTCGCTTAAGATTACATCTTTAAATCTTCAGTGCTGAACGTGGAAGTTTGAATTCTCTTTTAATTTGCTTTTGAATGGTAATTTTTTTGGAGTCTGTGCTCCTGTATCCTAACCTGTAAAACATATAAAAAACCTTCAGTTCTGGGTGAAGCATTCACGAAATGTATTTTTAGAAGTGCTGCAGACAGACGTGCACCAAATACCCGCATTTGCCCTCAAAGCTCTGGTTTTGTTTGCCTCATCCTCTGTTGTAATAGAGAAGCCACCACCCTCTGGAGAGAGCAGTGGATCGACGGTACTGTCAAGGTGAAACAGATTTCTCTTCTGACACTGTAACAGGACTAATTGTCCCTCCAGAGCAGATCAGTGTCAGATCATACACCGTGCTTAATCCTCGTGTTTGACTGCTTGGGCAATATCTTCTTTGCCCTCTCGTTCTTCGGGACTTCACCTGAGCGGTTCCGCTTCAGCATGTTCCACTTTTGAGTGTAGAGTGGTGTCAAACTCTATTCTGAGGGTGTATAAAACGTGGACCATGTTGCAAGGGTTGTGCGCGCTTGCTGTGAATTGAAGTGCACAGAGCATAATCTTGCATTTTTCAGAGCAAATATGTGTTCACATATACTGGCCTTCCGGTCAAAAAGAACAGTTGTACTGTAATTAAATAGGTATTTGAGAAGATATTTTTACCACTTCTTTACAATAAATGTGGAGAAAACACATATAGGAAAAACTGTGGTTATGAAAGAAACAATGAATACAAGTTGCTTTTCAGAATAGAATGCAAATTGTCACTTTCACTTACGTGACCATAAATGTTACTGTAGCAAAAGGTCACAGGTTATGAGCCCTTGTAGTGTTTGATATAAACTTTCATTTGAAGCTTGTTATTTAATGATTAAATATTCAACAGTAATTGTGAATGCTGTACACACAATAGACTGTTATATCAGTATGCAGCCAACTTCTGCTAAAAGTCAGTAGCCCTCTAAAAGAGCAAGGTGCAGAACCCTTCCTTCCGTGTATGCTGGCCAGCTGAGAGCATCTGCACCTGCATTTCAAAATTACAGTGTGTCAGGAATTCCCTATGATTTCCAAAATATAGGAGGGCAGCAAATGTAAAGGAAAAAAAATGAATCCTATTAGTGAAATTTTTAAATGTTATTACCAACTTTCTTGTTACTCTGCTATTTATTTTTGTAGCCAGAAATAGGCTGTAGTACTTGTCGGCATTAACGGTAGAAGCCAAGCAGCAAAGGAGCTTTTTTATTGTTGCTGAAGCATTGTGGAAAACATTTAGTTTCCTCCTCCATTGAAAGCAAACCAGAAATCCAGCTTTATTTTTTTTCTTCTCAAATAACATGTGTGCCTCTAAGAATTTGAGAAGTACGAATTTGTTAAATACTTTGTCAAGTATAGGCCACTGTTTGCCCAATTTCAAATTGGAAGAGGTAGTTTTGTTCTTTAGCTTGGTTCTGTGGGGTGCTTGGAGGCTTTTAAATCCTTTACTTCTGTTTTTTCCAGTACTAGCATAATGTGAGACTGAAATAATCATCCATGTAGGGTCCTGTTTTATCAGAATGGGACTGTTGAGACAGGCATTGACTTACCGCCTGTGCGTGCACTTAGGCAATAGGGGCAGCAGCAGAGTCAATGTTTTGCAACACAGCGTAGCAGGAAAAAACCCAACATTTTACAGGACAGGGTCTTCAGTGCAGTCATTTTATGACTGTTTGCATGTTCTTATGTACACGTACAATTTGAAATATTTCCTGTGGGAGTTGGTATCCCTCAATGTTTGTACTTTTTTTTCATTCTGCTTTTATATATGAGTGTGGATCTGCTTATTAGTTACCACTGTGCATTTTGAAAGACATAGATGCTTACCATTATAGCTAATAAATTTACAAAATAGTTACATGTTATTGTTTTCTTGTCATGGAATTGTGACATAATGTAATGGGGCCTAGTCTTACACTTCTTGAATTAGTGTTAAAACTCGTAATGACTTCGTGTGAGTAGTATGAAGCATTTATCTGGTTTTCAAGAGTCTGATTAAGCCTCCTGTGTTATAGTACGTGCTGCTGGATGGCTGCAGCTTGCTCTGTTGGAATGGCAATTGGTAAGTGCCATGGACCTCACCGTCAGGTCGCCAAATAGGTTGAGTTCTTGGTCATGCGGTTATTGCCATTCCAAACCCTAAGCCAAGCGGGAAGTTAATGTTTGGTGTTGAGTTGTAAAATAGAGGGATAAGCCGCTCCTATTGTACAGCAGACCCAGACTGTTAACGGGCTCTACTAGGAAGAGCCCAGCTGCTTGTTATGCTCTACTGGAATATTTTAGTTCTATGATACTTTTAGAAACAGAGGTGATATAACTAGGCAAAATGGTTTGCGTTTAGTGGTATTAGAAATTAGGGCACCTATTCCGGCGAGTGCTGAGTTTTATGAAATAGCTGTTAAAAGAAAAAAAAAAAAAGGAATGCTAATATACCTTAATCCAAGATGGCCCATGACAATAATTTACTATGTGGTGTAACGCTGCATGGAGTTCTCACAGGTATTTGTGTCTATGCATAAACTGCTCTGTTTTGTAGATCTAGTGAAGTGAGAGGTCATTATATAATTTTGCTAAAGCAAAGCTGGTGGAAATTTTAGTGGAGGAACTGGTGTATGCTGCCCTCACAAATGGGCCTAGGAGTATAAGCCATGCCTCAGTTCCCCGCACAATGCCTGACATAAATTGTGGTTGAGTGATGGAGCTGGGCTACTTTCAAAGAAAATGGTGCGTCAGTAGCTAAGTGTGAAATATACAAGTTTTCACTGAAATACAGTAGGCAGAGGAGACCATAGCATAGCATTCTGTGACAACAGTAATTTATTTGTGTCTTACACAAATAAGATCCTACAATCTTAGGAAAGTCTACCTGAAAAATGTACTTGAATGAGAATGGTTCTTCAGAGCTGTGTAATTTATCAGCCTTCAAAATATGATTCCTTGGTGGCTAAATTAAAATTTAATTTTGCTGTAGAATGGAATATAATGAAAACTGAAATACTACCAATCTTGCATCCAAAAAGAATGTGAGTGGAATATATATACTGGTTTGGTTGTAGAGCAGCTCTGGTCTTCAGACTGCGCAGATTGTTTACTTCCTGGTATGTTACATGAATAGTTTAATGTTTGCATTTTTAATAAAAGTTTTAACAGCCAAAGAGCTGAATTTGTCTTGCAATTTAATAATTAGACTAAACTTTCCTTTTTATGTTTTTGATCTCGCTAGGTTGGCAGCCTCGGTGGTTTGTGTTAGACAATGGGATATTGTCATACTATGATTCACAGGATGATGTTTGCAAAGGCAGCAAAGGAAGTATAAAGATGGCTGTGTGTGAAATAAAAGGTAAGAGTTAATAGATTTCTGCTTGAGGAAATTGTAGCTGCCAGGGAAATAGAAAAGATCACCCAACATACGTTTTGCATCACAAGCTTTTCCTCCTCTATTTTTGTTTATCCGTAGTCCAATGTGACTGCTTCATAGTTCACAAATAATAGTGAATGTGAATTATGAAATGGTGACACAGGAAAATGCTTTTGACAATTAGAGCTCTGTTTTGACATTTAGAACCCACCATGCATTCCTTTTTGTTTTGAATAGTTGTGTGCATGTGGCTTATGCAAGTTACCTCGGCTAGTTATTTAGTTCTACCTCATATCCCTCTTACGACCAGGGGTAAGAGATTGATTCATAAATGCTAGTTTTTCAGAAGAGCAGCAGCAGTGACCCAAAAGGGGAAAGTCTTATAAACCAGAGAAGTTTAGTCTAGTTTTCCTGAGTCATTTTTACTTTTGTTGCTGTTAGAAGCTGCCCACATGCGTAGGTCGTGGATGTATTAGAGTTAGTGAGCGAGCTGTTTGTGTCAGACTGTGAGTTTAGCCTTTAGTGTATTCTAATCTGTAGGTTAACCTCCTTGACTAATAGCAAGCCATTGTCTAACTCTCCCTTACTTTCAACTGGTGGCCTCTTTCCAGATACCTGTGGATGTCTGGGCTTGTGGTGTGGGTACTTCTATATTAAAAAGTGGGACTTCTTATTTTATGTGGGCCATCAAGTATTTTTCATGTGGTAACTCCTTTTTGTTACTCTTTCCTTGGTGTAGATGAAATCAATGATGTAAAGTGTTTTGGCCATTCCAGTTGTTTGTTTTCTTGTCAACTTGTTTTTTTGGTGAAGGAAAGGTAATAAGGAGGAAAGTGTGGATTTGGTGCAGTCTCCTGCATCCGTGGTTAGTGCAGAGTGAGTCTGGAAGAAATGTGATTGATAACATGAAACCCAATAGAGTATTCAATTAAAGATAATAGACTGTAAAGAAAGTCCATCTCAGCTCTTGGTTCTAGGGCTCTGCGACCTGAAGCCAGATTTTGTCTAGAAGAGAGATTGTTTCAGTTTTTAGCCTAGCCCTCCATAAATACTTGTCCTTGCAACAGAACCCTTCAGTTTGCCATGTTTAGGCCAGGTTTGGAATGCAACAGTTGTGCAGAAAGGGAACTCCATCGTACTTGAGTCTGGCCACTGTTCAGTGTCTCGTGTTCCTATCTGTTGGCTTGGAGGCATGCTGGGGAGAAGGATTGAGCAGCTTTGGGATTTTTGTTATTTAGCAGCTTAGCTTACTGTATTACTGTGGGATTGTAATAAACATTTTAAAATACTTCGATCAGCATTTAATAAATAATTGTTACTGAGCTGAGGTTACTTTTTTAAAAAATTATTTTTTTCTTCTCTATCATAAGTTCATGCAACGGACAACACAAGAATGGAGCTGATCATCCCAGGGGAACAGCATTTCTATATGAAAGCAGTTAATGCAGCTGAAAGGCAAAGGTGGCTGGTAGCACTGGGGAGTGCAAAAGCCTGTTTAGCAGATACCAGAACAAAAAAAGAAAAAGGTATGCGTGTTACCTACAGCATATACAATCTTATCACTTTTTCAAATGCTTGTTTTCAGATAATGATAGTGCAAATATTGTGGTAGAAAGTCAGTATTATTGTCTTGAATAATTACAATTTATATTTATAGTCATCTATATGGTAAATTCCTCCTTGATGTTTGAATTAGGGGTCACCTCCGTTGACCTCTTCTATCTTAAGAAGCTGAAATACTAGCAATTATTGTTTTTACAAGAGCAAACATACTGTTTGTAGCTGTTGTGAAGCCATTTAGTTTCTGCTGGTTTGATTCTTTATTGTTTTTTTCCATATTTTTTCTTGGATGGCTTAATGTAACTATTTCCAGCCACTCCGGTGGGTGTAAATTTCATCCACTAAATGTTTTCTATATTACATTGCAGCTAAGAAAGATTTAAACTTTATCTTTCTTAGTAATGTGCCTCTTTCTTAATGGTTATTAAATTAGCCTCAAACTAGTTAGTACAAACCATTGTCTGCTTCAAGTACAGTTCTTGACTCATTGCAGAATAGAATTTTCCTCAAAAATTAAGTGAAAGTTTAAGTGAATTTTAAATTGATAGTTACATTTAAATGAAAAGTGCTTAAAAATTAAAACGTACATATATTGTATGCAATAAATTGCTATTTCCTTAATTTTTTTATAGAAATAAGTGAGACCAATGAATCTCTTAAAACCAAAATGTCTGAACTTCGTCTCTACTGTGATCTTTTAATGCAGCAAGTTCATACAATACAAGAATTTGTTCACCATGATGAGACTCGCTCTCCTCCCAGCATTGAGGTACAGATTTCTGGAATGACACTGGAAAAATTGTGTAATACACGTCAAGTTTCTGTTGTCATCTTATGCCTTTTTCATCTCTAATTTTGGGACATTTAACCAAAGGTCAATTTTTGAGTGCTTGTGTGTATATAATACTGTTGTGATTATATGTGCATAAAGTACCTGGATGGTTTAACTGTAATTGTAACATGCATTAGGAAGCAATTGTGTTACTGAGTTATTTGGTTGAAAGTCCGGAAGAACTGCCATATGAGTTATGCAATAATGTGTCTTGTTTCGCATCTCTGTTATGGGGAGAGTAGTTGAAACAATTTTGTTTGTCCATTCTTTACTTCCTTGTGTACGAGGGTATTCTGTTTTATCATCAGTGAAAGCTAGTGTTACAGGTATTGGAAACCTGCAGTGTAGGTAAGTCTCTCTGGATATGCACAAGTCAAATTATTCTAGTATTTCTGCTTTGGAATAAAAATTAGTACTGGAAATTATGAATGGCTTCATTCTTTACACTCTGGAGCAATGTGTGGACAATCTTGTTGTCCACTTAAGGCAAAGCAAGGAGTTGATGCTTGGTCACAACACAGGAAATTGTTGTCAGTTTACAGCAAGGTGAGACTGACCTGCAGGCTCCTTGTGCTGGAGTCATAAAGCTGTTTGCATGTCCTGCTGCAATTCATTTCACTGAATGATCTTCTGATACCAGTTAGTCACCCTGGGACAAGCTTTGCAGTAAAAACGTTACAGCTTTGTTGGCCGATACCCTAAAGAAATTCAGGTGTCAGAAAGAAATTAGAATGCTGTCACATCTGTTTGCTTAAATTAGCCTCACAGGAAGGTGTACATTTGATTAAATAAAATGGGAAATGGAAGTTCTTAATGGTATGGAGGGAAATTAGCGCACGCGTGTGTGTGAGTGGTGGTGTGGGAGAGTTGTATTTGCATCTTTTCATTTTTTTTTCTTGCTTATGCGTGTACTTTCATTTATTTTCAGAACATGAATGAAGCCTCTTCCTTGCTTAGTGCCACATGTAATACGTTTATCACAACACTTGAAGAATGTGTGAAGATTGCTAACGCCAAGTTTAAGCCAGAAATGTTCCAGCTGCCTCACCCTGATCCCTTAGTTTCTCCTGTGTCACCATCACCTGTCCAAATGGTTTAGACATTTTGAAATACTGTTTTCTAAGTGTTATATTGTTGGCTGAATGGGGGGAAGAATGGCAGAAGACGATGCTATTGCTACATACTATGATGGCAACAGTTGAAATCTTGACTCTGTTATGATCAGTATTGGTCCTAAATACAAATCAATAATTTTCCATTCCCAGTCTTTGTTTGCTAGTTTTCACATAATCAGTGTAATTTATTGTACATGTCAAGACCCTGTAATGAGGTATCTCGTAAATGAATGAGGTTTAACCTTTCCTCAGTTCAACTGTTTCTTTGTTTTTTAGAATGCTAGCTGTACATTAACCTTAAAAATGTCATAAGCTTGCCTCCTGTTTAAACAGATAAGTGCTTTGTGGCTTGAAGCACTTCAGCAAGATAGCATATCTTTCAGTGTATATAATTCAAAAAGTTTGTATTCATCTAACATGCCCTTATTTAACAAAAGGGTAAATAGTGATAAAAATATTACTTGTGTAACTCTTCACTACTGATTATTTCCCTTAGAAGGACAGCGTTTGTGGAATCATCTTAAATGTCTTCTCAATCATACGTATAGATTCCAAGATAAGCTCTATTGTGGGATTTCGTTGTGGGAGTCCCTTTCTTTGTACTTGGATCTCTTGTCTCTTTATCTTCAATCAGTTTACTTACAAAGCTGATCATTATTGATCTAATTAGTAATTTTCTTTGATATGTATAGAGATTTGACAGTGATATCAGAAGAACCACAAGGAATCAAGAGACAGGATTTGGCTTATTGTGTAGTGGGGAATTTAAGCTGGCATTTGGTAGAGGAAAAATGTCTTGATATTTCTGTATATCACAGCAAATGGGTCTATGAGTAATATTGGAGTAATATATGAACTCCATAGAAACTAGGTAGTACTCTTTTGTAGTAAACTATTTCTCGTGTGAAAACTTTTGATACTGATGGCAATCTGTTTTCATATAGTTAAATCAGATTTTTAACTAAGAACGCTTGCTTTTAATTAAAAAGAAAAAAAAGAAGATTGCCCTCTCTCTTTGTAGAAACTGTAAATAAAGTAAAAATTAACGTAGGTATGCTTATTATTCTTACAAGTAGCTTGTGACTTTTTTGTTGTGGTTTATTGTTTGCTTCTTTAATTTTTTTTTTCCCTAGATGAAGCGTTCCATTAGCCACCCTGGTCCTTGCTATTCAGAAAGGTAATTTTCTATTTTGTTAAGCTTTTTTCTTATGTCTCAAAAAACCTCCCTGAACCTCTTAGCGTTAAAATTAAAGTATGAGAGTTGTTCACTTGGCGGTAAGAAAAATTAAACAGCATAAATTGATCTAAATTTGAAAAATAGGGGTGCAGATTATCAGTGTCAGTGGCAAATAATGCAGCTGCTGTCTCTACTACACTCTAAAAATGTCCTTACTGTAGAAACTTTATGCAAATGATTTATTCTGACAAGTTCATGAAATTAGACATAACAGCTTGAAATGCTAACATTCTTTTGGGGTCAGTGTTTCAGATTCTTGAGTTATTTTTTCTGCATGCAAAGATTACATTACATTTTTATTTCCATTTTCAGGCTTTATAATTGTGAAAATTAAAAATGTCCTGTTGGCTGTGCCATTTTTAGTTTAGTATAGTGAAAACCATTGTTACTAACAGTTTAATCTGAGCACCAAAATTGTTTTAAATTTAAAGTTTATATGCGTTGTTACAGATTTTGCTTACTTCTAGATCTCATTTGTTTTGTAGGAATAATCACTCTGTAAAAGAACCAGTTTCATCCCTTCACCGATTTTCACAGCGGCGCAGAAGAACATACTCGGATACAGAATCTTACAGTGACACTCCCCTTGAAGATTCTCAGAGTAAGTTGGGAAGAGGAATGGTTTTCTTTTGTATCTTTCTGTACAATTTGTTACCCTGTTCACAGCAGCTGTTCTAGTGCTGATAAAAAAAGTTTTCTTAGTTATGCAAAGTTTTGATTGTAAGATTCCTGTATCATAAACCAAAGCGCTTGTGTAGGTTGTTACGATGCTGACTTTTGCTGGCTTTCATTCATACTGAAAAGGATCTTACAGCTGGAATAGCTCTATTGAAATCAGTGAGGCTACTGGCAAGGTGAAATAGAGACATAACCAGAAAAGGGATGTTTGTACTAATAGAATCTTGCATGAATGATGTTCTGGTAAGTGGTGTGGAATACTGTTGTTTGCCACCTGCTTGTTGTCACAAAGCAAATTCTCCTTTCTGTGACCCTTGTGAGTGGTGGGGGGTCATTTCCACGCAGTGCCTTGCGGAAAGATGGTTCATTTCAGTGGCTGCTTGCCCTTTGTAGAGAACAGCACGGTTCTGAAAGAGTGCAGCCTTGCCAATAATAAATAAAAGCAACCCAAAACTTATGAAATGATGTCGTGATCAGAATATTATTCCCTTCTGATTAGATGGGCCTACTGAATTAGTAGCCAGTTCTTCCGGGGTTTTTCCTTTTGAATCTTGCTGTCATTTTGACTCCATCCTAACTCCTCTCTGGGAGACTTTAACTTGAGTAGTTCTTCTTGTCTAGTTCTGGTTTAGTCTTGCTTCCTTTTGGAGTGCCTAGTGCCTTGCATAGAAAAAACCTGAGGCCTGTGCATTGCTGAAAGCCCACGTGATCACAAAGATGTACTAATTCTTTAAGTTCTATCATGAAGCAAGTATTCGCACCTTTGCACCGTTTCTGTGGTTCTCTGATGCTCACATGTTGCAGGGTGGCCACCTCTTTCACCTCACACATACCCTGTGTTGGTGGCAGATGAATCCCAAGCTAATAAACTTAGTTTAGATCCTATTCTGTGTCTCATGGGTAATGTAGGTGCACGTCAGTGTAGCTTCCTATAACGCGAGGGTTTTGTTGTTACCATCTGGAACTTCTGGTGTTGGTTACAGAGTCTGACTCTTCTCAGAACTGCTGAAAAGAGTCTTTGTCTTGTGTGTTTCTGCTAATACCAGGCTTTTATGGTTCCTTACTATGTAGCTCTAGTTTCTAGCTCAGTTTCTCTCTCTTTTTTTGTGGTTGGTTTTTTTTTTGGTTTTTTTTTTTTTTGTTTTGGTTTTTTTGTTTGGTTTTTTTGTTGTTTTTTTTTCCCCTGTGTTAGAAGCTTCCTCTGCTACCTTCCAGTTCCCTTAGCTTGTCCTCTTTCCTGTCATGTAGCCTACTAATACCCAACTTGCAGTAAGTTCTCCACTTCATTTTAATTACAGAAAATGTTTCAATTAAATGCTTATCAATGCATTGGCTCTTTAAAAAAAATAAAATTCATGTGTTCCTCCTACAGAATATGTCTGCAGCTCACAGATTACTCTCCTTCCTAATGTAAAAATTATTATGTATTAAAAAATAAACGAGAAAAATTACTTGATTTATACTAGCTGAACATTATTCATACTTATCATCCTTGGACATGATATTGATGGAAATGCTTCAGGAAAAGTCCGGAGCAACTATTTTTCTGATTGCTTATGTATAGGAAATAGAATAACTGACAGATTGGATGAGTTTTTTGGGGTTTGAAATTAAATACTTATTGATATCTTCCTAGGATCTGCTCACTGTTCTAGAAGTGCTGTCAATGGAGATCTGGTATCATCAACCATTCCTGAAGAAAATAGATCAGTATCGAAGGAAGGATCTGAACTGGAAGAGACTCTTTCATCCCTTTCTTCCTGAATAAACTGAAAGTGTTCAATTTTCTATAAATAAGGCTATGCAAAAGCTGCTGTAATTATACTGTTGTTATAGGAAGTAGTCATTTCCCTTTTTAGAAGGATTTCTCTGCACTTTATAGAATAACATAAAAACTATCTTTGAAGTGTATTTTATCTTTATATAGTTTATTTGCAAGAGTATTTTCCTAATATTTCACAGTTTGAATGTGCATTTTTTGAAACAAATGATGGCTTAACAGATAAGCATCCACATTTGTAAATGTAGCTCTTTTTAAAAAGTGTGAAGGTCTGACTGATACATTAGTAAACCTGCAGGTTATAAACTTCAGCAAAAGGTTTCATTTTTTTTTTGGAGAAAATGCAACTTGTGCCATGGGCCTCTTGGTCATTTGTACCGGTCACCCACCAGGAGCTGTGATTAGCCCTGTGATGGCTTTTTCGCCTCTGTAAGGGCTGTGGGAATGGGCGCTAATGGGTCTACTCTAGCAGCTTGACGGTAATTGACATTGCCTTCTTTGAAAACACAAGGATATACATAATCCGGTCCTTATTTTTAGCCAATGAAGTAGAAATATTTAGTGTATTTTTCTAAACAAATGTATAAAAGTAACTTAATATGAAGCATTTGTACCAAACATTGGATATTTAATAATTTTTATTTATTTATTCTTTTTTGCATCAAAAAATTTCTACCTACTTTCACTACTAGAGATCTAAAGATCTACTAAAGGCTTCAAAATGTGCATAAATTGCTTCTGGGGTGTGTAGCATCACAAGTAGCTAATGCAGCACTGTTAAGATTTACTCTGCTCACTTAAGATGTGTTTTTAGCAAAGTACTATAGAAGCAAGAGCTGAAATATTAGACCATTAAGCTGCTGTTGTAATGAATATTTGTATCTATACATATTTTATTTATGACGTATTTATACAAAAGGGAGCTTCTGTTTTTGCGACTCCTTTATATCATTTGAGGATGGTATACACCAGGAGAGGGATTCTGCTCTCAGTTACATCAGTGTAAATTTGGATTAACTGTAAGTGAGATCGGAGTCCGGCTCTCTTAATTAAATGAGTAATATAGTATAACAGTGCCTACTAGCACCTTGGTCCGTAAGGCTGTTAGTGTTAGCATTGTAAGCTTTTGGGGTATTTGTTTAGGGATAAACTTGGTCTATAAAGTCTTAGCTGTAGAGCACTTTAAGCAAGCCATTTACTGTTTTTGATTTACACAATTGTTGAATAAATGTACAGGGTTTTTTGCACTCAAGCACATACCAAAATCTGTTTTTATAAGCAAATCTGCTTTAATTTGATTTAACCAGTCTTCCTTTTGTGTATATGAATAATTTCGTGTTTTTGAAGCAGGCTGGAAAGGACAGATGGGAATGGAATGGAACCTTTCCTTATAAACTTCTGGAATGTTGATTTATCTAAACCAAAATAGGTCCAAATGTTGAGGAAAAACATAGGAGCTGTTGCCCATATATAAACTACTGGTTTATAAACCGTTATGTCAGGGTCGAATGGGATGGAATGGTTCATACAAGTAAAGTTATTTGTGGATACCAGCTCAGAGCTGTCATTTGTGCTCAGTTCTGTCAGTTTTCATGCAACTAGCATTTGCATACGCATATCAGCCACACACATGCTTGTACATTTTTTTCTGAATGTTTGCTTTAATGCATTCTGTATGACACTTATGACAATTGTAAAAATAAGTATTAAAAAAGATGTTCAGAGAAGTAAACTACATATTGCAATGGGAGTGTTGTCTTGAATCATATGCTGTCTTAGAGCTACTTTTTGAAATTTTCCTGAGGTTTCTGCCAGCTTGTACAATGTTAAGTACATGTTACATTAACGAATATCTCTTTCTGGCTTTCAACTACTACAGAGAAAACTTTAGGTTTGATTGGAGTTGCTTCTGAAGAGATCGATCTGAAAGCGATTCAATTTTTTAAGTAGTATAAGCATCCTGCATGTATTTAGGTGAAAAGCGATAACCATCAATTTAGGCGTTGTAGTGTAGCTGCTGTTCCTGCTGATGTAAGTTAATAACTTTTTAAAGGGGTATAACACCTGAATGAAGGAAATGTCTGTCTCTGAAAACTAAAATTGATGTTTGTCATTATCCTGCTTTGTGTAATTGTGAAACCTGCCTGGGATGGGCGTTGCTTTACTGACTAGTTTGAGGGCTGAACCTAAGAGTTCCAGATCCAGATCTAGAAGAGAAAGTTCCTGCTTAAAGAGGATTTATGTAGAACCTGAGTGCCCAAATCCACAGTTCCCATCCTGAAGATCTCTGCTGTTCAACATTGAAGACCAAAGCACCATACAGGTTTTTATTTCACTGGTACAGCTCCCCAGATAGCTGTAACTGTGTATGTGCATCCTTAGAATTGCCACTGTCATGGCAAGACTTGGTCCCTTATCAGCCAACTTAAGCAGTGAACTAAGATTTGGAAATTAAGTGTTCCTCTGCCTGTGCGTTGGGGGAACCGGTGCTTCACTATTTTGCAAAGGGGCGTCTGACACACTAACATGAACAAGCTTACTAAGAGGTAGAGTAATGGCGTTTAAAACATGCTAAAAGAAATTCTTTACCTCTGCTCTTCCCACTGTGTATGTACAGTAGTGATTAGAATGTGTCTAAGAAGGTGCCTGTATTGGGAACAGTGTGGTGAGAAGGACTAAGGCAGTGATTGTCCCCCTGTACTCTACACTGGTGAGGCCCCACCTCGAGTGCTGTGGCCAGTTTTGGGCCCCTCACCACAAAAAAGACATTGAGGTGCTGGAGCGGGTCCAGAGAAGGGCAATGAAGCTGGTGAGGGGTCTGGAGCACAACTCTCATGAGAAGCAGCTGAGGGAGCTGGGGTTGTTCAGCCTGGAGAAAAGGAGGCTGAGGGGAGACCTTATCACTCTCTACAACTGCCTGAAAGGAGGGGGTAGAGAGGTGGGGGTCGGTCTCTTCTCCCAGGTAACGTGACAGGACAAGAGCAGACTGCCTCAGGTTGCGCCAGGGGAGGTTTAGACTGGATATTAGGAAAAATTTTTACACTGAAAGGGTTATTAAGCACTGGAACAGGCTGCCCAGGGAAGTGGTTGAGGCACCATCCCTGGAGGTATTTAAAAGCCGGGTAGACACAGTGCTTAGAGATATGGCTTAGTGATGGTTTCTGTCAGAGTTAGGTTGATGGTTGGACTGGATGATCTGAAAGGTCCCTTCCAACCGAGGCAATTCCATGATTTAGGAATTTAATTTACTTCGCATTTTGGTATTTGTTAAATCTGGATGAACAATCCAGAATATTGTTTGGCAAGAAAGTAGACTTTCCCTGCTTTGCTGTCTGGTGCCGCCTTTTTCCTCATGGTAGGACACTATCATCAGGGCTGTTGATGCACAGATACTCCCATAGGTGTATCCCGACTGTTCTAAGCAGCATGCATGTGGGAGAGAAGGCTAAAGATGAGAGCACAACTGTATCTTACGGATGTGTTTAGAAAAAAATAAAAAAACCAAACCAGGCCTCCTTCAACTTTTTCAAAGGGAAGGGTAAACAGGCATCTCCGAGACTGTCAATTATAGATGTCAAAGGTAATACCTTAAATCCTGTCAAGGGACAGGGTTTACGAGTGTCTCCTCCTTCTCCTTGTGTTTCATATTCTCTTGTGATAAATACTGCTTTGGCTACTTTTGGTATCTTCCCTTTCTCAGTGCACTCTGTAGGCTGCCTGTGCGTTTTCCACAAAGTTTGAGTTACAGCGGCAGAAGTGGGTTATAATTACCTTCCATGGGTCTGACTAATTTTTCTACACACTGGCTGTCATTTTCTGACATGTCAGGGTACCTGATTTTCTCCGTCATCCTGTCGCCTTTAGTTGTTAGTACTATGGTGTATTCCAGTGTGGGCATGACTGAATGATTTATTTTTGACTGTTACACTTCGGGTTTTTTTAATAGACATTACGTATTTTTATTTTTTTTAAAATCCACGCTCTAGAATATTATCACCTTCAAAAAGGGGGAAGGAAAAAAAAAACCAAACAAGCAACTAGAGAAGATTTAATTTTAATATTTTATCAGAGATGCGAGATTTTTGTGTTCTGTTCATATAGTTTTCTCCCCTTGAAGGGCAAAGTCGTTGAAACTGGAGACGATGGTAAAAATTGAAATGCAATGTAAAGACTGGGGTTTCTTGTCTACTAGTGGTAAAATGAATCTCTTGGTGTTATTATGGCTATCCACCATCACAGTTATTTTTCTCAGGCTGCCAAATGTAAAATGTTAGTAGAGAATGTATAGCCTCATAGTAGATTTTATACAACAGCTCACAGAGCTTTGCTAAAAAGTTTATCATTAGGCATCAGGACCCAGGAAACAGCAAGTCCAAATGCCTTCACACATATCAATGGTAGGTTATTTTTCTGAACTTGGTCCTATAGAGCAATAGATTTTTGTCTTTAAGGTGAGCAAATGCCAGTTTTTCAGTTAAAAATCACAATATTTGACCTGAATATAATAAGCAAATAATTTGAAATGTTAATTGTTTATTTCATGTTTATTTTTTTAATCCGGAAACTGATTAATGTATAGTCTTGAAAAATGTTACTGTTTAGGGATGTGTTCTGGGAAACTGAATACTGAAGCTTTAGGTGGTGAATTTATTAGTGTCACTCTATATTAGCATCCGTGTAGCAGTCTTGTGGAAAAACACTGGCGCAGCGGGTTGGCATGTAAAGTTATCTATTAAAGCTGTGCTTCAGCAAAGCCTCTAAGTACTTTAAATTCTATTTTTAGGTGTGTGACTGACTCATCTGCTTAAAATTAGGTGTGCTTGCTTAAGTACTGTGCAGAGTTGGGCCAGAGAGGTACAGGCAGAATGAACCCGTTTACGCTGGCGTGCTTTCCTCTTGATCAAGTAAATATGTCTAGACTCAGCAGAGGTCATGGAAGACCGAGTTTCCAGTAGCGTTTCTGGAGAAGAGTCCATTCTTCAATCTGCAGATGCTGCCCGTCACTGTTACTTTCTGCTAGGTGACTGACTAGTGCATTTGTAGTGTTCATTTTCCTACGTGTCTGTGTACGCAGGTTAGTTGCTCGTTAAACAAGACCGTACCTGCGTATTTTTGTGTCTTGTATTGAGTTGGTTGTTTTTTTTAAAACACCTAATGGAATTAGAATGAGAAGCTTTCTTGAGGGTTATTTTTATCCTTTGAACGCTTTAAAGATTACAATAAATGGCCTCTTTTACCTCATTTTTATTATTCTTTTTTATTTTCCTCCCTAAGGAAGAAATACCATGTACTCTTAAACTCTTTCATCTTTATGATCGTTTCTAAGTGTTCCTGATTCCATCACTTGAAAAAGACCGGATCTTGTCCTGACTCTTCTGAAATCCTTATTTTTACTTTAGTCCTTGTTTCATCCCCATTTATTAGCTTTCCTGCGTCATTTGGATAGCTAGTGGTTGACCGTATATAGGTTTATAGGAAATTTAAAAAAAAAAGTCCACTTCTATAGTCAGTCTTTTTGGAATAGGCTTTTAAACATACTATCTTCTTTACTACTACTGAGGAACTTGAGCTTTTTTTTAGTAGCAGTTGTATGCTGGGAGTCATAGCGATGCGGAAGTGTTGCTAACTAATGCTCCTCCTTCACTTGAAGAGAATTTTACAGCTCCTGAAGCAGCGTTGCATTGCTGACAGTGCATTTGCTCTCAAGCTTTTTCTGCTGACACGAGTGAATGCTAGAAGCAGAGTTGCTCCTTTGACCTTGGTACTCTTTTCCCATAGATAGATAACCAAAATTGTGACCGGCCTGCATGGGATTTGTGATTCCTCCCCCCGGGAATGTAAAGACAGGCTTTGCTCCTATAGATATGTCATACAGACATATGGATGTTTGCTCATATAGATATGTCAGCTGACGCGAGGGATGAAGAACTGATGAGGCATGGGCCTTATATGACCCATGGGAGGTGAGAAATTGTAGGTCCGGGCAATTAGGGGTCAACAAGTCTATACTAGTGGCAGCTGCCAAAACAAGGAGCCAATAGCCAGGTTTCCTGGAGGCAGTTTTTAACCACTTTCAGCAGAGACCAGCGATAAAGAAGAGAGATTAGCAATTTACCCATATAGTCACTTAACAGAGGGATAATACGAACAGCATAATGCTTTGGCGTGTGCCAAAGGATTTATCCTTTGTCAATCGAGAACCTATGAAGAAAACTTTTTTTTTTTTTTTTTAAGGCTGACTTTTTAAGGCTGACTTTCTGGTGGCCGGGCTGTTTCTGATAGATGGCTGGATTTTCAACAGTTAGCTACCTGGTTTACATTGGGGAATGGCGTTTCTACCTCGTCTTTTCTTTCAGCAGCTCTTTTTCTGTAGTGTAGTAGGAGAACTATGAAAATAGAGCATAATAAATAAATAACGAGGAGTCGCAGGTTTTGTGGTGCAGAAAGCATGCTTTATTTTAAATGAACAATTCTATCTCCAGGAGGTTCAACAGCTAACAAGCGTTATTACTACGTTAGGAGAACTAAAGCAAATTTGAAGTGCAGGGCGATATTTGATGTTGTAGCAACAGTTTGTTTTCAAACTGTGGTTCATTTCTTAGTTGCCCGGAAGTGACTACTGGGTGTCTAACTCTACCACACAAACTCAATCACTGCACCCTACGAACCTCCGAGAGGGGGTACTGCTGCTGCACTTGAGTACCTGAAAAGCTTCGTTGATTAAAGGGATGGCCAGGTGATGTTACTTTTTTAAAGCTGTTCAGGCAGTCAATATGTCAGAAACAGTACGCAGACAGTGGGGGAACAAAGTGCTGGCCGCTTGCACTTTGTCCAAAAATTGTCAGTCAGGTATGGAAATTACGACGTAATCAGATCCAATGTAAAACATTAAAGCAATGCTTACAGGAGGGTAATTGCAAACATCGCCAATGCCTTACATTTCCGATTCAACATAAATATTCGTGCACGTATGAAATACTATGCACAGTATCATCTCTTAGGTGTAGGTAATCTTCAACAGGGAGCCTCTCTACCTGTTGAGGCATTCTTAGACATCAACAATGAGTTGAGGCGCAAAAATTAGTTAAAAGTTGAGCAGGGTAGTCATTTGCTAGGAAACTTTCTCCTGCCAAACTGTTAGTTCCAAAAGTTACGTTTCAAAATGTCATAAAATAAATGGTACAAAACTTCATAACCGTTAATTTCGGCTATATACAGTATGTACAATGTCAGTGTAAAAAGTGTTTAAAATTCTTAGGTCAATAATGACTATAAGTCATAACGTATAGCTCTGGACTTTGTCTCATTCAGGTAGGTACAAAAATATTTTTTTTTTTATATTTACAGATCAGATATTTCAGTCCATATATGAATCACTTGTAAAAAGACAAGTGTAAATAATACAGATCAAGCTGTCTAAATTGATCGAATATTAATATTCACAGTGGCAGAATCAGTACCAAATTCATTGCCTAAATTCAGGGTATAAAGTCCGCCGTCGTTCTTCTGGACATCCATGATGATCAGGGTGGTTAAATCTTCGCTGGTTTCAATGTGGAATCTGCCTTGCTGGTCCTGACTGGTAATTTTTCTCCCTCTGCAGTACCATGTTATTTCAGGAGCAGGATCACCCGAAAAGGCACAAGATAGTGTGAGAACTTTTCCTTCGTCAATGCTGATATCGGATGGGAGAGCTTCAATTTTGGGTGGTACACCTTTAGAAAATAGGAGGAGAAATACCAAGTTAGTCTGTTTCCAGTAAGCCATGCAGCAGGTTTACTCTGAGGATTACTTCAGGGTATTTTAAGCACTAACTCTACCAGTAATTGCATTGCTCACCTCTCAGACCTGATTTAAGCATTTTACTAGTTGAACTCTCCAGTTGAGCCATACTAGATTTCCCCATAATACTGCTGGAGCTCATCTCTACAAAGGATTCTTTCATGGAGGACATGCTTTTGGCAGACATGCTTTCAAATTTCATTTCAGTCATGCTGCTACTGCTGAAACTGCTGAATGAAGCCTCTTGTTTAGAAGAAGCCATTTGAAAGGACTGAGAAGAAAAACTTTCGTGCATGCTTGCGTCGCCACTTGTCTTCAATACTACCTCTTTTGGAGGTTCTTCAATTAGAGCTGGGGAGCATCGCAAACATAGAAGGAAAAACCAATAACGTCACATTAACAAACAGTCATGCAGTTCTATATGGTTAATTTTAGAGAAATGAAGAGACAGCATAGTTTGCTTTCAATGGAAAACTGCAGTGGAGTATAAAATTGTTCACAATCATTTGATTCAAGATGTCCAAATCACAAACAGTAATTTATAAATGAAACAAGTAGGAAACGGAACTGTTACTAGTATGTACATACATACATAAGAAGAAATGGGTCGTCACACAGCGTTTCCCATTAGAACCGTTACTAGAATTAGACACTGAGAAACTGTGTGTGTTCAGCTCCTGTTTGTAGAAGCTCTAAAACATTTTCAGCTCCTGTTTGTAGAAGCTGTAAAACATTTTCAAGTTCTTACAAGCACGGTATAGGAAGTCTGTATTTCACTGCATTGTTCTGTAGCTATAAAAGGCAACAGAAAAGCTCAAGCGCTGTAGCTTTACTTTACACCCAAGCACAGTCATACAAGCACATCATAGCAACCCCTTGATGCTAGGAACTGGGATATCATACGGCCAATAAAATACTCAACCCAGTTCAGTTATGGCTAAGTTACCAATAGAAATTTTTAACTGTGGAATTACTTTGTTTTATTGGAACAGATTCTGTTAGTAAATGAGGAAAGAGTAATTGCCAGCACCAAGGTCTTAACACGGTCATCCTAGAAGGAATGCGCATAGCCTTCTGTTAACATGCACCTATTGATATAATAGAGCATCTTTGTGCTCCTCTGTGGGTGTTATAAAGATGTCTAATGCTCTTTTAGTTCTGTATATATAATATGCAAAAGAAGAAGGAACTTGTTAAAATACCTAAGCCAACATTACCAGTGGCTTTTATCTTAAGTCATTTTAGTAAACACACCATGTCAAGAAGTTCCGATTAGTCTGAACTCAAGACCCGGAGAACAAACTTACGGAGCACAGTCAAAGATGCTGTAGCAGAGCACTGCCCGTGGTAATTTTTTGCTTTGACTGTGTATTTTCCGGTGTCACTCACTGCTGCATTTCGAATCTCAAGAGAATATATGTTTTTAGACCGTGTTACTCTGATGTGTGATGAAACAGCAATCTGAGGAGGGAAAAAAATCTTTTCATTAAGATCAGTTTTACGAATAATTCTAATTTTTCAAGTAAATATATTAAATAAATACTTACAGGTTGATTATTCTTAAACCACTCAATTTCAGGAGAAGGATCCCCAGAAACTTCACAGGTGAACAATACATCTTGTCCTTCATTGACATTTTGAGACTTAGGCTGCATGATAAACGCTGGTTCGTTGGAAAGCTCTTTAGAAAAGGTCAGAACATACTGGCATTTAATAATGCCTTCGTCAGTGTTACCCTCGCAGGTGAGTATGCCTTCATCTTTATTACTAGCCTTTTTGATAGTTAGCGTGTGATCACTTCCAGAAACACCATATCTGTAATCTTCTGAATTTCTCAGCTCCATTCCATTCAGCACCCATTTTACTTCAGAGGCACCAGGAATGTTGGCTTTCAATGTCACTTTCTGCCCTTGAGACACTGTCATTTTAGTCGAAGAAGCTTTAATTTCTGCTTTCAGTTGTTTGACGTCTTCAGTAACAATTGACTTTTTAATGACTTCTTGAACTGCTGCTTTTTCTTCAGTTGCTACTGCTGATTTCTTCTGGGTAGAAACTGTAAGCACCTCATCTTCTTTCTGAACTGATTTATGAGTTTCAGATACCCCTCTTACCTGGGAATGGATATTTTTAAATACTTGGCCAGTAAACTGGAAGTTAGTTTTTGAAACGCCTCCTTCCCCAATAATTTCACAGGTGTATTCTCCTTTATCAGATTCCATGAGCCCATGGATTTTAAGCTCATAGGTGCCATCTGCTGCGTAATGAAACTTGAAATGATGGTCTTCTTTCAGTTTTCGGCCATCCTTATACCAAGCCACTTCTCTGACACTTAAAACACTGCTTTCAACTGCACAGGATAACTTCACTTTATCTCCAAGAGTTTCTGCTTTCAGATGCTGTTTTATCTTTGGTGGAGAAGCAGTTGCTAATTGTACTTTCTCCGCTGGTACTGTTTTGTCCGCAGGTGGTGACTTTGCTTTTGGAGGGCTGCTGATGGGTTCAGGAGATTTCACTTGTTTAGGAGACTTTGGCTCTGGAGACTTTACACGAGGCTCAGGAGATTTGATTCTTGGAGGTGATGTAATTGTTTTTTCAGGAACTTTTTTTCTTTGAATGGTCAAAGTAAAATGCGCTTCCTGTCTTCCTTCGGAGTTTTCCACCAAAACAGTGTAACTTCCTTCATCTGACATCTGGACCGAAGAAATTTCAAAGGTAGACTTGTACTGTGTTCGTGTCACTTGGAAGCGCCTTGAAGAAACAATGGGTTGACCTGCACGGAACCATGTTATTGTTGGTGCTGGTTCACCATCAACGTCACAGGAAAATCTTGCAGTCTCCCCTTCAGAAACTGTGATTGACCGTGGTTTTGTAAGGATTGTTGCCGGCAGAGTGCTTTTAAATGCCTTGCGCGCAGTCCTTTCTTGCAATGATTTTTCTTCAGCTGCAGTCATTTTTTCTTCAGAAGCAGCATAATGTTCATATGATAAAAGTGATTCTCTTGTTGCTGACATTTCTGATTTGACCTCTCTCACTGAGGAACTTGCTTCTGTAGCAGATGCCTTCTTAAATGAGGAGACTGCATATGCCTCTGTTTTCGTTAAGTCAGGTAAAATTGTCCTTGGTACTTCTTCATCTCTTCGCTGGGAAGAGTATGTAGTGTAATCTCCTCCTCCAGTAACGTCTAGCGTTGCATAATCAGAGCATTCCCCTTTGTAGTTTGTGCATACAGCCCGGTATGTTCCACTGTCATCAATGTGGCAGTCGAGAATCTCCAGAGTTAATACACCGCTGGTATTAGTAAAATGTATCTTACTGCTCTCCTGGAGCTCAATACCGTTATGGTACCACTTCACTTCAGCAGTTGGTTTTGACTGGACATTTAAAATGAACCTGGTATTATGGCCGCATGGTACCCGGTGTGAGCGCATTCTCAGGGTAATGCGAGGAGCGTGGTCGAGGGTGAAAGGCTGCTGAGTCAAAACTTCATATTTCCTTTCCATAGTTTTCTGAGTTTTCAAAGCAGATTTCATGGACTCATATCTAGAAAATATATCAAATCTTGCCATCCTCTCAAACCGAGAGAGTGATCTTTCACTAGAAACTGGGCTAGGTGAGCGTGGTCGAGTTCTCTCTGGTGTTGGGGATCTTCTCTCACTTTCTTCAGGAGGCCGTGAGCGGGGTCGAATTAATTCAGATACAGGACGCATCAGCTCAATGTAAGTTGGAGAAAGAGATCTTCTTCTCCTTAGCAATCTAGAGGGAGGTGAAAATTCCCTGTGAACGTGTTGCACCATTTCTATTTCTTCTTCCTCTTCTGATGTGATCTCAGTTATTTCTCTTTCCCTCCTTCTCCTGAGTCTACTCTTTTCCTCCTCTGCCATATATTCGAGCTCACTCCTGTATTCAGAGAGTCGTTGAGAAGCGCCAACAGGACGGAGCAATTCTTCATCCTCTCTTTCATCCATTATTCTTTGCTTTTGTTTAGGTGGTCTGTAGGCAGCCCTGTCATGGCGCTGTCGAAGCTCTGCATAGCTTGCACTGGTCTCAGCTTTAGTTGGGATGTGATAGCTTGAATACCTCAGCTCTCTTTTTCTTTCTTCCTCTGACCTGACCTGTGCTCCTGCAGTAGAATACCGAAGGGCAGACAGTTCAAAGCGTGGGGGGCTTCTACTTGGTGGGGAAGCAGAAAAGCCTAACTCCAGCTCTTCTTCAAGGCGCAGTCTTTCCTCTTCAGTTCTCTTCATGGCTAGGTAGTCATCAATAGGCAGGAGTAATTCCTCGTCAGACAAGTCACCAAGCGATCGCCGCCTTGGTCTGTAGTAATATTCATAGTCTGGAGATGGGGTACGGCGACGTGCTGGTCTCACAATTTCAAGATCGTCTTGTGTTAGCTTTGGTATGCGCCATTTAGGCTTATACTGATCAGAAATGCGTGGCAGTGGCATCACGTAGAATTGCTCCCACCTGGAAAGACGTATGCGTTTCTGGCGTTTCTGAACAGTTCTCTCAAGTTTTCCTGGCATTTCGTACTGGTCTCGCAGCCTCTTGTACCACTTCATGTCTGACAGAGGCACAAAGTGCTTAATGTTCTGATCTTCCTCAAGAGTAGTGCGCACGTGTTTGCGAGGCTCTGGGACCTCGTACGGCATACGAAGTCTTCTTTCTTCCTTCTTTTCTTCTTTCTTAATTTCATATTCACCTTTGACAGTCTTAGTGCTAACAGCTGGTTTATATAAGATAGCAGCTTCTCTGAGAGCCTCTTGTGCGGTTTGTGTCAGTGGAACAGCTTCAACCCCAGAAAGGATTTCTGCCATTCGTAAGGTTTTGTCGATTTGCCTCTGTACGTGCTTCTCACGCTCTTCTTCAGTCTTGTACTCACGCTTGACGTATTTCAAGCGTTCAACTTTTAGATACGCTTGACAGCTTGTAGATCCAGCACTGTTTGTAGCAGTAACTCTGTAATAACCACTGTCTTCTGGTAAAGTATCTCTGATATGCAAAGCATAATAATCTAAACCTTCATGAACTATGTCAAAGTTAGGACCAAAGGATAGAGGCTGACCGTCTTTCTCCCATTTCAGCGTTGGTTTTGGTACACCAGATACCCTGATCTCAAAACTGACATTTTGTCCTTCTTGACATTCAGCATTTGCCAGCAGTCTTTTAAACATTGGCCTTAGTGTGGCGTCTGCTGGAGGTGGATGTGGAATCACAGTCAGCTTAGCTTTGCAGCTGTCTTCACCATATTTATTGCGTGCCACAATACTGTATTCAGCATCATCCTCTTCTGTGACGTTATTGATGACAAGTTGATAAAGACCCTTGTCTGATTCAAAAGTGTACTTCCTGTCATCATCACCAGGTTTGATTTTCTGGCCTGATTTGAACCATGTTAAGCGAGGTTCTGGGTGAACTGTTATAGTTACTCCGAACCTGACATTTTCTCCAACATATGCAGTGCGGTTATACAAAGGCAGAGTAAATTCTGGTGGACGCTCTAATAGTCTCATAGCATCAACCCGTCGTTTCACTTTCCTTACAGTCCTGCATCTGTAGTGTTCAGAAATTTCTCTCACACCTTTAACGAAAAGTTCTGCATAAGAGCTGTCTTCACCATAGTCATTTACTACCTTGCATCTGTAGGTGCCATCATCGGATTTAGAAACATCTTTGACATACATGGTTGCCTCACCTTCTTCGTATTTGATTTCGTATTTCTCATTGTTTTCTAATTGCCTCATACCGAAGTACCACGTGACTTGTGTGGACTGATCATAGTTTTCAATCTTACATACATATTTGGCATGCCCTCCTTCTTCTGTAACAGTATGCTTTATCTGCCCAGCAATGGGACCAATGTCTATTGGCGCAACTTTAACTTTAGCCACAGTTACGCCTTTCTGAGATCTAATCGCGCCTCCACAGGAAATGCGGGCTACTGACACAACTGTGTTCCACTCCTTCTTTACTAGGGTTTGGTAATAACGCCTGTGCCTCAAGGTCTTGATGACTTTAGTGCTGGTCTTTTCTGTCTGCTGTTTTAGCCACACATGGTTAAGCGCTTCAGCAGCTGTCATTCGAGCTTTTCTTTCCTTTACTAGTAGGCGATCAATGAAGTCCATGGCCTCAATGCTTATGTCTTTGAATGCTTCATCATCAAAGTTGTATTCAGCATTTAGAATATTTTCAATAACTTGTTGGTTTGTTTCAGCAATGAAAGGATTAATGCCACTGAGAAGTATGTATGTTAGAGCACCAACTGACCACATGTCAGTAGCTGTGCTGACCAAGTCATGATGATGTACTTCAGGCGCATAATATTCAGGAGAAGTGAACTGGAGTCTAAAGCTGTCTCCAGGCTTCAGTTGTCTGGCTTGACCAAATTCAACAATTTTAATTACAGAGCTTCTTCTTGTGAAGTAAATAATATTGTCTGGTTTAATATCAAAATGTCCGATGCTGTGGCGATGTAAAAATTCTAGTGCATCGCAGACCTGGCGTACATAATTTACTATTTCTCTTTCATTCAGTTCAAATGAAGCTGTGCTGATTTTTTCAAAGATGTCAACTCCAGAAATGAATTCAAAAATCATGACTAATTCTTCTAGGCTCTCAAATGATTCATGAAGATACAGGATATTTCGGTGCCTAGCAATGTTTAGAATAGAAATTTCTTTCTTTACCAAAACTTGGTCAGCACCCTTTACTTTGACAAACTTGGCCAGGTAAGTCTTTTTTGAAGCTGCCTCAACACAGCGGTGTGCAATGCCAAATTGCCCACGTCCAAGCTCTTCTGCAATCATATATTTGTCATAGAGTTCCTTTGTAGAATAGTGAGCTGCTTTAACTGTGGTGACTTCTCTGGTCTCATCAACTTCTTCATCATAGTTCATTACTCTGGTCTTATCTTCCTTTGTTATAATTGGATCGGTAGGTTCAGAAGGCTGGCTTTGGCCAAACTTGTTTTCTGCAATTACACGGAACTGGTAGGTGGTCTTGCCAAATAGGTTCACCACTGTGTATCGTGTATCACGAGCTTGTGCTACACGAATCCATCGCTCTGCTGTTGTAGCACGTTTCTCAATAATGTAGTTTATGATTCTGCTTCCACCATCAGTAGCTGGTTCATTCCAAGTTAAGTTGACTGAATCCCTTGAAATGTCAGTTACCTTCAGACCTCTTGGTGGATCAGGCACATCAGCCACATCTAATTCAACTGTTTTTTGATCAATTCCAAATCTGTTTTTGGCACAAACAATGTAAAAACCTGCATCTTTCCTGTCAACACCATTTGGGAAAACAAGTGATGTGAACGATCGTGTAACAATGACTTGGTAGTGTCCATTAGTATCGATGAGGTCTTGTCCCTTCTGCCATGTGATCACGGGGTGAGGCTTGCCACTGAATGGAATCTTGATGCTCACTACTTCCCCTCGGAGGGCATGAACAGCTCCCATGCCTTCCAGGTTTTTGGGCAAGTGAATCTTTGCAGGAACTGGAATAGAAAGAGGAAGAAAAAAAAACACATGACCAAATGCACATCAGAAGAGCACCAACAGTCTATAAATATTCAAAGCTTAAAAAGAATTTGTCTTAGGAATCAAGACCCTTCATTCACCTTCAACATCCAAAGAGGCAGTGCCAGACACAGATCCTCCTTGGTTGGTAGCTCTAACTTGATATACAGTGGCATCATCATCTGTTACGTTTGTGATGACCAGCTGGTGATATCCACCCTTGAATTCCTGTATCTTGATCTTTTCACCATCTGGCATGATTTCTTTGCCCTGTCTGTACCACTTGACAATCGGTTTAGGATGACCAGTGACTTTGCAGACAAATGTGGCGTTTGCTTGAAATTTCACATTCAGATTCCTTAGTTCCTCCTTGAAATGTGGAGCTTGAATTGGAACATCAGATTTTGGAATGACTGGTTGTGATACCTCACTCCACTCACTTTCACCACCAAGATTTTCACATTTTACACGGAACTCATACTCAAGACCTTCAATAAGATCTTTCACAGAATAGACGGTTTCCCGAATTTCATCTGTTGTTACAGAAATCCACTTGTTTTGTTTTTTCTCACGCTTCTCAAGATAATAAGTTCTAATCTTTGCACCGCCATCACTTGCTGGTGGCTTCCATGAGACAACACAGGAATCCTTCGTGACAGCACTTGCCACTGGCTGACCAGGCTGTCCTGGTTTTTCTGTAAAGAACAAAAAGGTTCAAAAACAGAAGTCAGCTTGCCTTAGTAATTAGAGGGGCATACAAAAATTGATATTTTGGCGTCCACTTACCAAATGGAGGCTTCATAACAACAACTGATGAAACCTCCAGTGCTTCACTAATGCCATATGTATTCTGAGCAGAAACACGGAAATAATAGCCTGCATTTTCAGTTAGGTTAACAATTCTACAGGTTGTGCCTGAAATGCTTGAAGATACAAGTTGCCATTCTGCTCCTTCCTTGGCTTCACATTTCTCTATGATG
The DNA here is from genome assembly GCA_013396915.1 of Stercorarius parasiticus. NCBI lineage: Eukaryota > Metazoa > Chordata > Aves > Charadriiformes > Stercorariidae > Stercorarius > Stercorarius parasiticus. The sequence continues at coordinate 655,976 of VWZL01000529.1, read as the reverse complement.
TAATTGGTTATCATAGCACCTCCATCATCCTCTGGTGGTTGCCAGCTTATCACCACAGAGTTCTTCAGTATAGACTCTATAACAATTGGCCCTACCGGTTTATCCGGCTTATCTGTAAAAGAAAAAGCATGGTATTTTTAATTCTTTTGCCAGTAAATATTTGAGAAAATATTCACAAAAATACTGAAAATAAAACTAATTACCTTGAATTTCCACATTAAGTACAGTGTCAACTGTTCCAAATGTGTTACTGAGTTGCACTTTGTACTTCCCAGCATGAGTCTTGTGCTGGACATTCTTAATAGCAAGATGAGTATAATGCTCTGTGTTCTCAATAGAAACCGTTTCTGATCCTCTCAAAGGTTTGTTGCCATGGAACCAAGTTATTGCTGGTACTGGTCGGCCAATATACACAACATGAAGGCGGAGGGTGCCACCTGCACCTGCATAATATTTCTCTTTCAAGGGGAAGCCAGGATGGAATTGAGGAGGAGCCTGCAATAATAGCTTGCCACTAGTTTCAATTTCTCCAACATCATTGGTAGCCATACAGGTATAGAGACCTTCATCCTCCTGTTCATCTGTCATTACTGTCAGTGTATGGTTGCGTCCATCAGATGACATTTTGTATTTTCGGCTTTGTACCAGTTCTTTGCCGAAGCGGTACCATTTAATATCAGGCAAAGGTCTCCCAACAATTTGGCACGTCAGCTGAGCTGCTTCACCCAGTTTAGTTGTAACATCCTGCATTTCTTTTTTTATGGCAGGTGCTTCTCCAGCTGCGACAAAGAAAATTAAAAAATAATGGAGATTACTATGAAATTTTCCTCTATTACTATATTACTGGAAATTAATTTTCATTTATACTTGTGCCTCTTGTACTTGAAAGACTGTGCTTTAGGACAGTCACGTTGGCAGATAACATGTAAAACAAATAGGCAGCATAAGTGCAGCGCCATGGCACAATAGATCACAACAATATCACAGCAAATATGACAATATATTTTTTGCTTACATGTTAATTTAGTTTTCACTGCCATAGCAGTCCTTCGAGGTCTACTGAGGCCAGTCTGATTTTCTGCAAAAACACGGAACTCATATTCTGTAGCCTCTAGTAAACCTCCTACTGTAAACTGCCTGTCCTTGATGCGTTCTTTATTGCATTTTTTCCAGGTGCTTTCTCCAGACTGGCGATATTCAACCCAATAGCCAAGGATCTCTTTGCCACCATCACTTTCAGGTCGTTCCCATTCTAACGTAATGCTGTCCTTAAATATAGAAGTGATCTCAATTTCTCCAGGTTGGCTTGGTTTGTCTGAAAATTAAAACAGATACAGAAAATAAATTCCTCTCTTAATGTTACTAGTTGCTCTTCAGAAGGTCTGTTAATGCAAACATTTCTTACCAAATGGATCCTTGCACACAACTGGTTCAGAAGCAGGACTTGCTTCACTTTCACCAATGTCATTTTGAGCAATGATACGGAATTGATATTCAGCATCTGGAACAAGTCCTGTGACTGTGAACATTGTAGTGGTAATCTGTGTCTTATTATGCCGGACCCATTTTTCTGTAGATGTCTCTTTACGTTCAATGTAGTAGCCAGTTACACGAGAACCACCATCATCTTTAGGCCTGGACCAGGACAAGTTGACAGAACTCTTTGTAACATCAAGCACTTCAGGTGGGTTGTTTGGAGGCTCTGGAGGATCTGTTAATAATTATAATAGCAAAAATAATAGAAATAATAGTGACGTTGCATTAAAATATTTGCATATACTATTGCATTTTTAGAACCATAATATAGTAATTTGAAAATATTTTTTTTTTAAAAATATAAAAGTGGACTTACTTAGAGGTGTCTTTGGTACTGCTGGTTCTTCGGATTTGAGAGATTTGCTAATACCGAAATGATTTTCAGCAGAAACACGGAAGTGGTATTCCACATTTTCTTTGAGCCCTTTCACCACTAGTGATGTTCCTTTCACTCTGGAGTCAACAGTGTACCAGGCAGTCTTTGGTACTTCTCGTCTCTCAACAATATAACCTAGGATATCTGCACCACCATCGTCTGTAGGAGGTCTCCAGCTTACTCTGACAGAACGAGCTTGTATATCATCATATTCAAGTGGCCCTTCTGGTGGATTTGGAATGCCAATCACTCTGACCTTAAGATACACAGCTTTTTTGCCACACTTGTTTTCAAGTGCCAAATCATAGGTGCCTGAATCTTCTCTTTCTGCATCTTTGATCACAAGTTCTGTGTGAGTGTCAGAAGTCGCAATCATGGCCCTCTTGCTGATGTCATGTCCTTCTTTTGTCCATTTGCATATTGGGATGGGCTTACCCTTAATGGGTATTGTGAGCCTGATAACTCCACCTTGTCTCACCATGAGACCTTCCTGGTATTTTTCATCAAGTTCATAGTCAGGATATTCTGTAAACAAAATTAACATGTCATGCTATGTCGGTTTTACGGATGATATCATCATACATGCTTTAGGCAAATACTTTTTTAGAACAACTTTCAATTAGAGTTAAGACTTGAAGTGTCTTACCAAGCATTTCTGTTATTTTGACTGTTCCTGGCACTTCAGCAGGTTCTCCTGGCCCACCAGCATTACAGGCTAGCACGCGGAATCTGTACTCTGCACCCTGAGGGAGATGTGTCAAGGTGTATTCACGAATTTTAGTTGGCGTGGTATTGCATTTGGTCCATTCAAATTGATCAACCTTCTGCATCTCAATTAAGTAGCCAGTAACTTTGGAACCACCTTCATCTTCTGGTGGACTCCAAGCCAGGGAGACAGATGTTCTTGTAGTATCAGTGACTCTTGGATTCTGAGGTTTACCTGGAGGAGCTGGAAGAGAAGATCAGATTGGGGGGGGATCGTTTTAATGAATATTTAAAAGATGTGACAAGTGCTAACTTGCAATATATGATCTGTATTAAGTCTATAGGATTTATACAGGAAAACTTAGAATGAAAGATTTTCACTGATGTTTTCTTGTTTTTCTTCAGTCAGAATCTCATTTGTTAATACACCCAGATAAACTTCCAAATTAGAAAAAACTAAATTTTACTGGCATCATTCCCTTCTGCCATAATGTCCTTTATGTAGGAAATTTCTTACCAATTGGATCTCTGGCAACAGCAGACTTGGAAGGACGGCTGGGTTTCCCAGTGCCTCTGGCATTGATTGCTGTGACTCGGTGTTCATATTCTAATCCTTCAACCAACCCAGTGGAACGGTAACGAGTCATAGTGACTGGAACTTTATTTACACGAATCCATCTATCAGCTCTAACTTCTTTGCGTTCCACAATATAACCGGTAATCTGTGAGTCGCCATCATCTTCTGGAGGATACCAAGTTAGTGTCATGCCATCTCGAGAGATATCAAACACTTCTGGAGTGCCAGGAGGACCAGGAATACCTGTAAAACATAACACAGAATTAGTGAAGGAATCACAGAATCATAGAATCACAGAATGGTTAGAGTTGGAATGGACCTTAAAGATCATCTAGTTCCAACCACCCTGCCATGGGCAGGGACACCTCCTACTAGACCAGGTTGCTCAATGCCCCATCCAGCCTGGCCAAGGAAGTGTCAAATGATTCTACACATTAGTAATATGCAACATATTGTGAATGGCAATGTAATATCCATGTCCTATCAAACTCTTTTTATCAGCAGATATCAAAGTACTTTACAAACTATGTCAGTATATAGGGTAAAGCAATTTTTAAGGCTAATGGTAGACCTGAGCAGAAAATCCAAGTTTACCATCCAGGTTCTATGCAGTGCATCTATAATACTTATATAGATTTATGTATGGCATTTTTCTCCAGAAGTATAACAAGACTACTGTGCATCATGATGTACCATTTTATTTGGTGAAAGGAAGTAGTAACATCTAGAAAAATCGTATCTATGTGAGGATATGTAAGCCCATTTAAATTTATATTTTTATTTTTAGAAGTAGAGAATAAGCCAGAATTCAGACTTACGGATTCTGCTCTTGCATTCTATAATTTCAGACTGCAGATAAGATCCGATTCCAAAGCGGTTTGTAGCAGCCACACGGAACACATATTCTGCACCTTCCACAAGCCTGGTGAACTTATACGTTGTCCTGGTTACTGACTCTGAAACTGGCAGCCATCCAGGACGGTGAGCATCACGCTGTTCTACCACATAGCCACTAAGGGTAGCTCCACCATCCAGCTCAGGTGGCTCCCAGGAGATGGTTACGTAATTTGAATCAATTTCATCAATTCGGATAGGTCCAACAGGTGGTCCAGGTTTGTCTAGGAAAAAAACAGAAAATGAAAAGACAAAAAAAAGTATGTGGAGAAAATGTGGAATCATATTGCTAATGTAACAAAGTTCGGATGGAGAAAGATCATGGACAATTATTTTCATAAATCCTTACCAAGGATTATAACCTTTATTGTATCAGTAACCGTTCCAGTTGTGTTCTTCAGTTCAAGCGTATACTCTCCAGTGTCGTGTATGGTGGTCTCACGCACAGTCAATTTAGCCATTTTGGCAACAGTCTCCATTTTGATGCGTTCTGATTCTTTTAGTTTAGAACCAGCAAAGAACCAAGATGCAGCTGGAGGTGGTCGTCCTTCAATTGGAATGGCTAACTCAATTGGCTTGCCAGCAGGTACATGAATTGTCTTCTGAGGTATTCCAGCCAAGTCAATTGTTGGTAGAACTAAGAAAAGCAAAACATCGGTATTTTAAATATCACGTTCATTTGGTGTAAGCTTCACCCTGTTATTTTCAAGAGTAGATACCTACCTTTTTGGTCTTGTACTGTCACTGCTGTGACAATCTCTCGTGGTTCTGACACGCCCTTCTGATTCTGTGCTCTGACCCTGAACAAGTACTGTTCACCTTCATTGAGAGAGATAATTGTATGCTCATAGACGGTAGGCTTCAGTGTCACTACCTTCAACCATCTTTCTGTTCCAGCTTTGCTGGCCTCAATAACATAGCCAGTCAATCTGCTGCCACCATCATGTAGTGGTTTCTCCCACGCAAGAGTAACAGTTGATTTAGTGACGTCAATCACTTCGAGTTTTTGTGGTACCATGGGGACATCAGATACTAGTACTGCATCAGATGTTTCACAAGCTTCACCAATGCCATAAATATTTTCTGGTAGTACTCTGAAATAATACAAAGCTCCTTCTAGAAGTCCAGTAACTCTATAAAATGTCTTGCTGCATTTGGTAGTGACAGTCTTGTAAGCCCTCATGGAAGCTTCACGTTTCTCAATTATGTAATTGTTGACTGGGGCTCCACCGTCAATGGTTGGAATATCCCAAGTAAGTGTCACCGAATCTTTTGATACTTCTTTAATTCTCACTGCAGCTGGTGGACCAGGTGTATCTAAACCAAACAAACAAATATATATATTTTTTCCTTTTGGATCCTTTTCATTCACAGTCAACAACTGCTGCTGCATAAAAAAACAATGCTGGGATTTGATTTATAAAATAGCACAGCTTTAGAAACTATGTATTTTTCCTTTGGATTAGATTGTTTCTCTGACATCCCAAACACTCTCATGTTACTTAAACTGCAAACTTCTTTTGGAAATGAAAGAGACTCTTATTCCTGAGCAACATGCACCATGAGTGATGTAATGTCCATATAAAATCGTAGCAGTACTTACCATATACTTTTACAGAAATAGTTGCAGATTTTTTTCCTGATTGATTTTCAGCCTCAATGACGTATTTTCCAGCATCATACCGATTAACTTTATCCACAATAAGCAGACTGTAGCTGTCTGTAGTATCAATAATAGCTCGACTTACAAGGTCAACACCCTGCTTGCTCCATGTGATTACGGGAGCAGGTCTGCCAGATACAGAGACCATTAGGCGCAGGGAACCACCAGCTCTGACTGTAACCGTCTTCTTCAGATCATCAGCAAGCTCAAGCTCAGGTATTTCTGATGAAGGGTGTAAGAAACATGGAATTAATTAATCTTTTAGTAGTTCTAAAGGAAAATATAATTATTCCTTAAAATATACATTAAGTCTTCAAATTACCTATTCTTTCCACAGGTTCTATTTCGGCTGACGATTCACTAAATTCACTCATACCATTCACATTTGTAGCGGCAACTCTGAATTGGTATTTCTGGGCTGTTTTAAGGCCAGTCACGGTGAACTCAGCATTCCGCAGAGTGGCCGTTGTATGTGGTCGGTACCACTGTTCTGTACCTTCTTCTTTCATTTCAAGAACATAGCCTAAGATGTCAGCGCCACCATCATATGTGGGCTTTGACCATGCTAAACTTATGCTGTGTTTAGTAGTATCCACAACTCTTGGAGCTGAAGGTGGTGCAGGGGTATCTTTGAAAAAGAAGAAAATGCATTTCACATTGGTGCAGGAAACGTTTTACAGTTAAAAATGATTTCTAAACACCTAATGCCAGGAAATGCATTTAAAATGAACTATGACTGCTTTTACGTTTATTCTGTTATTAGTTCAGCAAGATCATACGTGATTTTTGGGTATCTCAGTCGAAGTGTCAACATGGGTTTGTGCCCGCTTATTATAAATAAATATTAAAATATGTTTTAAATGTGGTAACTTACATGATGGTTCTTTACATAACATGTATTGTGAAGCTTCACTAGGCTCACTGTTCCCAGCGGCGTTCACTGCAGTGACACGGAACTGGTACTGGCTGCCTTCCATGAGACCAGTGACTTTCAGTCTGGTATCATAAACAGTGTAATCTCTGTTCACTCGTGTCCAGCGCAGGCTTTTCCTTTCACGTTTGTCTACAAGATAGTCCTTAATCTCACTGCCACCATCTGATTCTGGTTTCGTCCACTGAATAATGATATGTTCCTTGCCAACGCTCACTTCTTCAGGAGCACCAGGCTGTGTTGGGATAGCTGTTTTTTTTTTTTAAGGTGAAAAAAATAATTATCAATTAACAAATCGTTTATTTATGAGAAATACTCCACAAATTCTGATTTGGTTTGGAGAGACAGAATGGAAGGCAGTAACACTCACTGAAAGCATTCCTGGCAATCACAGGTTCTGTTTCAAGCGGAACACCTGGTCCATATTTGTTGACAGCTCTCACACGGAAGATGTATTCATTATTTTTAATGAGTTTTGTTACCACACACGATAAGGTCTGGCATTCAGCCTCAACAATAACCCAGTGAAGTCTGCTGGTTTCACGCCTTTCTACGACGTAGTGAGTGATCTGTGCACCTCCATCTTCCTCAGGAATGTTCCATGCCAGAGTACATTTCTCTTCTGTTACCCTGCTAACAGTGATTTTGCCTGCGCATGGACCTGGTGAATCTGGGTAGAGATGAAAATAAATATTGTTATTAGCTGCTAACGAAAAGCATCTCATGCTTATTTAAAAGAATGTGGATTTTTTAGTATACTAAGTATGAATATTAATCATGGGATACATACCAAGCACTTTAACAAGAACTGAAATTTGTTTCATCCCACTGGCATTTTTAACTGTTAGAGTGTATTTTCCACTATCACTTCTGTCACAGAACTTGATAATTGCAATGGCTCGTTTGCTGGTGTATTGCAGAGATATCTTTTCACATAGATCCAATTCCCTGTCACCTTTGGACCAGAAGACTTTTGGTTCTGGTTTCCCACCAATGGCTGCATCAAGAACAAGATCCGATCCAGCCCTAATGGTCACAACTTCTCCCTGCAGTCTGGCATCAAGTTCAGCCTTTGGTGGTGCTGTCATAAGGAAAAAGATATTAAGAACAAATTACATGACAGCACTAAAATAGACCACCATGTTTTTAATTGTTCCAAGTGAATATTTCTTACAGTATTCATCTTTGCAAATGACGGCACCAGTCGATTCAGATCCTTTGCTGATTACACCAGCAGCATTCTTTGCTAGTACACGGAATTCGTATGCTTCGTCTTCACTAAGAGCCGTCACAGTAAAAAAGTTTTCGGAGACAATGGTATAATTGCATTTCAGCCAGCGTCCATCACCAGATTCGTTATATGGTTTGCGTTCTATTATATATCCGATAATTTTGCTTCCACCATCATAAAGGGGTGGTGACCAGCTCAGCGACACTGTAGACCTGGTGACATCTGTTACTTCTGGTCTTCCTGGTGGATCTGGAGGAATAAATAAAGCAGAAAAATGAGAAATGCAATTCTATTTTAGCTTTAATAGCAATGTAACTCTAAAAGTAATACTTACCAACTGGATTTTGAGCCACTACAGGTCTGGAAGCTTCACTGGCTTTACTAACGCCTGCAGCATTTAGAGCATAGGTTCTGAATTGATATTCTAGGCCTTCCACCAATCCCGTGACTTTGTAGTTGCATTCACAGCATGGCACTTTGTTTTCCTTCACCCAAAGGATGGTGTTGCGCTCCTTCTTTTCAACCCAATATCCAATGACTTTGCTGCCACCATCATGATAGGGTTCCTCCCAGCGAATGGCCATGGCAGTTGCAGACACAGAATAGACTTCTGGCCTTGAAGGTGGGCTTGGTGGGACTAAAACAAAAAAATGATGTTAATTATTACAAATGCCTCAGTCAGAAGAAAAGAACAAATTTTGGAAAGTGTTGCACTTACCGAATGGATGCTCAGCAACTATTGTTTTTGATTCAAGGGGTTTGCTGACACCAAATCTGTTTTCTGAGCTTACTCGGAAACTGTACTCCTGGTATTTTATGAGATGAGTAACTTTGATCTGTGTACGTTTCACGCTGGAATTTACCAGCTGCCATGCTGTTGTGCCAGATTCACGTTTCTCTACAATGTAGTTCGTAATGTCACTACCACCGTCATCTTCAGGTTCTTTCCAGGTCAACACACAGGATTCAGCAGAGACAGATGATATTTCGATTGGGCCAGTGACAGGACCTGGCCTTCCTATGACTACCACTGTGACAGTAAATGTTTTTACACCAGCAGTGTTTTCAAGTGTGAGGTAGTATTTACCAGAGTCACCTCTCATACTATCCTTTACAGTCAGTGTGGTTCTGTCTTTTGTTGTCTTGATGGTCACTCTCTCAGTTTCCTTCAGCCTCATCTCCTCAAGTTTCCATGTCACTTTTGGAGCTGGGCGCCCGCTGATTGGTATATCAATAGTGAAGGTGCTTCCAGCCTTGCATGTTATAAGCTGTCTGCTTATTTCGCTGAGATCTGCTGTTGGTTCAATCTGTGGCTCCTTAATAATAACAGAAGAGAAAGCTTCTCTTGGCTCACTGTACCCAGCATCATTCTTTGCCTTGACCCGGAACTCATATTCAGTGTTCTCCACAAGGCCTTCGACAGTGAAAGTAAGTTGTTTGGTTTGTCCAGCTTCCATCCAGGTGTCAGATCCTTTTTGTTTCATTTCAAGACGGTATCCAGTAACACGGCTACCACCATCATGATCAGGTTTAAGCCAAGCTAAAACTACAGAAGATTTAGTTGTGTCAACAATATCTAGTCTCTTAGGTGGAGCAGGCTCTTCCGTGGCTACAACTGGTTCTGTTAATTCACAGGGTTCACCTACACCATATTCATTTTCTGCTGACACTCGGTAGTAATATGGCACACCTTCTACGAGATCAGTGACCTTAAAGATTTGTCGAGTGCATTTTGGACTCACCACTTGCCAGCTACGACGGCTTGCTTCCCGTTTTTCCACAATGTAGTGGTGTATACGTGAACCTCCATCCAGAACAGGAGCATCCCACATTAAAGTAATAGAACCCCGAGTCACATCTTTAAATGTAATAGGACCTGGTGGACCAGGTGTGTCCAAAACCTTGACAGTAAATGTAATAGACTTACTTCCACTGTTGTTTTCCACAGTAAAGACATACTTGCCAGCATCATTTCTATTGCATTCCTCCACAGTCAACGTGCTGAATGAATCAGTTGTTTGAATGTCAGCACGCAAGCTAAGATTAGCATCTGCTTTGGACCACACTGCAGTAGGAACAGGTCTTCCAGAGAAGGCAATAAATAGACGAATGCTTGCACCTGCTCTTACAATATGAGTCTGCTTGAAGTTTGCATCGATATCAATCTCAGGTGCAGAAAGCCTGTCCACGGTTTGAACTGAAGCAGGAACTTCACAACTTTCGCCTTTGCCAGCACCGTTAACAGCACTAACTCTGAATTTATAATGTTCTCCTGCTTCCAAATCAACAACGGTATATTTAGTAGCAAGAACAGTCTCTGCATTGACTTTCTGCCATGCTTCGAGATCAGCTTTGCACATCTCAATGATGTACCCAATTATTTCCATGCCTCCATCAAAAACTGGCTTGGTCCACTCTAAGCTTACACTAGTCTTCGATGTATCTATCACCTTTACAACATTAGGAGCACTTGGTGGGCTGACTGGTTCTCTACATTTAATCAGCTTTGAAACATCACTTGGAGGTCCAACTCCTGCAGCATTTTCAGCCATAACATGGAATTCATACTCATTGCCTTCAATAAGGCCAGTTACTCTGTATCTGTTCTCAGTAATGGGCCTTTTACTGGATACTTTAACCCAGCGCATGCTCTTCTTTTCTCTCCTTTCTAGAATATACTCATTTATCTCGCTTCCGCCATCTGAGTTTGGTCTTGCCCATGTGAGTGTGATACTGTCTCCTGTTACGCTGGTAGGCTCGGGAGTTCCTGGTGCATCAGGGAGAGCTAAAAGAAGAAAAAAAGTCATTAGAAAAACAAGATGGTAACTCCACAGTTATTTCTACAGAATGAGGTGGAAACTTACTGTAAGGTATTTGTGCAGTAACTGGATCAGACTCCAATGGTCTGCCAACTCCAAATTTGTTCACTGCAGAGACTCGGAACTGGTACTCGTTGCCCTTAATTAATTTAAGTGCAGTGTAGCTGCAAGCTTCACATTTATCTTCAACTAATGCCCAAGCAATCCTGCTGGTTTCACGTTTTTCAATTATATAGTGAGAAATAGAAGCACAACCATCATTAGCCGGAGGCTCCCACCATAATGTGACTTTTTCTCCAGTAACGTTTGTGAATCGTATTGGTCCGCCAACTTTTCCTGGTGTATCTGCAATTTTAAAGGTTCATAATTATAATTTGCTGGCACTTACAATAAAATAGTATTTTAAAATAGCATGCTGAAAGTGTTAGTGCAGTACCTTGTACTCTGAAGGTAATATCTTCTCGTTTAGTGCCTGATGCATTTTTGGCTTCTACTGTGTACACTCCACGATGATCCCGGGTAGCATCTCTAATGAAGATTGTACTATATCCAATAGCTGTAGTTATTTCTATATTCATTGTTTTCTCAATCTCCTTACCGTCCTTAAACCATGTCACTTTAGGTACTGGACGTCCTTTGATTAGAGCTTTAAGTCTAATGCTCTCTCCAGCTTTAACAATGAGGCCTTCAAAGTGCTCAGGGCCAAATTCAATCGTAGGAGCAACTAAAAAAAGGAAAAGATAATTCAGTTCCCATATAGCTAGGTATTTTTTCCTGCTACTCTTTTTAATGTACTAATTATAAAAGATTGTTATATATAGAATTCTTTCACTTAGAAAATGGCTTTCTCTATAAAGCAGATATTACATGAACTATAAACTTATTTCTCCTGTAAGCACACAGTGCATCATATCAACAATAGGTGAAAGACACCATTAATATATGCTGCTACAGTATGCCAAGCTACCTGAGGTACATTTTCATTTCTAAATTATTCAGTGCATGAGAATATTACAGTTTATGATTTCTTTCCAACTTTGCTGCTGCTGCTTATCCAACAGAAACGTAGCTTGCCATGTCTTTCAGTAATTGATGTCTGGCAAATGTCTGCCAGATTTGGGTCTTTAATTTATCCCTCCCACCTTGGAGTACAAACAGCAATGCTCCGAGTTGACTGAAGGACCTCAGTCACATATTCTTCCCGCCTTGGCCTCGCATTTCCAATCGGTACATCCCAAAGCTCTAACTGTACCAAATACAAGCATATAAAGAAATAATTCTTACTGTTTTCATCTCTGGTCATGATGTAGCCTGAAGACTGTGAAGGTGGGCTGATTGTACCAACAGCATTTCTTGCAAGCACTCTGAATTCATATCGGTCACCTGAACTGAGCCCTGTAACTGTATACTGGCATTCACTGACATCAGTAAAGTTACATCTGAGCCAACGGTCTTCACTTCCTTGCCGTTTCTCAATGCTGTAGGCTACAATCTTACTGCCTCCATCACGCAGTGGGGGAGTCCATTTAAGGGTGACTGTTTCCCTGGTGACATCAATGTAATCAGGAGTACCAGGTGGATCTGGAAGGAAAATAATTAAAATTTATTTTTATTACTGCTCACCATAACCTATAAGACTAGAATTTCCTTGGATGAGTGATTGATCATTCACTCACCCACTGGAGAGACTGCCAAAGTAAATTTGCTGGGCTCGCTAGCTCGGCTTAGACCTGCAGCGTTTTCAGCGTATACTTGGAACTGGTAATCCAGGCCCTCAAGCAGTCCGGTAATCCTGTATTCTCTGTTAGATATTAACGCAACATTAACCTTCTGCCACAAAATACTGTTTCTTTCCTTCTTTTCAACGTGGTATCCAATAATCTCTGAACCGCCATCATAAACGGGAGCATCCCAAGATATGGTCATCCCATCAGCGGTTATGTTGTATACAACAGGCTTGCCTGGGGCACCTGGTGGTCTAAACTGATGCTTTGCCACAACATCTGCTGAGACAAGAGGTGGGCTCACTCCGTATCTATTTTCTGCACGAACTCTAAACTGATATTCAGTGTCTTTAACAAGGTTTGGTACTTTGAAAGTTGTTCTTGCAGCACTCGAACACACCAGCTTCCAGTTCATTTGTGAAGTTTCTCTCTTCTCAATACTGTAGCCAGTAATTTCTCCCCCTCCATCATCTTCAGGAGCTTCCCATGACAAAACTACACTATCTGCTTTGACTTCATCTAGTCTTAAAGGTCCTTTTGGCTTAGATGGAGGGCCAAGAGTGATGACAGTGATTGTGAATGTTTTTCTGCAGACGACATTATCAAGAGTTAAACTATATTTGCCACCATGCTCCTTTTTCACATTCTTGATGCTTAAGCTTATCTTGTTTTCAGTTTTCTTGAAACGAAGATGTTCAGTTTCTTTAAGAGGGAGGTTGTCCTTGAGCCAGCTCATCGATGGCTTAGGTTTACCTTTATAGGGCAATTCAATGTGCAGGTTATGTCCAATTCTTACTGCAATTTGACCTCCAGGAATATCAGAAAGGTCAGCTTCAGGTGTTATTATATGTTCTTTCACTGTAATGGGTCCAACAGTAACACCGTCACTCATGCCTTTTTCATTTTTAGCAAAGACTCTGAATTCCATGACAGAAAGCTCTTTAAGTTTTTCAACTTCAAATTCACAGCTCTTACTTGTGCCTGCATATGTCCACTCTTTGTCTTCCTGCAGTTTCTTTTCAATAACATAGTCCGATATAATGCTACCACCATCATAGTCAGGTTTGGTCCACTGCAATTTAACAGATGTCTTTGTAGAATCTTTCATGGCTAGGTCTTTCACAGGTCCAGGTATGTCTGCAGCTTTCACTGGTTCAGATGTCTCACAAGGTTCACCCAGTCCAATTTCATTTTCAGCAAGAACACGGAAGAAGTATGCAGTCTTCTCTGACAGGTTAGTTAGCTTAAAGGTGGTATGAGAACACTTTGTTGTTACAGTTGACCAGGCCCTCTTGGTAGCATCTCTTTTTTCAACAACATAATTTGTTATTTCAGAACCACCATTAATGAGAGGTGGCTCCCATACCAGTGTAACTGTGCCACGAGAAACATGCTTAAGCTGCAGCTTCTGGCAGGCAGATGGTGTGTCAAGTACTTTTACATTCACAAATGATGATTTGGCTTCTCCAACTCCATTTTCAATTGTAAGAACATATTTTCCTGTATCATTTCGGGTAACTTGAGGAATAGTAAGCAGTGTAGATGATTCTGTGTTCTGGATGGTATATCTTTCATCACTCCCAAGATTCTTGTCACCCTTTCTCCATGTGACTGTGGGAGGAGGTCTTCCTTTGAATGGAATCATTATTTGCACATCTTCACCTGCTTTAGCAACAACAGAGGTCCGGAGAGCAACATCCAGATCAATCTCTGGTGCCACTGTTGAAATAAATAAAAATTAATAGTGCATACTTGGAATGTAAAATAAGAAATGCTTCGAAAAAAACCAAAACACAGAAAAATTGTAAATCACTGAAATGTACAGTACCCAGAATATCCTTTGCTTGAACGGGTTCCGTCATTTCAATAGGCTCTCCTTGTCCAGCACAATTTATAGCAGACACGCGGAAATAATAATTAACACTTGGCTGAAGGTGGGATACAACATACTCAGTTGTTCTCACTTCTCCCTTAGTACTGACTACAGTCCATTCTTGCTCTTCACCTTCCCTTTTCTCCACCACGTAGTTGGTAATTGGACTTCCTCCATCATAAGCAGGTTTAATCCAGCCAAGGGTGACAGATGTCTTGGTTGTATCCACAACCTTCAGCTTTGTTGGTGAGCCCGGCTTATCTGTAAGTGATAGTTTACAGGGGGGAGAGGGGGGAGAAAACAGAAGCCATTATTTACAATTAATCATAAAGAGGAATAAAATCTGCCCTCGGTTTGCCCATTGGTGCAAACCCATCCGAATTGCTCATTGTCTATTGATTTCTAACCAATGAGAAATACTGTACGTTTTATCTTACCAACAGGATCCGCGGCTTTGTAGAAGTCAGAAGCTTCAGAGAACGGACCTTGTCCAGCTGCATTGACAGCACAAACTCGGAAATGATATTCACTGTTTTCAGTCAGACCTGTTACTTTCTGTCTGGTGTCCCGAATGGTTTCTTTAGTAACCTTGAACCAACTCAGACTCTTCTTGTCACGCTTCTCAAGAAAATATCCTGATATTTCACTGCCTCCATCAACAGTGGGCCTATTCCAGACAACGGTCATAGAATTCTTGGTTATCATTGTGACTTCTGGTACACTAGGTGGTCCAGGTGTAACTGAGTTAAAAAAAAAAAGTCAGTAGATCAGTACTACTTACAAATAATACACAAGATGATTCAGTTGCATTAGTTATTTCATATATTGCTTACCAAATGAATTTTTGGCTATAACGGGTTCAGACTCCAGTGAATCACCAACGCCAAACTTGTTCACACCACGGACACGGAACACATATTCATTTCCTTTGATGAGTTTTGTTGTAGTTACGATACACCCCTCCAGTTTTTCAGAAATTAAAGACCATACAACCCGACTTGTCTCTCGCTTTTCAACAACATAGTGTGTTACAGGTGCACCACCATCATCTGCTGGTGGGTCCCACATTATTGTAATCTTTTCAGCAGTGACTGTCTTAAACTGTATAGGTCCACTTGGGGGTCCTGGCTTGTCTGTGGAAGGCAGAAGAAAGAAGATGTTAAGTATTTATTACTGAATAATATATTAATATTAATAGTATAATACAGCTTAATAGTGTAATACAGTTGTATCTCAAGACATACCAAGTATCTGTACTCTAACATGGGCTGATGCTGAGCCCATGGCATTCTTCAATTTTAATTCATAGGTGCCACTGTTGAGTCGAGTTGCATCCTTGATGAGTACAGAAGCAAATTCTGTTGTGTTTTCAATAGACACTAGTGCACTGGTTTGTATCTCGTTACCATTTTTGAACCATTCAATTGTGGGTATAGGCTTGCCTGAGATGCCTAGTTTTAGCTTAACTGAAGTTCCTGCTTTATATTTCACCACTTCTGTATATTCTGGTGGCACATCAATTTCAGGTGCACCTTAAGAAAAAAAGTAAGAATAAGTTAAAAGCATACTTATTTTAGACTTGTATTTAATAAAACCAAAAACATTTGTTCTTTATTTAAACTAATAGTTATAGGCATTTAATAATTACTGATCAAAGTAAAGATAGCATATGTAACTTAAATCATAAACCTAGAACAAATTAGAACTAATCCTACCAGGCACAAAAGGCAATCATATGTATAAATATAACCACTTTGGCTATCGGGCATGGGCAGATTTCTGTTGCTCAAAGAATAAGACTTTAAAAATGCATATACAGCCAAAAATGTTCATTACAATCATGCCCAAATAGCTCACAGTCATTCAAGTTTAATGAATCAATCACTGTAAACTAGCCTTCCATATTTAAAAGAATATGGTTTTACAAAACAGTGCTGCCTTTAAGCTGCCTAGTACCGCAAAACGGTACTCTCATATTATTGCAAAACACTTACCATATGTATCAACACATGTAATGGGACCCACAACATCTGAGGGATTACTAATGGAACCAACGGCATTCTTAGCAAAGACCCTGAATTCATAGCGGGAATTCTGTGTCAGACCAGATACTGTGAACTGAGTCTCAATAACATTGGTGAAGCTAGCTTTTGTCCATCTGCCATCTGGAAGATCACGTTTCTCTACGATGTAACCAGTGATCTTGCTACCACCATCAAATGCTGGCTTCTGCCATGACAGAGTGATAGCAGTCTTGGAAATATCTGACACACGAACGTTTCTTGGTGGTTCTGCAATAGGAAACATAAGAGTATTGCTAATGAATAACAGCTGTTTTGGATATTGGCTTACTGTACAGGACAGAATATCACGGGGGGGAAAACAAGGAAAAAAACCGCTACTTAAATGGTCGTGCTTCTTTATTTTTTAGGGGATACATACCACAAGCATCAATTGCAAGGACTGGATCAGAAGGATGACTTGCTTTTCCAACGCCAGCCGCATTTTCTGCATAAACTCTAAATTCATAGATAAGGCCAGCGCTGATGGTGGTGACTTTGAAGTGAGTTGTGCGAATGAGGGTCTTGTTAGCCTTCTGCCATAATATGCTATTCCTGTCTTTCATTTCCAGGTGGTATCCAATGACTGCACTGCCGCCATTAGTGACTGGTTCATGCCATCCAACAGTAATAGTCTCTCGGGTGACATTCATGACCCACGGTGTGGAAGGAGGGCCAGGGGTAGCTGATGATATCAAAAGAAGCAATTAAGTGTCAACAAAATGATTATTTTCAACATCAGAGCATTAAAACACTGACCTATAGCATGAGAAGCATATTACTTACTGTAAGGAAGCTTGACAACCACACATTGTGAGTCTATGTGATCGCTGATGCCAAAGCGGTTCTCAGCTTTGATGCGGAATTGGTATTCTTCTCCTGTTGTGAGCTTCATAACTTTGATAACAGTTCTAGCAACGGTTGCAGATACTTCAGACCAAGCAGCAGTACTTGTTTCTCTTTTCAGTACAATATAGTTGGTAACTTGACTTCCACCATCGTAAGCTGGCGGCTGCCATCTGAGTGTTACACTCTCTTCAGTGATATCGCTAAGGACAACAGGACCAACAGGAGGACCTGGTCTATCCAGCACAACAATATTAACAAAAGATTTAGTGGTGCCACTTGAGTTGGCAGCAGTAATGTCATATCTGCCAGCATCTGCAGCCACACTTTCTTTAAGATTAATGATGAGACTTTCGGCAGTGGTTTCTGTGTGAAATCTCATGGTAGGTTTCAGTGGAACACCATCTCTAGACAATGTCACCTTTGGCACTGGTTTTCCAGAAACTGGAATTTCAACTTTCAGGTTTGATCCTGCTCGAATATATACAGTGTTATGAGGGAAGCCCTTCATGTCGATCTCGGGAGATTCTGAAAAAGAAAACATTTTAAAAACATGAAAAAATGTTCTCTCTTTTTAAATATGAATCCAATTTAATGTGTATCAACTTTTGTCTCACGTCAGGAAGCATACCTAATTGTTCTTTAACTGTAACAGGGAGCAGTAGTTCCTTAGGATCACTTAAACCAGCTTGGTTTTCTGCAGACACCCTGAAGAAATAGTCGACATTCTCCTTAAGACCATGGACAACATGATGAGTTGTCTTTACAACTGCACACTTAACCCATTTTTGCTGTCCTTTCTCAAGAGCTTCAATGAGGTAGCTCACAATTCTGCTTCCACCATCATGCTCTGGTTTTAGCCATGAAAGAGAAACACTGTCCTTTGTGACATTTGTTACGCCAAGTTTTTCCGGTGGGCTGGGTTTTTCTGAGGAAAAAAGTGCAACGGGTTAAGCAATATAGCAAGTATTTGCTTTTTATATTAGCAACTACATAGGAATGCCACCTGGATTGAGAAAATGTGTTTTTAAATGAACTTGTATATTAGAAATGCTTCAAGTAAAATGCAAGCAGAATTTAAAATTCAAGCTATTACTTAGCTCTTTTTCATTTTTAATACTACACCCATACCTACCACCCACAAAATTATCTTTTTTACTGTAAACAGATTTAACACTTTTTATATTATTTTGAAGTAAACATTTTAAAACATGTATTTTTTCAAATATTAACAAATTTTGTCTTAGTAAAACACACCTGTTATTTTTGTTCCCTCCTTGGTCTCAGAAGGCACTCCAACACCATACTCATTTTCTCCAGAAACCCGGAAGTAGTAAATGGCACCTTCTTGCAAGCCAGTCACTTTGTAAGACAGGCGATGACAGTTGTTTGTCACAGTGACCCATGCTTTTTTGCTAGCTTCTCTTTTTTCAATAACATAGTTCTTCACAGGTGCTCCACCATCATTTTCAGGAACATCCCAAGATAACACAGCAGATTCTTTAGTTACGTCTTTGGCTGTGATATTAGATGGTGGGCCGGGAGTATCAAGAACTTTGACAATTAAAGTCAAGGTAGCTGTATTCAGGATGTTTTGCAACGTTAACGTGTATTTTCCAGAATCATTTCTTGTTGCTTTTTCAATAGTAAGAGATGTGCAATTATCTGAAGTATCAATGTTTGCTCGGGTACGGAGATCAGTGTCTGGTTTGTTCCATGT
This sequence comes from Stercorarius parasiticus, assembly GCA_013396915.1. NCBI lineage: Eukaryota > Metazoa > Chordata > Aves > Charadriiformes > Stercorariidae > Stercorarius > Stercorarius parasiticus. The sequence goes on along the minus strand of VWZL01000529.1, from coordinate 637,021 downwards.
TACATTTGGGACTGGTTTGCCTCTGAAAGGAACAGTCATTGTGAATGATCCACCAGCCTTTACAATTAAAGTCTTCCGCATTTCACTGTCAATATCAAAGGCAGGTTCTTCTTCTCTTTCTTTTGCCACCTGAGGTTCTGAGACATCACTTGGTTCACTGACACCAATTTTGTTAATGGATTTCACTCTAAAGACATACTCAGAGCCTGACGCTAATCCAGTTATGGTGTATTCTGTGCCTCTTAAGTTCTGAACAGCAGTTGTCCAGTCAGTTTCATCAGTTTTCTTGTATTCAACTACGTATCCTGTTACTGGAGCACCTCCATCAAACAGTGGCTTTGTCCACCCAATTGTGATATTTGACCTTGTAGAGTCCATAATCTTAGGTTTAGATGGGGGAGATGGCAAGAAGATCGGGTCTTCTGCCCGAATCAATGGTGTGGTTTCACTTGGAAGACTGAGGCCAGCAGCATTTTCTGCATAAACCCGGAATTCATATTCACATCCTTCACGGAGACCAGATGATTTCACTCTTAAATCATAGACTGGCTTTTTATTTACACGAATCCATCTTAGGCTAGTTTTCTCACGCCTTTCAATTACATAGCCAGAGATCTCATTGCCTCCATCAGATTCAGGTCTTGCCCAGCAGAGAGTTATCGAATCTTTGCTCACACTGGTGATCTCTAAAGATGTAGGTGGACTTGGAACTGTAAATGGATCTAGGGCTTTGACAGCAACACTTTCTAGAGGCTCACCAACACCATATTTGTTAACTCCCATCACTCTGAAAATATACTCATTACCCTTCAGTAGTTTTGTCACTTTACAGGATGTTGTTCTAAGCTCTCCTTCACAAAGCGTCCATGCAATTCTGCTGGTCTCACGTTTTTCTACAATGTAATAATCAATATCTGCACCACCATTTTCTTGAGGGGGTCCCCATGATAAGTGGCACTTTTCCGCAGTAAGGCCATTTATTTCTAATGGGCCTGCAGGTGGGCCAGGTCTATCAAGTACTTTGCAATTAATTGCCAAAGATTTTGTTCCTGCAACATTTTGTAATGTTAGTACATACTGTCCTGAATCACCTCGGATACAGTCCTTAATGGTTATTGCAGTAGTGTGATCTGTTGAGGCTATTTCAACTCTAGCTTTTCCTTCAAGCTCCTTGCCATCCTTTGTCCATGAAACCACTGGTATTGGCCTTCCTGCAATATCAGCATTGACTTTAAACACTTCTCCAGCTTTCACAACTACAACATCCCTGAATTTGGCATCCATCATAATTCTTGGAGCCTCTACATCATCTTTTACAGTCACAGGTCCAGTTGATTCAGACGGCTGACTGAAGAGTCCAGCAGCGTTCTTTGCAATCACACGGAATTCATATCGCTGGTCTTCTGTAAGTCCACCTACGTCAAAGTACGTTTCTTGCACATTAGTAAAATTACACTTCAGCCAACGACCATCTGGTATCTCTCTGCGTTCAATAATATATCCTGTTACTTTAGCTCCACCATCATATTCTGGTTTAGTCCATTTCAGTGAGACACATGTTCTTGTAATATTAGTAACTTCTGGTTGACCAGGAGGATCACATGGATCTCTTGCAGCAACTGGTTCACATGATTTACTGCATTTGCCTATTCCAGCAATGTTTTCAGCATACACACGATATTCGTATAGCAGTCCTTCATCAAGACCTGTAACTTTCATTTGCGTATCAGTTATAAGGCTCTTGTTGACTTTTGTCCACAGAATGCTGCTTCTTTCTTTACGCTCCAAGTGATATCCTAGTACTCTACTACCTCCATCATTAACTGGTACCTGCCAAGTTACAATCATGAAAGCTTTAGTTGCATGTGCTACATGAGGAGTTCCAGGTGGCCCCGGAGGCTTAAATGGATACTCTGCCACAACAGATGGAGAGTTAGTGTAAGTGCTTTTCCCATAGCGGTTTTCTGCACAAATACGGAACTGATACTCAGAGCCAGTGGTGAGTCGAGATACTTTAATGGATGTTCTTGCAACTGCTGCAGATACTACATCCCATGTTGTTGTGGTAGTATCTCGCTTCTCCACGATGTAATTGCTAATGTGGCACCCACCATCATATGCTGGAGGTTTCCAAGACAGAGTTACACTATCAGCACTAACTTCATCGATATGCACATCAGTTGGTGGCCCTGGTCTGTCAAGGACAACTACAGTTAAAGAAGCTGTTGTTGTCCCGGCAGTATTTGAAAGATGTAATTCATAATGTCCCATATCTTCATTTGAAGCTTCCTTGATGGACAGTGAAGTTGAAGTCTTTGATGTCTGAACATTTACCCTGGTTGTCTCTTTTAAGGGATTCCCATCCTTCTTCCAGATAACGGTTGGAAGAGGTCGCCCTCTGAATGGCACATCAATCTTAAGATCATCTCCAGCTTTCACAGTGAATGTGTTGAAAAGGAGCTCAGCAGATGGCTGGATTTCAATATCTTTTGCAATGACTGGGACACCAAGTTCTCTTGGATCGCTTTTTCCTTTTTCATTAACAGCAATCACTCTGAAACTGTACTCTTCTCCCATACTTAAGCCTGTTACTGTTGCTTCTAATGTTTTCACCTGTGTACATGCACTCCATTTTGTACTTCCTTTAGTTTGCATTTCTACTATATAACCAGTAATTTTACTGCCACCATCGCTCTCTGGCTTTTCCCATTTAATTGAAGCAGAGTTGCGAGTCACATCAACAAGAACGACCTTTGCAGGTGGAGAAGGTGGTTCAGAAACCTTGATTGGGTCAGGTGTTTCTGCTGGTAAGCCAACCCCGTATTCATTTACAGCTAGGACACGGAAGTAGTAACTACATCCTTCTTGTAGCTGGGTAATTTTGAAGGAATTCTTAGTGCAGTTGTTTGTAATTGTGGCATATGCCTTTCTTGTGGATTCTCGCTTTTCAACTACATAGTTGGTAATTTTAGCTCCACCATCAATAAGTGGCGGTTCCCAGGCTAATGTTACAAAATCTTTCTTCACTTCTCTGATTGTCAGGTTTATAGGTGCACTAGGTGTATCAAGCACTCTGACATTAACAAAAGCTGATTTTTTGCCACTGTTGTTCTCTAAAGTAAGATTGTATCTACCACTATCAAATCTATTCACATTGTCAATGACCAGCATTGTATAGGAACTGGTGACTTCAATCTGAGCTCGCTCACTTATTGTTCCTTCTGCTTTCTCCCATTTAACTTCAGGTTCTGGTCTTCCTTTGATGGTGACAAACAGGCGTAAGGTACCACTAGCACGTACAGTGACTACTTTTCTGAGATCTGCATCAAGTTCAATTTCAGGAGGTTCAACCTTGTCTGCTGCTATGACTGTACCAGGTATGGTAGCAGGTTCTCCTACTCCTTCTGAGTTGATGGCACAGATGCGGAAGTTATATTCCTGGTTCTCTTTAAGTTTTGTTACAGTGAACTCTTTTGCTTGCAGGCCTGTTGGTGGGGTGCAGGTAGTCCATTCATCAGCAGCAGCTTCTTTTACTTCTACTACGTATCCCTTAACTGGAGCACCGCCATCATAAATGGGTTTACTCCAGGCAAGGGAAACTGATGACCTGGAAGTGTCTGTAACCTTTGGATTGCTTGGTGGACCTGGTGGATATAATACATCACAAGCACGATAGAAGATGGATGGCTCACTGGGTTCCCCTACTCCTGCAGCATTTTCAGCAGAAACTCTGAATTCATAGAAATGCCCATCGGTAAGACCTGTTACTCTGAATCGCAAGTCCGTCAGCGTTTTCTTATTGCATTTGGTCCATCGGATACCATCTTTGTCTCGTTTTTCAAGTATGTAACCTTCAATTTCAGCTCCCCCATTGTCTTCTGGGCGACCCCATGTTACCACCATAGAATCTTTTGTGATTGCTGAAACTTCAGGTGTTGAAGGAGGACCAGGGGGTTTGTAAGGATTACGAGCCACAACTGGCTCAGATTCCAAGGGTTCTCCAGTTCCGTATTTGTTCACTGCCATTACACGGAAAATGTACTCATTGCCAGCAAGGAGTCTCGTTACTTTGTGGTTAAGAGCCTGCACGTCTGTTGCTACTTGTGTCCATGAAAGCCTGCTTGTCTCTCTCTTCTCAATGATATAATGTGAGATACTAGAACCACCATCATGTAAAGGCGGAGCCCATGCCAAGTAGCATTTTTCTGCAGTGACACCTGTAACCTTCAAAGGTCCTTCTGGAGGTCCTGGCCTGTCAAGCACTTTTACAGTGATTGGTATAGATTTTGTGCCACCAACATTTCTGAGGTTAAGAGTATAGTGACCTCCATCTACTCTTATACAGTCTTTGACAGTAAGAGCTGTTTTCTGAATGGTAGATTTAATTTCCATTCTTGCAGTTGCTTCTTCAAGGTCTTTACCATCTTTTGACCATGTAACGTCAGGAACAGGTTTGCCATGGATATCAGCTTCAAGAACAAAGGTTTCTCCAGCATGAACAACAATGACATCTTTGTACTTAGGATCCAGTGAAGCCCCTGGTGCTTCAATTTCATCTCTGGCAGTAATGGGCCCTGTACTTTCAGATGGTTCACTCAAGCAACCTGCTGCATTTCTTGCAATTACTCTAAATTCATATCGTTGGTTTTCAACAAGACCACTTACTGTAAATTCTGTTTCCAACACATTTGTAAAGCTGGCTTTCATCCAGCGACCATCTGGTAGTTCTTTCTTTTCTACAATATATCCCGTTATTTTGCTTCCACCATCATATTCTGGTTTTTTCCACTTCAGTGTGATGTTATTTCTTGTAACAACAATGGCCTCTGGGCGGCCAGGTGGGTCACAAGGATCTCGGGCAACATACAATTCTGATACTTTGCTGACTTTGCCAACGCCAACAATGTTTTCAGCAGAAACTCTGAACTCGTATTCAAGACCTTCTTCAAGGCCATCTGTTTTATATTTAGTGTCTGTAATGAGTGACTTGTTCTGTTTTGTCCAAAGAATGCTGTTCTTATCTTTACGTTCAAGATGGTAGCCAAGAATTTTGCTTCCTCCGTCATTAACTGGTTCATGCCATTGTACGATCATATGGTCCTTGGAAGCTGCTGTTACAAATGGGGTTCCAGGTGGCCCAGGCACCTTGTAGGGGTATTGCACAACAACTGGTTTAGAATTCAAAGGAGAGCTCTTCCCATATCTATTTTCAGCAGAGATCCTGAACTGGTATTCAGAACCCGTTTTAAGCTTTGTTGCTTTGATAGTTGTTCTTGCAACAGTTGCTGACACAATGCTCCATGTGGTAGTGCTTGTGTCACGTTTTTCTACTATATAGTTGCTTATCTGACAGCCACCAGTATAATCAGGTGGATCCCATGATAAAACAACAAAGTCTGCACTAACTTCATCAAAGCGGACAGGTCCTCGTGGTGGGCCAGGCTTTTCCAGTACAATTATGCTCAGGTGCTCTGTTGCCGTACCTGCTGTGTTCGTTGCTGTTACTGTATATTTACCGAAGTCTTCCTTGTTGCTTTCTTTAATATTTAAAATAGTTGATGTTGATGTCTCCTCAATGTGTAATCTGGTTGTCTGTTTCAGTGGCTGCTCATCTTTTGTCCAAGTAATAGTAGGTTTGGGTCTACCTATAAATGGTACTTCTACCTTCAGATCTTCTCCAGCCTGTACGCTGTATGTATTAAACATCAGTTTGAAACTTGGCTCAATTGTCAAGTCTTTAGCTATCACAGGAATTCCAAGTGCTCTGGGATCACTTTTGCCTTTTTCATTGTAGGCAATCACATGAAATTGATATTCCTGTCCTGGACTCAAACCAGACACAACTGCATTGCATGTTTTGGTCTCACTAACAACACTCCATTTTTCTGTTCCTTTAGGCAGCATTTCAACAATGTATCCCAAAATTCTGCTACCTCCATCATGTTCAGGTTTTTCCCAACTAAGCGATGCACTTCTCTGAGTCACATCGGTGAGCGTTACTTTCCCAGGAGGCAGTGGTGGCTCTGAGGCTTTGACAGCGTCTGTGGTTTCAGCTGGAACACCAATTCCAAATTCATTTTCAGCCATAACTCTGAAGTAATAAATTGCTCCTTCTGCAAGATTTTCAACTTTAAAACTTGTCTTGCCACACTTAGCACTTACATTTGCAAATGCCTTCCTGGTTGACTCACGCTTATCTATTACATAGTTCTTTACCTTTGCACCACCATCGATAATGGGCGGTTCCCAAGATAATACAGCAGAATCCTTCTTTATATCCTTTACCACTAAGTTTTGTGGCGGTCCTGGTGTGTCCAAGACTTTTACTGTAACAAATGCTGATTTAGAACCACTGCTGTTCTCCAACTTAAGAATGTACTTTCCAGCATCATTTCTATCACAGTTGTCAATTGAAAGTTGTGTGTAGTTTATGCCTTTATCAATCTGAACTTTTTCTGTGAATTCACCTTCTTCTCGAGACCACGTGATCTCAGGTGTTGGTCGTCCCCTGAATGGTATGTGAATCCTAGCAGACCCGCCAGCTCTAACCACGATCCCTTTCCTTAGCTCTGAATCAATATCAAGTTCTGGAGCTTCAAGTTTGTCTTCTGGTTTAATAGTACCAGGAACTGATGCAGCCTCTCCTACACCAACCTTGTTGAGGGCACACACTCGTAGTTTGTATTCTTGATGTTCAGTAAGCTTTTTGATTTCAAAACGAGTGGCACGTATACCTGTCTGTGGAGTAACAAGTGACCATTCATCTTCATCTGCTTTACATATTTCTATAAGGTATCCCTGGATTTCACAACCACCGTCATAGATAGGTTTACTCCAACCAAGTGTAACTGAACTTTTTGTGGTATCCACAACATGGGTGTTGGTAGGTGGGCCAGGCTTGAACATGGGGTCACAGGCTTTAAAGTAAGGAGAAACTTGGCTTGGTTCACCCACTCCAGCAGCATTTTCAGCAGAAACTCTGAATTCATATTCATGATCCTCTGATAATCCTGTAACTCTTAATCTCAAATCTGTAATTCGGCGTTTATTGCATTTTATCCATCTGATGCCCGCTCGGTCTCTCTTTTCTACAATGTAACCTATGATTTCACTACCTCCATCACTATCTGGCCGGCTCCAGCAGACAGTCATAGAATCCTTTGTGATGTTTGTAATTTCCAAGGCCTTTGGTGGTCCAGGAACCACAAATGGATTTTTCATCATTACTGGCACAGATTCTAATGGCTCACCAACCCCATATTTATTAACTGCCATAATACGGAAAACATATTCATTTCCTTCCAGGAGTTTTGTTACTTTCAGCATTGTAGGTAAAACCTCTGAAGCAACAACAGTCCATGCTAGGCGACTAGTTTCTCTCTTCTCTACAATGTAATGAGAAATATCACTGCCACCATCATGAAGTGGAGGAGCCCATGCCAATGAACATTTTTCAGCTGTAACTCCTGTCACTTGGACTGGGCCCTCTGGAGGTCCGGGCCTGTCCAGGACTTTTACATTTACTGGTACTGTCTTTGTTCCTGCAACATTGGAGGCTTCTAAAATGTACTGTCCACCATCAACTCTAATAGCATCTTTTACAATTAGTAATGCACTGAAATCTGTGTTCTTTATTTCATATCTAGCAGTTTCTTCAAGCTCTTTATCTCCTTTGTACCACTTAATGGTTGGTAGTGGCTTTCCATGAACATCAGCCTCAAGTCTGAATGTTTCACCAGCATTTACGATGATTGTGTCTTTGTACTTCGGATCCATTGAAATTCGTGGAAGTTCAACTTCATCCCTTGCTGTTATTGGTCCTGTACTGTCAGAAGGTTTGCTTATTGCACCTGCAGCATTCTTTGCAATTACTCTAAATTCGTATCTTTGGTCTTCAGTAAGCCCTGTGACAGTGAACTGAGTTTCAATGATATTTGTGAAGCTAGCTTTCATCCAGCGACCATCTGGTAAGTCACGTTTCTCCACAATATAACCCGTAATCTTACTTCCACCATCATATTCTGGTTTGGTCCACTGTAGAGTAATAGAGCTTCTTTTTATTATTATAGCTTCTGGGCAACCTGGAGGATCACATGGGTCGCGAGCTACATAGCACTCAGAAACTTTACTTGTTTTGCCTATACCAACAATATTTTCTGCAGAAACTCGAAACTCATATTCAATTCCTTCTTCAAGGTTAGTTGTCTTAAAACTCGTGTCCTGAATAATAGTCTTGTTCACTTTAGTCCATAAAATGCTGTTTTTCTCCTTTCTCTCAAGATGGTAGCCCAACACTCTACTGCCACCATCATTTATTGGTTCATGCCACTGAACGACCATGGAGTCTTTTGTAACTGTTGTCACAAATGGTGTGCCAGGAGGTCCTGGTTCCTTGTAAGGGTATTGTGCTACAACTGGTGCAGAATCCAATGCAAAGCTCTGCCCATACCTGTTCTCAGCAAATATTCTGAACTGGTATTCTGAACCAGTTTTCAATTTAGTCACCTTCAGAGTAGTTCTTGCAACAGTAGCTGAAACAGTTTCCCATACAGTGGTTGTTGTATCTCTCTTGTGAACAATATAGTTGGTGATTTGGCAGCCACCTGTATATGCTGGGGGATTCCATGATAGGGTAATACTTTCTGCACTTACTTCATCAAACTTCACAGGTCCTACAGGAGGGTCAGGTTTGTCTAGAGTTATAATTTCAACAGAGGCAGACTTTTGCCCAACAACATTAGCCACAGTGATTTCATAAGTGCCACTATCCTCTTTGCTAGTTTCTTTAATATTCAGTATAGTGAGATCAGTCAGATCACTAACGTTGACTCTTGTCGTCTGCCTTAATGGCTGGCCATCTTTTACCCAGGTAACAGTTGGTTTAGGCCGACCTGCAATTGGTACTTCTACTTTCAGATCTTGTCCCACTTGGACACTGTAACTATGAAAAGCAGGTCTTACATCAGGTTCAATCACGAGGTCTTTGGCAACTATTGGAACTGCGAGTGCTCTAGGATCACTCTTACCCTTTTCATTTACAGCCATTACTCTAAAAAGATATTCTTCCCCTTGAGTTAGGTTAGTAATAACCGCTTCAAGTGTTTTTACACGAGCACACTCTGACCACTTCTCACTACCCTTTGCTTGCATTTCAACAATGTATTGTATGATTTTGCTGCCACCATCATGTTCAGGTTTTGCCCAGCTTAGTGAGACACTGTTTCTCGTGACATCATCCACTGTTATTTTCCCAGGAGGCTGTGGAACTTCAGCAACTTTAATTGGGTCACTGGTTTCAGCAGGGAGGCCAATTCCATATTCATTCTCAGCAGAGATTCTAAAGAAGTAATAGCAGCCCTCCTGAAGTTGATCTATTTTCCATGAAGTCTTGTGGCAGTTTGTTACAACAGCTGCATATGCCTTTCTTGTTGCTTCACGCTTTTCAATAATGTAATTCTTTATTTTTGCACCACCATCCAAGAGAGGAGGCTCCCAGGAAAGTGAAACAGAGTCTTTAGTGATCTCTCTGATTTTTAAATTAACAGGTGCACTTGGGGTATCCAGCACTCTTACACTGACAAAGGCAGACTTTGTTCCACTGCTGTTTTCTAAAGTCAGAGTATACTTTCCAGTATCAAATCTGTTAACGTTGTCTAGAACAAGGGAAGTAAAACTGCTAGTGGTATCAATAATAGCTGCCTCTCTGATGTCACCATCCACTTTACCCCATTTTACTTCAGGTGTTGGACGACCTCTGATGGGAACAAACAGTCTTAAGGAACCTCCTGCCCTCACATTCACAATCTTCCTTAATTCCATGTCAAGGTCAAGGTCTGGTGCCTCCATCTTTTCTTCCACGATAACAGAACCAGGAACATCTGCATGCTCTCCAACTCCTGCTTTATTAACTGCACATATGCGGAACTTGTATTCATGTTTTTCCACTAATTTTTCTACTTCCATGTGAGTGTTCTTAATTCCCGTTGGAGGGGTACAAATTGCCCATTCACCGTCACTTACATCACATTTTTCCACGATGTATCCCTGAATTTCAGAGCCACCATCATAGATAGGTTTACCCCATGAAAGGAAAACTGAAGATCTTGTAACATCCACAACTTTAGGATTATTGGGTGGACCTGGCTTGTAAATAGGATCACACGCTTTGTAGTAAGTGGAAGGTGGACTTGGTTCACTAAGACCAGCAGCGTTTTCAGCTGAAACTCTGTACTCGTAATCATGGTTTTCTATAAGTCCAGTCACTCTGTATCGCAGTTCACTTATCAGGCGTTTGTTACATCTTGTCCAACGAATACCTTCCTTATCTCGTTTTTCAAGGACATAGCCTAGGATTTCACTACCACCATCTGAGGCTGGCCTTTCCCATACAACTATCATAGAATCCTTGGTAATGGTTGTGACTTCCGGTGCCTTCGGTGGAAGTGGCACTCCAAATGGGTTCTTTGCGATTACTGGTTCAGACTCAAGAGGTTCACCAACTCCGTATTTATTTACTGCCATGATGCGGAAAACATATTCATTTCCTTCTAAAAGCTTCGTAACTTTGCAATTTAAGGTTTGCACATTTGAATCAACGACTGTCCACACCAAGCGACTGGTTTCCCTTTTTTCTACGATGTAGTGCGAAATATCGCTACCGCCATCTTGCAGTGGAGGTTTCCATGACAGCATGCATTTTTCAGCAGTAACACCTGTAATCTCAACAGGTCCTTCTGGTGGTCCAGGTCTATCAAGAACTTTGACATTAACAGGAACTTTCTTTTCACCTGCAACATTCTTTGCAAGTAGTACGTACTGACCACTGTCAACTCTAGTGGCTTCCTTCACACTAAGGCTTGTTGCAAAATCGGTACTTTTTATTTCCATACGAGCTGTGTTTGTCAGCTCACGATCGCCTTTTAACCACTGAATAGAAGGTATTGGTTTGCCATGAACATCAGCATCAAGCTTGAATGACTCACCAGCATGCACTACAATAGTGTCTTTGTATTTGGGATCCATACTTATATGAGGTGGTTCTACTTCATCTCTTGCCGTAATTGCCCCTGAGCTCTCAGATGGTTCACTGAAAACACCTGCTGCATTTCGTGCTATAACACGGAACTCATACCTCTGGTTTTCAACTAGACCAGTTACTTCAAATTGGGTATCAATGACATTTGTAAAGCTTGCTTTCATCCAACGGCCATCAGGTAGCTCCTTCTTTTCAACAACATAGCCTGTGATCTTACTTCCACCATCATATGCAGGTTTCTTCCACTGAAGTGTTACTGAGCTTCTTGTGACAATTACAGGTTCTGGACGACCTGGAGGGTCACATTGGTCTCGTGCAGTATAGCATTCAGATGCTCTACTTGCCTTTCCAATGCCCACTATGTTTTCTGCATAAACTCTAAACTCATATTCAAGACCTTCCTCAAGGCCAGTTGTCTTAAATTTGGTATCTGGAATAGGTGTTTTATTCAGTTTAGCCCACAGAATGCTGTTTCTTTCTTTGCGCTCCAAGTGATACCCAATGATCTTACTACCACCATCATTGACTGGTTCATTCCATTGTACCACCATGCTGTCTTTTGTCACGTTTGTTACAAAAGGTGTTCCAGGTGGACCGGGAACTTTAAATGGGTATTGGGCTATAATTGGCTCTGAAGTAAGATAGGTACTCTTCCCATATCTGTTCTCAGCTGCAATTCTGAACTGGTATTCACAGCCAGTCTTTAATCGACATGCTTTTATAGTTGTTCTTGCAACGGTAGCTGACACAATCTGCCAAGTGGTGGTGGAAGTGTCTCTTTTTTCTACAATGTAATTATTTATAGAGCTACCACCATCATATTTGGGTGGTTCCCAGGAAATGGTAATACTATCTGCTGTTACTTCATCTACTTTTACTGGTCCAGTTGGAGGTCCTGGTTTGTCAAGGACAACAATATTTAGGGTCTCAGTTGCTTCACCTGCAGAGTTCGTAAGTTTAACTAAATATGTCCCCACATCTTCTCTGCACGCTTCTTTTATAGTTAACACTGTGTTATTTTCTGAACTTTCTGCATTTACTCTTGTAGTCTGCTTCAATGCCACATTATCTTTATGCCAAAACACTGCTGGTTTGGGTCGACCAACAAAAGGAACATCAACCTTTAAGTCCTCTCCTGCTAGAACACTGAAAGTGGTAAACAGCAGTTTGAAAGCTGGTGGAATCACAAGATCTTTTGCAACAACTGGTATAGCCAGCTGGCGGGGATCACTGATGCCTTTCTCATTCTGAGCTGAAACACGGAAGGTGTATTCTTCACCTTGGATCAATCCTGTGACAGTGGCTTCAGTAACTTTTACTGTAGCGCAAGTTGACCACTTGTCACTGCCTTTGCTTTGCATTTCTACAATGTAGCCCAGAATTCTGCTACCACCATCATGTTCAGGTTTTTCCCAAGATAAGGACACGCTATTTCTTGTCACATCCAACAAAGTTATTTTCCCTGGTGGAAGTGGTCTTTCTGATACTTTCACAGACTCTGAAGTTTCAACTGGAAGGCCTATTCCATACTCATTTTCAGCTAGGACTCTGAAGTAGTAGTTGCAGCCTTCTTGCAGTGAATCCACTTTCCAGCTGGTCTTGTGGCAATTGGCATTAACGGTTGCATAAGCTTTCCTTGTTGATTCACGCTTTTCAACAATGTAATTTTTTATTTTCGAGCCACCATCTATAAGAGGAGGCTCCCATGTGAGTGTAACTGATGATTTTGTAACTTCTTTTATTTTCAAATCTTGAGGCGCTCCTGGGGTATCGAGAACTCGGACATTCACAAATGCTGACTTACTACCTGAGCTGTTTTCAATTGTCAGTATGTATTTGCCACTATCAAATCTATTTACGTTTTCAACAATAAGTAGAGTATAAGAGCTTGTTGATTCAATGGTCGCTCTATCCAAAGATTCCCCATGTTCTCTTGTCCATTTTACTTCAGGCGCTGGTCTTCCTTTAATTGGGACAAAGAGCCTTAGAGTACAGCAGGCTCTAATAGTGACAACTTTACGTAGTTCTGCATCGAGTTCAATTTCTGGAGGTAGCATTCTTTCTTCAGCTTTTGGAGTCCCAGGAACAAGAGCAGGTTCTCCAAGACCTTCAGAGTTCATAGCATATATCCGTATTTTATACTCTTGATTTTCTTTCAGGTCAGTGATGGTAAAAGAAGTGGCCTTTAGACCTACTGGTGGAGTTACAATCTTCCACTCATCTTCTTCAGGTAGTGCGATCTCAACCATGTAACCTGTGATCTCTGAACCGCCATCATATATTGGTTTGTTCCATGCTATTGTAATTGAGGACTTGCTGCTATCCAAAACACGAGGGTTACCTGGGGGACCAGGCTTAAATACAGTATCACAAGCTTTATAGAATGGACTGGTTGGGCTTGGTTCACTGACTCCAGCAGCATTTTCAGCCATGACTCTGTATTCATATTCATGGCCTTCTGTCAGTCCAGACACTTTGTAACGTAAATCAGTAACAACCCGTTTGTTACATTTCACCCACCGTAGACCAGCCCTGTCTCGACGTTCCACAATATAGTTAGTTATTGGGCTCCCACCATCAGAATCAGGACGGCCCCAACAGACAACCATAGAATCTTTTGTAATTGCTGTAACTTCAGGTGTTTTAGGTGGATCAGGTGGCACATATGGATTTACTGCAAGAACGGGCTCTGATTCCAGAGGCTCACCAACTCCATATTTGTTGACAGCCATAACACGGAACACATACTCATTGCCCTTCAACAGCTTAGTAACCTTCAGTTTAGTCAATGGAACTTCTGTGGCTACAGCTGTCCATGCCAATCGACTGGTTTCACGTTTTTCAACCACATAATGGTCAATCTTTGCTCCTCCATCATCCAGTGGAGGTAGCCATGACAGCACACATTTTTCTGCAGTGACTTCAGACACAGCCAAAGGACCTTCTGGGGGACCAGGTCTATCAAGAACTTTAACATTGAAGATATGCTTGGCAAAGCCACCAGGATTTGTCGCAGTAAGCGTATAGGCACCGCCATCTCTTCTTGAAGAATCTTTATTGACAAGAACAGTAGAGAAATCTGCTATTTTTATTTCTAATTTTGCTGTGTCTTCAAGTTCTTTTTCTCCTTTTGTCCACGTCATAGTTGGTGGAGGACGACCTGAAACATCAGCCTCAAGTCTGAAAGCTTCGCCTGCTTTCAGCACTAAGGTGTCTTTGTATTTAACATCCACTCTTATCTTTGGTGCTTCAATGTCATCTCTACAAGTTATTGCATCTGATGGCTCAGAGGGCTGACTAACAGCCCCACCAGCATTCCTAGCAATCACACGGAATTCATAGGCAGCATCTTCTGTCAAACCACTTACAGTGAATTCAGTCTCTAGTATATTGCTGAAATTAGCCTTCAGCCAACGGCCATTAGGGAGGTCTCTTTTTTCAACGGTGTAACCAGTTATCTTAAAGCCTCCATTATATTCTGGTTTAGTCCACTTCAGCGTAACTGCATGCCTTGTAATGTTCAGAGGTATTGGCTTACCAGGTGGATCTATTGGGTCTAAGGCAAACACAGGCTCAGATGGCTTGCTTGGCTTACTCTTCCCAGCCAGATTTTCTGCTATAACACGGAATTCATAGGCAATGCCATCGGTAAGTCCAGTTGATTTAAAGATATTGCCTGATACGAGCATTTTACTTACAGTCTGCCAAAGAATGCTGTTTCGTTCTTTTCTTTCAACATGATAGCCTAGAATTGGGCTTCCACCATCAGTAACGGGCTCATTCCAGCTAATGGTCATGGTTTCTTTGGTGACTGCAATCACCTGAGGAGTTCCAGGAGGCCCAGGTACCTTAAATGGGTAGTTGGCAACTACAGACTCTGAAGTAATGGCTGGACCAATTCCATATCTGTTCTGAGCTTTGACGCGGAACTGATACTCAACTCCAGTAGTAAGACGAGTAGCTTTAAATGTAGTACGTATCACTGTGGTTGCCAATTCAGTCCATGTGGTACTGTCAGTTTGACGCATTTCTACAACATAGTTACTTATTGGTACACCACCATCATTCAAAGGAGGCTCCCATGAGAATGTTAGGAAGTCAGATGAAATTTCATCAAATTTGATTGGTCCAGTAGGAGGTCCAGGTATGTCATGAACCTGAACTGTGATTACTTCACTAACTTCTCCAACAATATTTTTAGCTGACAGTGGATATTGACCACTATCACTTCGTTTACATTCATTGATGGTTAGTATGGTTGCAGTTGCAGTATTTTCATAATTTACCCTTTGTGTTTGCTTAAGTATCTGGTCTTCTTTCTTCCAAGTCACAGTAGGCCTTGGTCGACCAAGCACAGGGATTTCAATCTTGATATTGTCACCAGCTTTGGCAATGACTGTTTTCTGGTAGATACCACGGAGGTCAAACTCAGGCAGCATTGTTTGCTCCTTGATAATAACTGGTCTGCTTTCTCTTGGGGCACTTCTTCCAGCACTGTTAACTGCCATAACCTGGAAAGTATACTCTTCATTTTCAGTTAGATTCTTTACAACACAGTCCAGTGTTTTTACAGTAGTGATGTGTGCCCACTGGTTGGTTCCTTTCCTCTGTGCTTCAATTACATACCCAGTGATCTTGCTGCCACCATCGTGTTCTGGTTTTGGCCAAGCCAGACTAACTGAGTTCCGTGTTACATCCATAATATTAAGGCTCTCAGGTGGGGATGGTGCCTCAGAAGCTCTTACTGGTTCTGCAGTTTCAGCTGGTTCACCAATACCGTACTCATTTTCAGCCAGCACTCTGAAATAGTATTCACACCCCTCAGACAAATTAGGAATCTTGAAGGAACACTTCTGGCAGTTGGTTGTGACTGTTGAATATGCTTTCCGAGTTGCTTCGCGTTTCTCAACAATATAGTTTGTTATACGTGAACCGCCATCTATCAGAGGCATATCCCATTGGAGGGTGATGCTGTCTTTGGTTATTTCTCTAGGCTTAAGGTTTATTGGTGGACCTGGTGTATCCAAGACTTTTACATTTACAAAGCCAGTCTTCTTACCAGCAGCATTTTCAAGAGTCATTATGTATTTTCCTGCATCGTATCTGGTGCAATCTGTGACAATCAAGAGTGTAAAAGAATCTGTATTTTCAATACTGGCACGTCCTTTGAGCGAAACATCATCTTTTGTCCATGTAACTTCTGGAGTTGGACGTCCTTTAATTGGCACAAATATCCGAATAGTTAATCCAGCTCTAACAACAAGCGTTCTTCTTAGCTCAGCATCTAATTCAAAGTCAGGAATCTCTTCCCGGTCTTTGATTTCCACGCTTGGAATTATTGCTGGTTCACCGACACCTGCAGCATTCATGGCAGAGATTCTGAAATTGTATTTGGCTCCTGTCTGCAAATGAGCAACAACAAACTGAGTGATTCTTAAAGCAGTCCCTGTTGTGTCTTTTACCCATTCTTCTTCTCCTTCCTTTTGATGTTCTACTATATAGCCAGTGATTTCAAGACCACCATCATAGTGAGGCTTGCCCCAGGCTAAAGATGCACTTGTCTTTGTAGTATCAGTCACTCTTGGATTTGCAGGTGGACCTGGTGGGTCTGAAAAGTGAGGAAAAGATAAAACATTACATTACAGAGGAAGTCACTCTTATGCTGCCTGAATGTGCTGCNTGCAACATCCTTGCACATGACTGAGTTTGAAGCATCACTTGGTGGTCCAACTCCTGCTCTATTTTCTGCACTGACACGGAATTCATATTCATTTCCTTCCAGAAGACCAGTTACTTTGCATCTAAGATCTGAAACTGGTTTCTTTGTTGCTCTGACCCATCTTAAACCTTTCTTTTCTCTTCGCTCCACATAATAACCTGTGATTTCACTTCCACCATCATCTACCGGCCTTTTCCAGGTAACTGTGACAGTATTTTTTGTCACATTTGTTACTTCTGGTTTTCCAGGAGGGCCTGGGGGTCCTGATAAGGAAGAAAAAAGTACAGTTAAAAGAAAAAACAAGTTCAGAGATTAATAAGAACACACTGGAACTTCTTAGCTTGTTCTACGTACCAAATCTATCCACCATTTTAACTGGTTCTGATTGTACTGGTTCACCTTTGCCATATTGATTTACTGCTGAGACACGGAAAACATATTCATTTCCTTGAATGAGCTTGCTAACAACATGCCTACAGCTTTCAATATTTTCAGCAACCAATGTCCAGAGCAGTCGGCTAGTTTCTCTCTTCTCAAGAACATATGATTTGACTGGTGATCCACCATCTTCTGCAGGAGGTGACCATGTAAGAGTTGCCTTTTCTGCTGAAACATTGCTGATCTCAATAGGCCCTGGAGGTCCTGGAACATCTAAAACTTTCACATGTACGCTCTCCTGCTTAGTGCCAAAAGGATTGGTCGCAGTGATTGTGTATTCTCCAGAATCTTTTCTGGCTGCATATTTGACAGTTAAAGTAGAAGAAGTTGGTGTGGTTTCAATGCGCACAAGCTCTGAAGGTCTAAAATCTTTTCCAGCTTTTGACCATGCTGAAGTTGGAGGTGGTTTGCCACGGATACTAATAGCAGACACTGTAATGGTGTCTCCTGCTTTTACTGTTAATCCTTCCTTCAAAGTAGGATCGATAACAATGGTTGGTGCCTCTGTCAAAACAAACAAACAAAAAACCCTGATTGTTACAACAAGAATATAGGAAAAAACCCCAACAAACAGGATTTGGTATTAATTATTCAAATAAAATTCTACATTTTTAATGCCATCTACATACCATACTCATCCTTGCATATTATGGTTCCTGTGGATTCAGATGGAGGACTGATAGCTCCAGCAGTGTTCTTTGCTCTAATTCTGAACTCGTATTTGGAGCCTTCTGAGAGGTCAGTTACAGTAAATGCACAGTCTGGAACATTCACATGATTAGCTTTCGTCCAGGTCTTTGAAGGTAAATCACGCTTTTCAACAATATAGCCAGTTAACTTATGTCCACCATCATATTTTGGTTCTGTCCAAATGAGCGTTACTGAGTTCCTAGTTACATTGATAACTTCAGGTTTCCCAGGGGGATCTAGAAGAAAAAATAATAAATAGTGGTCAAACAAAAGTTATTTTGAATTTCAGAATTTTCCTTTTAATTTTCCTGATGACTTACCAATAGGATCAAGTGCCACAACTGGTTCAGATGGCAGACTTGGTTTACCTACTCCAGCCATATTGATTGCCATTACTCTGAATTCATATTCCAGACCTTCAGTTAACCCTGTTACTCTGAAATCTTTCATTCTTATTGGTGTCTTATTTGCTCTCTTCCACAGAAGACTATTTCTTTCTTTGACTTCGATGTGATAACCTGGAAGATAAATGGAGAGATGAAAATATGAGGGGTTTTCTAGAAATCTTCATTTCTCAAAGCATTGTAAAACATCATACAGGCTGTATGGCATATCACATAGGCATTGTGCAAGAGGAATATGGAAAACCAGATTAGGAAATGGATGTGGACATACGTTACAGATGTATGTAATTGCAATGAGATGTTTATACATGCAAATTGCTAATTTTATAGACCCAAGTAATGTAACATAAAGGTGAGTTTGTTTTTCTTTCTTTAGGTATTTTGGCTCTATGCAAAAATATTGTTTCTCAGCCAGTCTTTTCCCAACTTTTAAGTTAAATTTTTTAAAAAATTCATTATAGAGAAAGAGTAGGACATAAAACAATGAAATCAATCAATCCATTTAAAGGATAAACGCCTGATAGTTCTATCTTACCCTTTGACAGAGAGAGAGAACTATCAAGAACTGAAATACTAGGGAGGCTTTTGGGGATGTACCTGTGATTGGTGAGCCTCCAGTTCTTCTGGGATCAGTCCAAGTTAAAGCTACAGATTCATGCCGAACATCAACAATGTTGGGAGGTGGAGGAGCATCTGGTACATCTAAACAATATTACAAAATGCAGTTAACATTAAAAATAAATATCATCCCCAAAACATTTTTTTTCAATTTTGAAAATTACAATGGATACTCACCAAATGGATGTTTTGCAACGACAGGGTCAGATTTAAGACCTTCACCTACTCCGTATTTATTTTCAGCCCTGATCCTGAATGTATATTCATTTCCTTCATGAAGTCTTGTAACTCTAAATGTGGTTTTCTGGACTGCAGAGGCACAAGTCACCCACTTATTGTTTACATTATCTCTCTTCTCTAGGACATAGTTAGTGATTTCTGAACCACCATCATCTTTTGGAGGGCCCCACTTTAGGGTTATGGCATCTGCTGTGACTTCTTCAAATTTCACCGGACCTGTCGGTATGCCAGGTTTGCCAACAACTTTCACAGAAATAGTGCCTTCCTTGCTGCCAACAACATTCTTCAAAGTTATTGTGTACTTTCCAGCATCAGCTTTCTGGCAGTCATGTACTACAAGTGTGGTGTTAACTGCTGTAGATTCAAATGCAACTCTTCCACTCTCAGTAAGTGCCTGGTCTTCATCTTTCTTCCAAGTTACAGCTGGGACAGGCTTGCCTTTAATTGGGATTTTAAGACGGAAATTGCTTCCCTCTTTAGCTATATAGCACAAATCAGGTAGATCTCTTAAATCAAGATCAGGTGCCACTGTAAAAATAAAAGAAACCCAGGACTCAACTATGCATATACTCTGTGATAAAATTAAGATGCTGTTTTAAAGGTATCTGATTTGTATGTATACATAGTAATGATAGTAAGCATAAAATAAATGTAATTTGGCTAAGTGAAACGTGGAATTAATGATCTTAAATTGCTTCTTACCAACATCATCTCTTGCCACAATTGTGAGCTCTGTTGGAGTACCATAGCCAGCATCATTTTGGGCTCTCACTCTGAAAGTGTATTCTTGTCCTTCTTTTAGGTCTCTCATTGAAAAATGGAGGTTCTTTGCCCGCATGACTTCCTGCCATTTATCTTCATCAACCAGGACCTCAACAACATATGCAAAAATACGGCTTCCACCATCACTGATTGGTTTTTTCCATACTAAATTGCAGGATGATTTTGTTACAGCTGAAGCTTTTAGATCCACAACTGGCCCAGGTGTTTCTAGAAGGAAGAAAAGCATAGTAAGTGCCCATTCAAGCTAAAAATAATAATTATTTGAATACCAAAATAGGTGAAATGGATTCATTTTTCTTACCAGAAGCTTTAACAGCATCACGAGTTTCACAGGGGTCACCAATACCATATTCATTTTCAGCAAAAACCCTGAAGAAGTAAGATTTGCCTTCTTCTAAGTTAGTTATCCTGCAGCTTGTCTTTGGACATTCTGTTGTTACTGTGGACCATGACTTTCTTTCTGCATCACGTTTTTCAACGACATAATTTGTGATTGGACTGCCACCATCTATTAGCGGAGGTTCCCATGTAATGAAGGCAGAATCCTTAGACGCTTCCTTTACAATCAGGTTAACTGGAGGGCCTGGAGTATCTAGATAAACACAACAACCCCACATTTGATTTAGTAAACAAAATACAAAAAATTATCAGTTAAAAAGTTAACAAACATGTTATAATGAGGAAACCCCCCAATACTTACCAAGTACTTTTACAACAATTGTATATGCCTTTTTGCCACAGATGTTCTCCAGACTGAGGACATATTTTCCAGCATCGTATTTGTTTACATTTTCACAACGCAGGAAGGTATCAAAATCAGTTGACTTGATGTCTAATCCTTGTCTATCTCTTAGGTTGGCACCCACTTTAGACCATGTAATCTTTGGAGGTGGACGTCCTCTTACTGGCACATAAAGTCTCATTGTGACTCCAGCACGCAACACAAGGACTTTCCTTAGTTCTGCATCAAGTTCTCCTTCAGGAGGAACTGTGTGTTTAACAAAAAACAAGCAATTAAAACATCATCTTTAAAACTATCACTAAAGTTACTGTGAGAAAAAGTCCCCTTTACTGATATTTCACTAGATTAACCAATTTATTCTCATGCCCGTGATGACAATAGTGAGTTATTGTCCTGACTCCTGTTTCAAGATAATTTGCAAACTTCGCATACTTTTGCACTGATTTAACTTCCTTTTATTTCTGCCTTTTCCACCATTTACATTACTTATACACTTAGAATAGACACTTAGAAAGGTAATCTTGGCTTCAAATTATTTAGAAGACATGAAGACTGAAAATTTTAAGAAAAGAAGAGAGATATGACAAGTCTAATTTTAGGATTAGAGAAAGAAAAAATTCCTAAAGACCCAAAATAGGAGGTAGAAGAGTATCTAGCATAGAAATGAAGAAAGCAGATACCAATCAGATTCTATACAGTTCCTAACTGCCCTGTTCTCTTCCGAATTAGCCACTTTTAGCCTTAATTTTTTGAGAAATGACACATTCCAAATTAATCTGCTTCTGTGATCTGTGACAAACCCTGTCTTTGGAACCTATCCCATGAATTAAAGTAAAAGTCGACAAGGTAATTTGTTTTCAGTGAACATACTTAAAATGTCTTTGGCAGTGTGTTTATCAGGAACATCACTTGGATCGCTGTATCCAATCTTATTGACAGCATAAACGCGGAACTGGTACTCTGTATCTTCTATTAGCCCTGTTACCACAAATCGCGTAGCCTGTAAGTTCTTGGGTAGATTGCATCTGACCCAGTTGTCTGTGTCAGCTCTTTTTGCTTCCACTAGATAACCAATAATAGGGCTTCCTCCATCATATGCTGGTTTGCTCCATGACAGGCTTATTGAATTACGTGTAGTATCAATCACTTTTGGGAAAGCAGGTGGGCCAGGAGGATCTGAGAATTAAAATAACATAAAGTTATCGTACCAAATGCTGTAAAAAAGTATTTGGAAATAACCATGGAAAAGATCTTGGACTTTTAGCTTACATTGAGGATCACGAGCATACACTGCTTTAGATGGTGCGCTAGGCTTGCCAGGTCCGGCCTTATTCAACGCTATCACCCGGAACTCGTATTCTGTTCCTTCTTGGAGTCCAGTAGCTTTAACAGTTCTTTCAATGACAGGCTTTCTGGTTACCTTTGTCCAGTTAAGAGCCTTAGTTTCACGCTTCTCAAGCATATAACCAGTTATTGGGGATCCACCATCATTAGCTGGTGGCTTCCAGCTAACAGTCATGAAGTCCTTTGTTACATTGCTAATTACCGGTGGATCACAAGGTCCAGGTACATCTGTGAAGATTTATTTGAAAGTTATGTTCACATTCATAAGTGTACACAAAAAAACCAGTGACTAATGAAGCTATCCGACAAAGCACTTACCATATGGATTCTTAGCAACTGCTGGTTCAGTCAAGATAGGGTCTCCAACACCATATTTGTTTTCAGCACATATGCGGAACTGATACTCGTGTCCTTCTATTAGTTTCTCCACTGTGCAGCTTGTAATGGGTACATTGGCACTGACTTGGGCCCAGTTTGGTCTGCTTGTTTCACGCTTGTCTACAATGTAGTTAGTAATTTCTGAACCTCCATCTTCCAGAGGAGGCTCCCAAGAAAGCATTGCACGATCTGCATACATATGTTTGATTTTAACGGAGGCTGGTGGACCAGGCTTATCTAGAAGAATTAACATCACATTATTATAGCTCTGTCTCTCGCTATGTCATTTAACTATAAACGTATTTATTAACAGACAGTCTTTAGCTCACCAAGTACTTTAAGCTTAATGGTTGCTGACTTTGATCCACTTGCATTTTCAGCAGTAATGGTATAGTCTCCTGTTTGCTTCCTGTTAACACTGAACAACTCAACCGTAGCAAGATTCCTCTTAGTGGTGATCTTAACACCTTCAGATGGTTTTAAAACTTCTCCTTCTTTCTTCCAGGTGATTGTTGGCATTGGCTTGCCATATACATTTGCCTCCAGACGCACATTAGTTCCAGCTTTTACTGTAAGCTGTGACTGCATAGACAGATCCAACTCTATTCTGGGGGGAACTGAAAGGAAAGACCCCAAGAGTTAATCAATCTAGTAAGAGATAAACATCTCATTCTTCGCATGAATTTTACCAGAGTTCTCAAAAGCTTTTACATTTCTTACCATTTTCTGGATGAACAGTCACCGGATCAGAAGGTTCTGAAGGTCGGCTAATGTTAACTGCCGTCTTGGCAATTGCTCTAAATTGATATTGAGCATTTTCTTCCAAATCAGTAGCAGTGTATTCTTCTAGGGGTATTTGATGTGGAGTTGTATTGCACCGAACCCACTTATCACCAGGTAATTTGCAAGCTTCAACAAAGTATCCAATAAGTTTGCTGCCACCATCATGCTTTGGTCTTGTCCATACCAGCGATACAGTACTCTTAGTAACATCAATAACTTCAGGTTTTCCAGGGGGATCTAAGGCAAATAAGATCATGTTACAGTCTGTTTTGCCAAAGAAGATAACATATTAAAAAAGAGCTTTAATAGTGCTAGATCCTATTTACAGCATACCCACACAGTGCACTCACAGGGCAGTTGTGGTAAACATGAAAATATGAACATCAGGGCAAACTGAAGATCAGAAAGAGTTACAGATATATTGAAAATGACCATAAAACCAGTAGTCTCTTGCAAATTAATGGCATGTTTGGCTTACCAACTGGTGCTCTGGCTGTGACAAACTCAGTTGGTTTACTAGGTTTACTGGCTCCAGCTCTGTTCAATGCATAAATTCTGAAAGTATACTCAAGACCTTCGATGAGCCCCACACAAGGGTATTCTGTGGAGCGCACAGCTGTGTCATTAGCTTTCACCCACAGTAAACTGTTCCTTTCTTTGCGTTCAATGAGATAACCAGTGATTGGACTGCCTCCATCACTATCTGGTCTATCCCAGGCAACAAAAATGCAGTCCTTATTGACCTTCGTGATACGTGCATTCTTTGGTTCACTGGGAACATCTAGAAAGAAAAACAAAGATGGATATCAATCACACACCTTCTTACTAGGAGGACTAAAAAGAGAAATGCTGCTATCAAAATCTGACATACCAAATGGGAACCTTGCAATCATCTTGCCAGAAGTAAGTGGCTCAGAAATCCCAAAACGATTTTCAGCACGAACGCGAAACATATACTCTTCTCCAGGAATCAGTTTTCCAATTCTGCAGCTTGTCTTTGTGACAGAAGCTAAAGCTGTTACCCAGTCTCCTCTACTTACATCACATTTCTCAACTACATAGTTTGTAATGTTACTGCCACCATCTTCGAGAGGTATATGCCATGCAAGAGTGCAAGCATCAGCATCAATTTCAGAAATATCAAATGGAGGCTGTGGTGGACCCGGTTTATCTGCACAAAAACACATATTAAGAAAAAAGGGATGAAAGAAAATGGTAACCACTGGAATACACTAAAACTGGTTTTGTATAAAGCCGGGTTTAAAAATAATCAAATAGAACATACCCATGACTATCACTCTGATTTTCTGACTGTCAGTACCAGAGCTATTTTCTGCAGTAAGAGTGTAAAAATCAGAATCTTTTCTAGTTACATCCTTAATGATAAGAACAGAAGACTTTTCTGCTTTATGCACTGCAAGACGACTGGATGTAAGTACATCTTGATCTCCTTTCAACCATTTACAGACTGGCTGAGGCTTCCCATATACATGAGCTTCAATTCTCAGTTTCTTTCCAGCTTTAATGTGAATGTGATCAGGCATCAGGATCTTAGGTGGGACTGAAAAAAAGAAATAACACGCAGATATATAAATTCAATTTCTGTGACATATTAATTTACCTTTTCTTACGTTTTCATTTGAAAGCTCTCTGCTTCTCTCTCAAGTGGAATCACCAGTAGGAATGACTTGATAATTTTTGATTTAGGTTCCACTTATGGACAACTAGAGATTCTGCAGTGGGCAATATCCCAGTCTTATTTTTACATTCTTGTACAGTTTATAAGAGAATATTTTTGAGTTTAGATTGCCTTCTCACATGTTTATGTAAAGACTTGTGCACTATTACTGCATGACACGTAATTCCTCTTTATATCTGGAACTTGTCATTGCTAATTTATTGCTGACTTTCTACAAGACAGGCATGAAGGAGGAGAAAAGAAAGACTGAAGTTCTCACTGAACTAAACCCATTTCCACAGTCGATGTTTTTATACCCTTGAATTATTCAAGTAGAGCCCCTTATCCTACTATTTCTTTTGCACTAAATCTTTCTGATTTCTTCCAAAAGAAACCTGGCAGTATGTTTCTTCCTGCCATTGGCTAGTTTTCATTCTCTTTTGCTCCTGTAACTCTCTCTTCCTCTTTCCATGTCAAAAAAGGAAAAAGGTTTTTCTCATCTGCCCCTTACCCCTAGGTTTTCCTGTGCCTCAGGGACCCTAGCACTTTAATTACATCAACCTGTCCTCCCTGCCTTTCACTTTACATTCTCAACCAACTCTACAATATTAACAACTTGTTTTCTCTTATCTTAAAACAGCTCCCACTTCTGGCCCCATTTATCTCTCAAATAATTACCACTCTGACTCTTTTTCTCCTTCATTTTAAGTTCATTAAAGGTATTAATTATTTCTCCTTAGTTCCTGTCTTCTGGTTCCAACTGAAACCATACCTGCAAAATTCTTTAATAATTCTGAATTATCAGCCAACTCTCATCTTTTCTGAGCCGTCAAAATATTCATTACAGTTAACCATAATCCTCCAGACGACTTCATAAAGCATATGTCTTTCTGGGACTCACTCAAGGAACTATAATTCTTGCTCATTTCATTATTAAAGCAGAATATTGCAACATAGGTAGTATTTAAGTTGTTACTTACTGAGTTGTTCTTTAATTTCAAATACTCCTTCAGTTTCTCTTGGCAAACTTACTCCTACAGCATTTCTAGCTGCCACTCTAAACTTGTACTTCTTTCCCTCTTTCAGACCAGCTACAACAATGGAGAGATCTTTAACAACTGAATATTCTGTCCAGCGATCCGCTGGTTGGTCATCTTCTTTGTAGCTAACAATATACCCATCAACTTTAGAGCCTCCATCGCGAAGTGGTGGCAGCCAGCCTAAAGTAGCACTATTCTTTGTAATTTCAGTAACTTCAAGTTTTCTTGGTGGATCAGGTTCACCTTTTGGGGGAAAAAAAAAGAAACACATTAAACACTGAATTGCCAAGATTTTCTGACTATTGGATACTTGTTGAATTATTGGATGCTATCCATGCTAACTCAACAAGGACAATATGGAAAAGAGCAAAATTCTTAATAATTGCAAAGGTATTATATTCATATATTGTATTATTTGAAAGAAACTGACACAGAAATATTTACGTTTGTCATTGGGTACTTAGTAGGATTGTTCAATTTGGAAACACCAAATTTAAAAAAAAAAAGCAAAATCTTATTAAAATTAAAGAAAAAACATAAATTATGCATAAAGGAATACTTACTTAGGGGATCTGTTGCTAGAACTGGTTTTGGTAAGTCACTTGGAACACCTGACCCATATTCATTTACTGCTGTTACTCTAAAGAAATATTCATTTCCAGGTACAAGGTTAGCTATTTGGAAACTAGTCTTCTTTAGTTCTGCAGTGACTGTTCCCCAGGTCTTCCTGTCAGCCTCACGTTTCTGCAGGATGTAATGAGTCACAGGGCTACCACCATCATTCTCTGGAGGTGCCCATGAAAGGTGGCATGACATCTTGGTGACATCTGAAACCTTGAAGTCCGACACAGGTCCAGGGGTATCTATAAAGAGATTTCAATTTATGCTAGTCTTTTCTTCTTTAATAAGTTAAAATTAAAGGAAGCTAACAGCTTCCTGTACAGGGAGAGTTAGTGTTAGCTGATATAGTTGTGCTCAGAAACTGTAGCACTTGGGGGTCATAAAAATTCCTGCAATGAACATTCAATATAGTAAAAAAATTGTCTCTCATTTCTTACCCAGGACTCTGACGTTCACAAATACAGCCTTTTCTCCAGCTGCATTAACAAGTGTCAATGAATATTTGCCTGAGTCATCACGTGTTGAATCAGGGATGACACAGAAGGCCATAGTATCAACCAGATCAACTTGTCCTTTTCTGATAACATTGTCAATACCCATTCTCCTCCAGGTGACTTTTGGTGCTGGGCGACCCCTAATAATGGCAAAAAGTCTAATAGGGCATCCTGCCCTAACTGTGACTAACTTTCTCATGCTTGCATCCAACTCAATCTCAGGAGGTTCTGAAGGAAAAAAATAAAGAAATAAAACGCAAAGTTTAGCACATGAAATAAAATAAAACCAGAGCAAATAGGGATTGCGCGTAAATACTCATAAAGAGGATGGAAAAACTCACCAAGTATTTCTTTGGGAGACACAGCTTCTTTCAATTCAGCTGGTCGGCCAAGGCCAACCTGGTTTTGGGCAGAAACTCTGAATTCATACAATTGGTTCTCATCCAGGCTGGTGGCTGTAAATTCTGTATGAATAACTTGGGCAGCAACATTGCATCGTTTCCATCCTGCTTCAGGATCAGCACCCTCAACTTTTGGTCTAATTTCCACAACATATCCAATAATTGGAGCACCACCATCATACACTGGTTTTCCCCAGCCAAGGGTTATGGAACTCTTTGTGCTATCAACCACTCTCAAGTTTGTGGGAGGACCAGGTGGTTCTGAAGGACAATAAAAATTACAGATAAGAACACAATTGTGCAATTTAGCAATTGCTTATGCTAACATTAAAAAAAAAAAATTATAGTAGAATACAGAGGTATGATACCTATTGGGTCTTTTGCAACTACAGGTCTTGATGGCAAGCTTGGTTCTCCAAGTCCGACTTCATTTTCGGCACTGACGCGGAACTGATATTCATGACCAGGGATGAGATTAGTAACCTTCTTGCGTCTCTCTGGGATTGCCGTTTTAGTAACAGGAACCCATCTTAGTGACCGTTTCTCCTTCTTCTCTAAAATGTATCCTGTAATTGATTTGCCACCATCATATTCTGGTGGATTCCAAACTACAGTCATCTCTTCTTTGCTAACTCTTGTGACATCTGGAGGGTCAGGGCGTCCGGGTCTATCATATTTTGTTTTTGCAATAATTGGTTGTGTTTCTGTTGGTGGACCAGTGCCCATTTTGTTCTCTGCACGAACTCTGAATAT
Source organism: Stercorarius parasiticus (assembly GCA_013396915.1). NCBI lineage: Eukaryota > Metazoa > Chordata > Aves > Charadriiformes > Stercorariidae > Stercorarius > Stercorarius parasiticus. Next base: position 608,860 of record VWZL01000529.1, on the reverse strand, counting down.
ATATTCATTACCTTCAATGAGGCGTGTCACATTTGCATGGTTCGTTAGGACAGCGGAAGAGTATGTAGACCAAACCATACGCTTGCTTTCACATTTTTCCAGGATGTAGTTCTGTATTTCACAACCACCATCATCTTCTGGGGGGTCCCAAGTAACAGTACATCTGTCACTTGAAATGTCAGTGACTTTCAAGTTTCTTACAGGACCTGGTTTATCCAAGACAATAACAGTAGCGTATGCTACAAAACTACCAGCTGTGTTAGTTGCAGTAATCACATACTTCCCACCATCACTACGCCTTGATTTTGTGAGAACAAATTTAGATGTATCAGAAGTTGTTTCAATACTGACTCTTGGAGATCTGGTTAGATCTGTGGCATCTTTGTCTTTTGTCCATACAACTTCAGGCTGCGGTTTTCCTCTGACTCCAGCCTCAATTCTAATTGTGTCACCTGCTTTCACAGTTAGCACCCCACTTAACTTCAAGTCTAGCACTGGTTTCTGCAGATCTTCCTTCACAACAACTTCAGCTGTTCTTACCCAGTCACTTTCACCTGCCTCATTCTTGGTTTGAACTCGGAATTGGTAAATCTTATTTTCAACACATTTATCTACCATGTAGTGTGTTTCCTTAATGCTGCCTTTGTGAACCCTTTCCCATTCATCTGAATCTTTCAGTTTTCTCTCAACATGGTAACTTAAATTGGGACTTCCACCATCATAATCTGGCCTTCTCCATTTCAGATATACAAATGTCTTTCCTTTCTCTGCAATGTGAAGATTTTCTGGCTCTCCAGGCTTGTCAATAGGATTGATGGCAAGGATGGGAGTCTTGGTCTCGATGCAAGGACCTGGACCTATTTTATTTTCTGCACAAACTCTGAAGAAGTATTCACGGTTCTCTATAAGATTTGCCTTTACTAATCGTTTAGTGATATCAGAGGAGACAATCGACCATCCTCTCTGGTTTGGTTGACGGCACTCTACTATGTAGTTTGTAATTTCAGAGCCACCATTATCCACTGGACTCTCCCAAGCAATCATACAAGAATCTTTTGTGACATAGCTTATTTTCAGGTTCTGACATGGTCCAGGTCTGTCAAGTACGTTAACAATAGCAAAAGCTTGAGCATGTCCACAACTGTTCTTAGCTGCTATTATGTACTTGCCATGATCAGATCTTTTGGCTTCTTTCACTTGCAGTTCAACGTTAGGTAGATCATGGATTATTTCAACACGCTTTTCTTGGACTAGTACTTTGCCGTCTTTGGACCATGTTATGTCAGGATCTGGCCTGCCTTTTACTTTACCAGTAATACGGATTGTTTGACCTACTCGGACAGTAATTAAGTCTCGACAGGTCACATCTAGGCTTACTTCTGGAGGAGAAAGAATATCCTTTGCCAGTACAGTTTCTGCCAGTTCTCTTGGTTCTCCCTCTCCCACAATGTTAACAGCTTTTATTCGGAATTTATATTCATTTCCTTCTATTAACCCAGGTACTCTGTAGGCACACTGTCTAATGAGTTCATCCTTATTAATCCTATTCCACTCCTTAGTTCCCGTTTTCTGACATTCCACGATGTATCCCAAAATGGGGCTGCCACCATCTTTGAGGGGCTTTGTCCACACAAGATCAGCTGATTCTTTGGTTTTGTCTTTTAATTTTGGATTTATAGGTGGTCCAGGAGGAGTGATAGGACGTGACGCCTTTATTGGATCAGAGCTTGGAGATGGTTTGCTTAAGCCCACCATGTTTTCTGCAAAAACTCTGAATTCATATGTGTTGCCTTCAAAAAGACCAGTGACCCTGTATTTCATATCAAGTATTGGTGCCTTATTGACACGCACCCATTTACCAGTTGTTTCCCGACGTTCAAGTATATAACCAGTTATTGGAGTTCCACCGTCAGATTTTGGTAGGGTCCAAGACACTGTTGCAGCATTTTCTGTGATATCATAAACAGTTGGTTTACCAGGAGGGGATGGTGGATCAAACGTATATTTAGCAACTGTTGGTTCTGAATCAAGGGGTGCACCAATGCCTATCTTGTTTTCTGCCCGAACACGGAAAATATATTCGCAGCCTTTCTGCAGTCGTGGAATCTTAATTTTTGTGTGACTTGTTCCAGAGCTAACCACTCCCCAAGTTTCTTTCTTTGATTGACGCTTCTCAACAATATAATTTATTATAGGACTCCCACCATCATCTCTAGGAGGGCGCCAAGAAATAACCATATGTTCTGGTGTTACTTCAAGAATATTAATAGGACCAGTTGGTGGGCCAGGAACATCCAAAACTGTAAGATGCAGAGCTACAGTTTTGCTGCCAGCTGCATTAGAAACTGTGAGTAGATATTCTCCTGTATCTTTTCTTATACAGTCTTTGATGGTAAGTACAGTTGAATAATCGTCAGTCTCAATCTTGTATCTGCCATCAGTTTTAATTTCAACGTCATCAGTAACCCATTTTGCAGTGGGAACTGGTACACCTCTCATAATGGCAGGAAGTCTCACTGTGGTGCCAGCTTTAACAACAAGACCTTCAATTAACTTCACATCTAGTTCCACAGATGGAGGTACTGAAATTAGAGAAAAATAGAAATTACGTTTTCAGGGGAATGCTTAAAGAAAGAGAGAAAGAATTGGTGAAACAATATGAAAACTAAAAATTACCTAGTTTTTCTTGACACTCTATTGGTATAGTTGTATCTGGAAGACTAAGACCAACAATATTCTGAGCCTTCACACGGAATTTGTATATTTTTCCTTTTTGTAGGCCTGTAACAACACAGTCTAGCATAGGGACTGTCTGGAACTTTGTCCACTCATCTGCACCATCTTCTTGATATTCCACCAAATATCCAGTTATCTCAGCACCACCATCACGATCTGGTCGATTCCAAACAAGGGAAACTTCAGTCTTGTCAACATCTACATGATGCAGATTCTTTGGTGGCCCCGGAGGATCTTTTAAAATACAAAACCAAAATGGTTACTAGGACAGCCAATCTACGGTAGCAGTGTACCATGTTCACATTAGTACCAACAAGATAATCTCAAAAACTACCATGAACAATCAGAAAAAACCAAATCATATAACTGAAAAACACTTACGCAGTGGATCTACAGCTTTAATAGGCTTGAGTGTTTCCACATATGGACCTCTACCAAACTGATTCTCAGCTGCAACTCGGAAGAGATATTGAATGCCTTCCATCAGATATTTAGCCATGTGACTGCGTTTCTTAGAGGATGATGAGATGGCTACCCACTGTGCAGAAGCTACATCTTTCCTTTCCACCACATAGTTGGTAATGACAGAGCCACCATCATCTTCTGGTTCCATCCAAGTGAGATAGCAAGAATCACTTCTAACTTCACTGACTTGTAGGTTTCTGGGCGGCCCAGGCTTATCTAATATTGACAAAAATTGACTCTGTTATTTATTTTATAACCAAAGCATTTTTTAAAAAACTTCTTAGTAAATTTCAAGAGAAATGACTATATTTCATGTATTTTTTAGTCACAGAATTACAGAATGATAGGGATATTGGACAGGACCTCTGGAGTTCATCTAGTCCAACCCCCTGCCAGAGCAGGTTGTCCNAGCCTTTCTTCATAAGGGAGATGTTCTAGTCCCCTAATCATCTTTGTAGCCCTTTGCTGCACCCTCTCCAGCAGTTCCCTGTCCTTCTTGAACTGGGGAGCCCAGACCTGGACACAGTACTCGAGATACAGCCTCACCAGGGCAGAGTCCTTTTTCTACTGTGTATTTCTTATTACTCAGTTTATTGGTATTTTCCAGACATTCCTTTATTTCTAAATCTCTAGTTATAGAACAAAAGTATGCAGTATAAATGGAACATCAAAAAGATTACCTAAGACAACAACTTTTACTGAAACAGTCTTTGAACCAGCTGGATTTTCAACTGTCAGGGAGTAAATTCCACCATCTTCATGGACAGTGTTACGAATTTCAAGCTTACTGCCAACTCCTGTAACCTCAATATCAGCTTTGGGTGAGACCTCATGATCTTCTTTCTTCCATGAAACTTTTGGGAATGGAACACCTTTAATAACAGCACTAAGTCTCAGGGTATCGCCAGCTTTTACATGCTGTTCTCGGGCCATATTAGCATCAAGTATCAGCTCAGGAGGTTCTGGAATCAAAATTATATGTTTTTTAGAAAATGAGGAAAAAAATATCTTCTTCAGTAAAACTTATCTGATTTTATTGAACTCACCAAGTCTGTCCTTTACTTCTACTGGATCAGGAACATAGGCTGGTTCTGATTCACCTGCTGCATTGACTGCCTTGACCCTGAACTTATAGGTCAAACCCTCAGTAAGGCCAGTGACTTTGTATTTTGTTTCAGGACAAGAATCTGCTGTAAGATTGGCCTTTTTCCAATCTTCATCTCCAACTTTCTGATACTCAATAAGGTAGCCAATTATCTTGCTATTACCATCGTGGCGTGGTGGTTGCCAAGATAAGTCAACTGAATTTTTAGTTTTATCTACTGCTTCTGGATTAACAGGTGGGCTTGGTTTTGCTGTTAAAAAAAGCAAAAAAGGAAAGAAATGGGTAAAAAGGAAACCATTAAAATGTTTTTCTAACTGAAATGAAGACTGCATTAAAATTTTAATGAGAAATTAAATTTAATACTTTACCAATTGGATCTCTAGCGAAAATTGGCTTTGATGGTGGACTAGGATCACCAACACCGATTTCATTTTCTGCTGAAACACGGAATTCATACTGACAGCCTTCAAGGAGGTCCGGTACCTTGAACTGGGTACCGGGGAAGATCGGGTCTTTGGTAACTCTGACCCATCTTGTAGCCATTGTTTCCTTCTTTTCTATAATATAGTTTGTTATTGGCTTGCCTCCATCATATGGTTTGTTCCAAACCACTACTGCAGAGTCTTTGGTAACATCCTTAATGATTGGTTGCTCAGGTGCATCAGGAACACCTGAGGAGGAAAAAAAAGTTTTATGAGCACTACAAAGAGAGTAAAGGTTAAAGTATCAAAGTAAAATAGCAAATTAATAACATACGGAAACGGTCCTTGGCTTTCATCTCATCAGAGATTAAAGGATCACTTATGCCGTAAAGATTCTCAGCATAAATTCGAATTTGATATTCTCTTCCTTCAAGCAGCTTAGGAATTTTGCATGTTGTCTTAACTGTGGCAGATGTAACTGGCATCCACAAGTCTCTGTGCGCATCTTTTTTCTCAATAATGTAATTTGTAATTTCGCTGCCTCCATCATCCAATGGTGGTTTCCAGGAAACTACCATATGATCTTTATGAACTTCATCAAATATAACTGGGCCTACTGGAGGTGATGGGCGATCTGTTTAAGAAAAAATAAAGCATATCCATGCTTTTGTATGAACTTCACATAATGACATAAACAGTATCAATACAGTAAATATATTATAAAATTAGAAACTTGGCATCACAGTTTTAATAAGGAATCAAGACCTCAAGACTGTTCCTCTTTAATACGTGTTTAACTCACTAGACTTAATTCCTTAATGCTTATAAGGTATTTAGTGACTGACACTTTCTACAGTGTTGACATTCTCTCTATGCATGTAGAGACATTAAATTACTCATGCTGAATAAACTAAGCCAGAGTTAACTACATACTCAAAATTAATAAATAGTATTTCAGTATAAATGAGAATGCAGTAAATCAAATTATTGTAAAAAAGAACACATTTTAATATTTACATTTTAAATAATTCAATGAATTCTAATCACTACTAAAAATCACATACAATACTGTTTTTCAGTAAAACCTACCAACAACAGTAACTTGACAAAATCCTTTTCTTGATCCTGTGCTGTTCTCTATGGTAACACAATATTTGCCTGAGTCTTCACGGACAGATTTTAGTACCCCCAAGCAAAGAGTTGTAGGAGTTGTCTTGATCTTTGTACGGTCATTTTCTTTCACAACAATATCATCCTTTAGCCAAGTAACCTTTGGTGCAGGCTTGCCTGAGTAACGTCCAGTCAGGCTGAAAGCTTCACCAACCCGAACAATAAGCTTGTCTCTGAAGTCAAGGTCAAGTGTTGGAGGAGCTGAAAGACAATATTAAAAAACACAATGCCCACGAATGCCAGCAAGATTAATAAGAAAAAGTAAGAAATCAGTAAATTTAACAATGTTTTCAAAAGAAATATGAAAAAGATACATACCAATTTCATCCTTGCATGTGATTGGTTTTGTGCAAAAAGATGGCTTGCCTTGCCCCACAATATTGCAAGCACTCACACGATACTCATAGGTGTCGCCCTCTTTCAAGCCTTCTATAGTGTATTTCCTATCAAGCATTTTCTCCTTTGTAACTTTGTGGAATTTCTCTTTTCCGATGAGACGGCTCTCTAGAACGTACATGGTGATATCTGAGCCTCCATTGTATTTTGGAGGGTTCCAAGTTAATGTAACAGAGTTCTTAGTAACTGCTTTTACTTCCAGGTCTTCTGGACGGTCAGGAACAGCTATGAATAAAAAAAAAAAAAAAAAAAAGGTAAATGTATTTTTCTGCATATTCATCTCATATGACAGTAATCCAAACCCGAAAACATACTTACTTATTGGATCTCTAATGACGATCTCTTTTGTTGTCTCTGTGAACGGACCCATGCCAATTATATTCTCCGCTGCAATTCGGAAAAAGTAGGCTTTCCCTTCAGTGAGTCCCTGAACAGTAGCATTCTGTCTTGTAACTGTGCAGCTTACTGGAGTCCAAGCTCTATGGTCAGATTCACGTTTTTCAATTATGTAGTTCGTAATAGGAGAGCCACCATCATCTTCTGGAGTAAACCATGTCAATTTACAAGAGTCACTGGTTAGGTTCTCAGTAAGGAATGGCATTCCAACTGGGCCTGGCACATCTGAAAGCAAAGAAGAAATGGAGTATTTAAGTACGCATGTTGAATGTTATGAAATTTTACTTGTTCACAAGGACTGAAGTTGCTATTTACCTAGCACATCAACAATAATAGTCTTCTTCCGCTCACCACCGGCGTTTTTAGCAAGAAGAGTGTATATACCCTGATGGCTCCTTTTGCAATTTTTGATGACCAAAGAAGAACTAATAGCTGTTTCTTCAATTTTGGCTTCTTCTGGTAAAGCTCGGTCATCCCTGCTCCAAGTCACTGTTGGAGTTGGTTTTCCTGAGACATATGCTATGATACGAATTACTCCTCCGGCATGAACAACAATTCTGTCCCTGACGCTTGCATCCAAATTAATATCAGGAGCCACTGTGGGGGGTGAACAAAAATATTTAGTGAATATCTTTTTTTCTCACTTTGACTTAGAGGTACTAAAAATGCAAATGTAAATGATAAGTACCAATTCTGTCCTTCATTTCAATAATGTCTGTTACTTCTCCAGGCTCTCCAATGCCAGCAGCATTCACTGCTCTAACTCTAAATTTGTAAAAACATCCTTCTTTTAATCCTGCCACAACGAACTTGGTTCCTCTAACTTCTTTATCTTTTACCTGGAAAAAATATTATAACATTAGCTAACACCAAGGTATCATCAATTTCTTTGTGATATTTGAAACAAATCTTAGATCAGATGTTGTTTGAGATTTACAAGCACAAGACAGTCTTAAGCATACATGGATCTAGCTCACATAGAATTCTTCAGAATCTCTGTAAAGAAATACAGGACATGGACATACAAGCTACTCTGAAGAATCACCTTTTTGATAATTCTAACAGGCAAGGATGTTACAGCAATTAAAATAGTCTTTGGTCTCAGAAGAATTACATGTGCTATCGGGCAAATAAACTCGTATAAGTGAGAGTGGTAAAAAGCGGTAATTCTTTGTTCTTTTAAAACCTCAATACGAAGCCTGTTTACCTAGAAACAGTGCAGGAAATTTAGGTACTACTTAAAATGCACCCAAATATTTATGGAGATACAAAAGATAGCCAAGGTATGCATTAGTTAAATTTTCAGTATTGCATTATTGAAAAATAAACCCGCTTCAGTAATACGTTATTGAAAAAAGTAGAAAAATGTAGGGACACAGCAGTTGCAAATGATTTGGCACAATCTGATACCATTGAGACTTACTTTTGTGCCAGTTCTAATTTAATCTCATCTTCTGTTCTTTTATCACAAATTACCTACGTATTTTCTCATGTGTTTAAAGAGAAATTTTAAAATTCTAAGTTTAGGAAACTGCAAAGTTAACTTGATGTTGTGAGGGGCAATTACTTTTACATTTGGTCTTACATTTTAAACATATGAAGATAATTATAGTGCAAAGTATGAACTTTTAGAAAATAACTTGCAGAGTGAAATTTTTTTAAAAATGTATTTTCTGGAGGGATTTCTTTTGATAGACACACAGAGAGAAGAAACACAGATTCTGTAATAGTTTTCCACCTACCCGTTCCCATTCTTCCTTTCCTTCCTCTTTATACTCAACAATGTAGCCAGTGACCCTAGAACCACCATCCTTTAGTGGTGGAGTCCACTCCAAGTCTACAGAAGACTTTGTCCAATCAGTAACTTTTGGAATAGGAGGGCCAGGTGGCGCTGAAAAATATCATCATACCATTACAGCATCACAATACGTTCTATGTTCTTAACCAAATCTTTTCAAATTCAAAAATAGGAATCTAAAATATTTACCAATAGGATCTCTAGCAACTGCTGGATCAGATGGCATGCTTGGTGGACCGACACCAGCTGCATTGATAGCTGAAACACGGAACTGATATTCAGAGCCTTCAATAAGACCTGTAACTTTGTATGAAACCCCCAGTGCCATAGGTTTGATAGGATCACGGTTAACCCTGGTCCATCTCTTTCCGGTAGTCTCTTTGCGCTCCAACCAGTAACCAGTAATAGGAGAGCCACCATCATGTTCTGGTTCTTCCCAGTTTACAGTCATTGAGTCACGTGTTATACTGCTAACTGTTGGCTTGTCACAAGGTCCAGGAACAGCTGGGGGGGGGAAAAAATTCATATGTAGCTTGTAAAAAATTAATGCTAAAGTAAGATGGAGATAGCTAGAGCGCAAAACAGAGCTATGCACTCATGTGATTATAGTTGCATTAGGTAGTTACCTATCTGCATGAAACTCCCTCCCCCATTCACATTCCCATCCCTATACAGGTATGTATACTTCCGTGAAACATAAAGTGTCTTTCCTTCAAATAACAATTGTCAAAAATGAGTTTTTCTCACTTTCCTGGATCAGTACCTCATTTCAGTGCCCGGCCTAACCTTGGATGTTTTAAGAATGATTTTCTCTTGCCAGCCTAACATTCCTTCTACATCAGAGCTACTCTGTCTAATTTCTCATGAAAACTGAAGGCAGGAAATTGACTCTTCCTGATCTATAAGGTAAATAATGTCTCGAATACAACAGAATGACCTGACTCTTATCAGATGAATCCTTATTCGTATATTTAAACCTTAAAAAAAGCTTGAGATTGTATTTTAATATATAACAAGGAGGGAGCGAAGTATTTTTAAGTACTGCATGTGCTTTTAAGGACTAACTACTAGTGCTAAAACTCTTCAAGCTATTCTAGAAAATTTACATACGTGAAGAGAGAAAAGTAGTAGTGATATTTAACAGATGCTGTACATATACCACCGAATGAAAACACCTAATATAATCTGAAAGCATGTTCCTACTTACTGAAAAGGTTTCGTGCTGTTTCTGGTTCACTATCCAAAGGTGCTCCAATACCATATTTGTTTTGTGCCATAATACGGAACACATATTCATGGCCTTCCATCAATTTAGGAACAGTGAATAGGCATTCCTTAGGCTCATTGGTAACAGGTACCCATGTCTTCCTATTTACTTCTTTTTTCTCTATAACGTAGTTTGTAATCTTAGAACCACCATCATCTAATGGAGGAAGCCATGATATTGTCATTTTATCAGCCAAAACGGATTCAAATTTAATGGGTCCCACTGGAGGTCCAGGACGACCTAAAAGATACATTTTTATAAAGAAGCATTAATTCAAATGCTATTCAAATAAAGTATCACACGAATGCTATCAATTTATGCAATGCATAAGAGTTCTTGATATCTACCCAGAACATTTAGTCTCATCTCCTTTGAAGCAGTTCCCAGATTATTTACAGCTGTTATAGTATATAAGCCTGTATCATTTCTGCGAGACTGTTGAATCAATAAAGTGCAAGTATCTTCACCAACGATCTTGTTGACATGTTGATCATACAGCACTGGTGTTTTGTCATCTGGTTTCTTTGGAGAAGCTTTTAGCCATGTTAATGTGGGGAAGGGTACACCCTTTATCTTGGCCACAATGTTAACATCTGTTCCTTCTTCAACCTCCATAAATTCTTTGAGTTCAATAGATGGTGGGCCTACAATGAAAAGTTGAAAAAATTAACATACAAAAAGACTTCATAATTTTAAAACAGAATTTGTGTTTACTGGCATCAGCTAGTACTTACATGTCTGGTCTTTGACAACAAGTGGGCCAACAGTGGCTGAAGGCCTACTAGGACCTGCTATGTTTACAGCTTTGACTCTGAATTCGTATTCTCCACCTTCTACAAGATCCTCAACAGTAAACTTTGTTTCCTCCACGTCACGTCTGTTGCATTGCTTCCAAGTCTCTTTCACCTCTCCAGTACGATCCCAGCGGAGACATTCAACATTATAATGTGTAACAGGAGCTCCACCATCATTCTTTGGTGGTTTCCATGTCAAGCTCACTGTGTTCTTGGTTACAAGGCCAATTTTGAGTTTAATAGGTGGATCAGGAGGATCTTCACAAAAAAAACAGAAATGTGAATAAATCCACTGTACAGTAGTACTTGTTTTTAAATAATTTGACTTTGAGTTCACTTACGGATTGGATCTCTGGCTGTGGTCCGTTGGATGGTTTCTGCAGGAGGGCCAACACCAAAACGGTTTTCTGCACGTACCCGGAAGAAATACTCTTGGCCAGATATGAGATCAGGCACAACAAAGGAAGTACTTCCACAGTTTGCATTGACTTTAGTCCAGGCCTTCCCATCAATAGTTCTTTTCTCTATAACATAGCCTCTGATTCTATCTCCACCATCATCATCTGGCATCTTCCATGAAAGTTTACAACTACCTCTTGTGATATCACTTACTTTTAGGTCTTTTGGTGGACCTGGGACATCTGTTAAGGTAAAAGCACAACAGAACCAATTTTACATAGGTACATAGATAAATAAGACTAAAACCTAGTATTCCGAGTACTTCAATATATGTAAACCATACCAAGCACATTGACTCTGATATGCACGGTTTTTTGTCCTGCTTTGTTCTTCGCTGTAATGCTGTATCGTCCAGAATGACTTCTGTTGCACTCAGGGATGATGATCACTGAACGTGTATCTGTTGCTTCCACCTGTGTATTATAAAAAGAAAGAGAAGTTATAGATCAACTTTAAATATTTATGTTTGAAAAATGCAAGAATACTAAAGTTACAAAAATTGTTTGCTTTACCTGAGCTTCTTCAGGTACATTATGACCTCCCTCCTGTAAACAAAGGGAAATAATGTAAATATAAAAGGGCATAGGCTTAAATGTCTAGAAATACATGCAGAAAAAAGCTTTTTCTTTTATTAACCTTTGCTGTTGTCTTTGCTTTTCCTTCAAACTCCCAAAATGTTTTTGGAACTGGACGACCCTTGATGACAGCCGGGATTTTAATTGTTGTGCCAGCACGACAAGAGAGGAAATCCTGTGCTCCAATATCAAGGAAGATTTCTGGTTCCTCTGCAAAAATATTTTAATATATAAATTTTAAGAGCTATGGTAAGTAAATTTCTGTCAGCACTGAGCTAAAACCCCACACAAACATGCAGAATGAATGTTTATGTGAGAAAGTTTGTGTGTGCAAAACCGAAGCCGAGCAGTATACGAGTAGAAAAATTTGTTATAGTCATTTCTTCATAAAATACACATTATTTCCTTAGTATGACCGTAGGTGCCCATTGGTTTTCTAATGGATCCTGCCCTGGTAATGGTCATCATGACACTTTCAAAAATGCGTGTCAGACTTTTGTTACATTTTTGCATAATTGTTTGTTCTGTTTTGACTTTGGCTTGCTTGGCATCCTGCTTGAACATTCACAGCAGTAGGTGGCATTTAGACATAATTATCTAAATTAATTCCAAGAACGCTTACCTAGAATATCTTGGACAGGTATTTCTGATGTTGCAGGACTTGGTTCTGATTCTCCAGCAGCATTTACAGCTTTCACCCTGAATCGGTATTTTCTGAGCTCTTTCAAGTTGGGAATAACACATTCACAAGTAGGAAAGAGTTTATCTCCTTCATTCACCTTCTTCCAGTCGGTACTACCTTCATCTTGCATTTCAACAATATATCCTTTTATAGGACTGCCACCATCCTTTTGTGGCGGCTTCCACGCAAGAGCTACAGATGATTTGGTTTTGTCTTTGACCTCTGGGCAAGATGGTGGACCAGGCACAACTTGTAAAACAAGAGCAAGTGAGAATTACCTGGGAGTTAGCGTCTGCCTGTATTTTTCTGAATAGTTTCTAGAAGAATGCAAGTATTTGCATTTTCTTGTCATACATTGTGTGTATAATCCTAGACATGCATATTAACTACATATCTTACATATATTATTAAGGGATACTTAAGGTACAAGGCATCAAGATTGAACTTGAACAATAAAGAAAATAATATAAAAATCTGACTCTGAACTCAAGTTTATTTGGCCATGTTTGCATTGCTGTAATCACAGTTTAAGGTTCATAAAAGAGATAAAAAAGTAAATTAATGCTAATTATTTTTAAAATGCTGAAAAACAGAGGAAATGACTTTGTGTCAATATATTCTTTTTAGTTTCATGAAAACAAAGCATCGGATAATTGCACTAAACTCAATATAAAGAGTAGCAGCACATTTTGGTCTGGTGTGGTATAGTCCTTAAAAATAGTCATACAAATCATACACTTACATATGGGATCTGCTGCTAAGGCAGGATCTGATGGTTCACTGGGAGGGCCAATTCCAGCAAGATTTTCAGCCATAACTCTAAACTGGTATTCAACACCTTCAGCCAAACGAAGCACGTTGTACTCTAAACCTTTTACTGATGGTTTCGTTACTGGAGCCCTGTTAACACGTGACCAGTAGACACCTCCCACCTCTCTCTTCTCCAACCAATAGCCAGTTATTGGGCTGCCACCATTGTCCAAAGGAGGCTCCCAAGTCACCAGCATTGATGATCTAGTGCGATCTAAAATTTTTGGCTTTCCAGGAGGCCCAGGAAGGCCATAGGGATCCTTAATAACAACTTTTTCTGAGAGGCATTCATCACTTATTCCATATTTGTTTACAGCCCGGACTCTAAATTGATATTTTTCATTTGTTGCAAGATTCCATACCTGAAAAACAAGATTTAAATCAATACTTGGCTACTTTCAGAATAAATTTATTTGAAGTTACGCAGCAGTTTTCTAAATTCTGTCTTGGAATCTCATTAACATACCTATGTTTATATATAGCTGTATGTAATGCCCTAGGGATATTCTTATTTCACATGCATAGGGCCAAATATAAATAAAAATGTCACCATGTTTGTTTTTGCAGTTGTTAAAGCTATGAATAATGCTGGGAAATGGAAAGGAAGATGTCTTCTAAACTCAGCTGAGATTAGGTAGCAAAAGAGAACAATTTATTTTGTTTTGTCGCATGAAGAAAACACAAATACATAGATGGGCAACATTCACCCAGTAATTCTGGAATCTAAATGGAGCAAGACCACAGGTGTCTACGCAAGTAGCAGTTTTCATCAGATATGTACTATTGTTATTTTCTTGCATACTAAAGTATGTAATAAAGATATTTTATTAATTACCCCAAATCTTCTCTCAACGGCACTTTTGGAGACTTCTTCCCACTCAGATTTCTTCCTACTAGCATCACGTTTCTCAATAATGTAATGGGTAATTTCACTACCACCATTATCAAGGGGTGCATCCCATGTTAAGTAACATGATTCTGCTTTAATATCAGAAACAGCAAGATTTCTTGGTGGAGAAGGACGATCTGTATGAAAGCAACAGAGCATAGAATTACATTAAGAAAAAGGCAAAAGCATTTTATTAGCTGTCATTTTATTAAGATGTCACATCCTTACCATACACTTCAACATGCACATTGCGAAATGCAGTGCCAAGACGATTGGAAGCTCTCACAGTGTAAGTGCCTTTATCATCCCTCACTGTTGCAGGCAGGATAAGTTCAGTTTTTGCCTCACTTCTAGATACTTCTTCCTTGGTTATCTTAAGTGCACTGGATGTTTGGTCAATTAAAACTTCATTCTTGTCCCATTCAATCTTTGGCATTGGCAGACCTGTCACATCAGCGGGAATATTAACTGGTTCTCCTGCCTTCACTTTGATAGTATCTCCCCTCACAGCCAAGCGTAATGTAACAGTTGGAGGTACTGAAAACAAGAAGAAAAATGAGAGTGAAGATGGAGGTGAAACAGAGAAATTGCTTTGCAGTGTTCTGGAGATATTTGTATGGATTTCTTTAAAGCAGATATACCTTCATCATCTTGTATAACTACATTAAGGGGCAATGATGGTTCACTTTCTCCAATAGCATTGACAGCTTTGACACGGAATTCATACATATGAAGTTCATCAAGGTTTTCGACAAGAAGAGATGTTTTTGGACAAAGCCTTGCATTAACTCTTTCATAGTCTTTTGAATCATGTCTTCTCTTCTCAACAATATATCCTAAGACAGGACTGCCACCATCACTACGTGGAGGCTTCCAATCAAGCGTAATGGTTGACTTCGTCCTCTCTGTGTACATGAACCTCTCAGGTGCTGTTGGAGGACCTATTAGCACAGATAAATAATAATGAAAAAAAAATTAAAAAAATAGAGATTTTTTAATCATATGAGTACAGTAGCTTTGTTTTTTAAAGCCAAAGCTTTTGTATGCAAAGCATCTGAGTGTGGTTATGGATAGTATTAAGTTTCTCATGTATGTGGATGAAAAGGCAACAAGCAGTGTCTCAGTAGACATCGGTATTTTGTTACATAAAGAATCATAGTAGTTTTATAGAACTGATTCAGAGATCTGACAGAAGTAATTAATCTAAGGCAGATGCCTTATCCATGTAGTAGAAACGTAAATACACTTTCTGTATAGAAAGAAATCCACACAATAATACTGGTTTATTAACCTATAATTAAAACTTGTTTAAAAGCCCCACAAAAATAGTCATCTTACCTAATGGATCAACTGCAAGAATGGGTCCTATTTCAACAGGTGGACCAGTACCAAACTTGTTCTTGGCACTAACACGGAATTTATATTCCTGCCCTTCAACTAGACCTGTAATATCACATTTAGATCTCTCTGTGTCTACAGCTAGTCTCCATGTATGCATTTTGGCATCCTTTCGTTCAACAATGAAGCCTATGATATCACTGCCACCATCATCTTCAGGATCAGACCAGTTAAGCAAACACATCTTTCTGTTTGTGACCACTGGCTTTAGGTCAAGGACTGGCCCAGGAACATCTGAAAAACAAAATCAAACAAATAGGATAAAGCCCAAAGATTAGCTCACCAAAAGAAATGCTCAGTTGATTTCAGAAAATATTTTTCTTACCAAATACTTCTACTCTGGTTCCTGCAGATTTGGAACCACTGCTATTGGTAGCAGTAATTACGTATCTTCCATGGTCTTTTCTCAATGCATTCTTAATGGTTAACTCAGATTTTGTGCCAACATTTTCAATAACAACTCGGTCTTTGTCTAATTCACCCTCCTCCACAGCCCAAGCAATGGTGGGAGTAGGACGGCCTGTCACAGTAGCAGGAATTTTAATAGTTTGCCCAGCCATGATCTGAATGCCTGCTTTGACAGAAACATCCAGCTCAACAGTGGGAGGCTCTGCAGAAGAGAGAGAAACAGTTCATTAGTTCAAGGGAGAGATTCAAAAACACCTTTTAGGCAGCTGGTCATTTCTTGAAAATAATACAATTGCAATACCTTGTGGTTCTGCAACAGTTACAGGTTCAGTTTCACCAGGTGGTCCTTCACCAGCTGCATTAAGTGCAGTAACACGGAGTTTATAGTCTGCACCTTCTCTGACTTCTTTAACAGTATACTGTCGAACCTTAATGGGCTTCTCTGTGCAACGTGACCACTCTTTTACTCCCATCAGTTGTTTGTATACATGGTAACCAGTGATATCTCCACCACCATTATACGCAGGAGGTTCCCATTCTAACTCAATAGAAGTTGAGCTTGTATCAGCAACCCTCGGAATCGGTGGACCGGGTGGCACTGTAAATAAATAGGTGTAAATCAAAGCTAAAGGCTATGAATCCTATTCTGTCACCCATCTGCTATTAGCTTCTACTAAGCTACTTACTTATTGGGTCCTGTGCAGTTTTTGGATCTGATGGTGGACTAAATTTACCAGGGCCAGCTGCATTTTCAGCACATACTCTAAAGATGTAGGTTAATCCTTCCAACAATCCTTCAACTTTTATTTCCAGAGCATTCACAAGGTTCCTGTTGACCCGAGCCCAATGAGTACTATTAATTTCACGTTTTTCAATCCAGTATCCTATGATTGGGCTGCCGTTGTCTTTTGGTTCATTCCATTTAACCACCATACTGTTGCTGGTAACATCTTGCACATCAGGCTTATTAGGTGGATCTGGTGGAGCTGAAAAAAAGAATTGCAATTTTGTCATCATTACTGTCTTCTTCGGAGCTTACTCAAAGCTAAGAGAGACCTAAGATATAAGAAATGATGAATTTTAAGTCATTCATAGTTCTTCTAGTCTCTTTCTTAGAAGCTTTGATTCCTAACTGCAACTAGTAATCAAACTTGCAGTGGTTCTCTCTTTTGGTAAGAATATTAGTCTATTGAACTCAAGAGAATATCACTATTCAGATGTTATGTGTTTTAAGTGTAAAGTTTTATGACAGTGATTGTCATTCTTATTTCTTTACTACTGAAATTATAATGTTTTCAATATTCCCCTTTATTTCAATGGTTTAGAATGTGCAATAAATAATAATTACATTGGTCGAGTTTCTTCTGGGAAACATTCGCATAGATGAAGCTGAGTGTTCTGTGCAGTTTTACACTGGTTTTCTGAAAAGGTTGTATTTCAAAATCAGAACTTACAGAAAGGATCTTTCGCTGTCATTGGTTTTGAAACACATGGTGGCCCTGATCCAACTCTGTTTTCAGCAAACACACGGAAGAGATATTCTTTTCCTTCAATCAGTTTTGTTACATGGAATTTGCAATGCCTGAGTGTTGAACTGACAGTGACCCAGCCCATTTCAGCTTTTGTATTGTCTTTCTTTTCCAGTACATAGTTTAGGATTTCACTTCCACCATCATCAAGGGGAGGCTCCCACTTGCAAATGACAGAATTTTTCCTCACGTCTTCAAATACAAAGTTGACCGGAGGCCCTGGTGTATCTGTTAGTAAAGTAAGAAAAATGATGAGTACTCATCTTGTGCACTTCTTACCCAAAACCCTGAACAACTAGGTGGTTTGAGGACATTCATTACTTACCTAACACATTGACTTCACATGAGGCTTTTGCAACACCATGATCATTTTCCACTTTAATTGTAAACGTGCCATGGTCAGCTCTGATGGAGTCACGAATTGATAGTATAGACTCTCCTTCTTTATGGTTGTCAATGCTCATACGTTCTGGCAGTGAAAGCTGGAAAGGTTCCTCTTCTTCAGCTTCACCCTTCTTCTTCCTTGTATATGTTGTTACTCTCTTTCTGATTTCCTCTGGTTTGACAACTTCATCATTCCTCAGCCAAGTGATAGATGGATAAGGTGACCCTGAAATATGTGCCTCAAGTATGATCTCATCACCTCTCTTCACCTCAAGGCCAGACTGTAGTTTTGCAGCAAGGAAGACTTTTGGAGCCTCTGTAATAAAGCAAAATGATAAATGGAGAGTAGAATCTTCCAATATGTTTGAAGATGTATGGCAATTACTACAAACAACCAAATGAGTGATTCATACCAATAGGATCCACAGCTTTCACAAAAGGAGTAATCCGAGAAGGCTCACTGATGCCAGCAGCATTCTCAGCACGAACACGAAACTGATATTCCTTTCCTTCCTCAAGACCTTTCACTGGGTAAGTTAATAGAGGTACCAGATAGTCATTGCATCTCTCCCACCTCTCCTTGCCCTTAGCGAGCTTTTCTATTATGTACCCCATAATCTTGCTTCCACCATCAAACAGGGGTGGTTTCCATGTAAGTGTTACTGATTTTGATGTTGGATTATGGACTTCAAGGTCAACAGGAGGATCTGGAGGCTCTGTAGAAAAGTAGCAAAAGAGGAATTATATGAGAAAAGAAAGCATGAAGATTTTAGTTAAAATTCAATTTGCTAGATTATTTAGTAGAAAAAAACCTTACGTTTTGGGTCTTCTGCAATGATTGGGTTTCTTAGTTCGAGATATTCACCTCCTCCAATCTTATTGACAGCTTTAACACGGAAGTAATATTCACAGTTTGGGATAAGATCTTTGACTTGCCATGAAAGCTTATTTTCACCAGACATGACTGGGATATATGTTCTACGACCAGCTTCTCTGCGTTCCAGAACATAATGTAAAATAGGAGTACCACCATCAAAGTCTGGAGGTTCCCAGGACACTTTGCAAGAATTCTTAGTTACTTCGCTCGCCTTAATGTCTTTACACTGTCCAGGTGGACCTGTTTTAAATAAGAATAATAAAATTAACTAACTAAATAGATGGGAAACTTTATTCCTACAGATATGAAATTATATTGCATTTCTTTGCTTTGCAGAAAGCAGATAAAACCCACAAATTTGGCTACAAAGCGTATACATGAATTTGTGTTCCTAAAGGTGAAAAACATACAGAATTCTTATAGGCTTTTTAATATTTATATGATGACTATTCATAACAATTGGGCTTTGAGCAGCCACTGACTAGTTAGACCAACTTGGGGTAAAGTGTTTTTTTGGTGGGATTTTGTAACATTAATGCCTTTATTGCAATCTACATGTGTCTGAGTTGAAGTGATTCCTCCATGTGGCAGAAAAGGGATTTTTCTCGTCCTTTCTTTTGTCAGCCACAGGGCTCGAGTGAGGATAAGTATCTTTCTCAGAATGGAAGAAGCGTAGTTACCTATGACTTTGACGTTGACTGAGCCAGTTGTTGATGCCAGCTTGTTCTCCAATGTGATAGTATAAACACCAGCATCAGCATGAACACTGTCTATGACTTCAAGCAATGCAGAGGTGTAGTCACTCTTCATTGTTGTTCTGTCACCAGCTTTCAACTCTTTGCCGTCTTTGTGCCATGTTATAGTTGGGGATGGAACAGCTCTGAAGGGTATAGGGATACTTAATTTCTGTCCTTTAACAACAACGATGTCACGAGTTTTTAGATCAATGGTTGGATTACCTGTAAAAGTAATTATAATATTACCAGAAAGTTGCCAAACACCATTCTTTTTTTCAGTTTTGCAGATCTGAAAAAACCAAGAGGAATCTATTCTTACAGTCTGGGTCCTTGGCAACCACTTTTTCTGAGACGTCTGATGGCTCACTAGCTCCAACAGCATTGACAGCTCTGACTCTCAGCACATATTCCTTGTCTGGAACAACACCTTCCTCCACTTTACATTTCAGATCTTTTATTGGACGAGAATTGATTCGCATCCATTTTTCTGTTCCTGCTTCACACATCTCAACATTATACCCAATAATAGGGCTTCCACCGTTCTTCTCAGGTGGTTTCCATGCAATGCAAATATGCTTTCGACCTGCATCTGTGACATGCAAATCCTGAGGAGGTGAAGGAGGGCCTGCAGAAATGGAAAAGAATTGTGTCATTTTTCTCCCAGAATATCTGTTCTACACAGTACACTGCTTTCATAATCCATACACTCTATAGTATACTACTACTTACTTGTTGGATCTTCAATATGAATGAGGTCAGTTGGTTCACTGGGATGACCACAGCCAGCTTCATTTTCTGCACGAACCTGGAACTGTACATCTATACCTTCAATGACATCAGTCACTCTGAAATTGCAATCTGGACCAGCTGTCTTGCCAGCTTTTACCCAGCGAGTGGCTAGTTTTTCTTTCTTTTCAATAACATATCTGAATAAATTGGGGAAAATATTGTCAGTGTTGAAATATGAATACTTCAGACTTCTTGCTCAATAAAATAGATAAAGAGTGATTAGAATAGTATGGCCAATGGAAAAGCAGAAAGAGTCATGGGTGACATACTCAATGAACTTTATTTCACATATCAGCCACTTAGTCCTAGCAGTCCTGGTAGGTCTTGGACACAGTGGGGCTGACATTACTGACAGACCCAATTCTGAAAGCCAATTCCTGACCTTCTGCTGTGTTCTCAGGTTTTGGAGAGCTGCAGAGGTAAAAGACCCTCCAAGTTATACTTGCATCTTTGCTAGTTTGAATCTCAGTGGTCAGTCGTATCTTTGCTAGTTTGAATCTTAGTGGTCAGTCCACTGAGAATATTTTTAGATATTATCTGTGCAAAATTCTGCCTATGATAGGCTATGGGAAAGTAATGAGAATTAAATGACTTCTGTTGCTTCAGGCAGATCTCTGTAGTTCTGTTTAAGATATGCTTACTGTGATTGGGAAGGAGAGGAAGAGTGAAAATATAAAGAGAAAAAATCTAACTGGCATTCAAGGTGAATTTCAGAGAACAGATATTTTAGAAACCAAAGAAAAGGATGTTAGAAGCAACTCAAAGGAGTAAAACAGTCTCTTTGAAAAGTGTAATAAAGAAGAGAATGCACAGAAAAGAGATGAGACTTCACCTTGGCTGAGTGTATACAGTTTGAATGAGAAGCTATGGCAGAAGAAATATATAGTAATATTGGTAGATGGCTTTAAGTGGCTACTGCTCTGGAGGAACTGGAGACTATAGTTACATTATTTTTTTTTAATTTTATATACAGTTCAGTTTGATTTGATTGATGATGTTTTGAGGATGTTGACACACATTCATTGTTCATGCACATTAGGTTATTTATATTTGCATAATTTCCACATTTTAAAATCAACCCCTTAATTGCTTTGACAACATGGCTTCTCTTTTACATCCATCCACCTCTTTTTCATATAAAATGTGTTCATTTAAAATTTAAACATTTTAAGAGAAATGTCTTCATTCATGAAAAGATCTTAATCTACAGGAAACACTAAACAAACTTAAAATGACCTTACCTTTGAATCGGTCTGCCACCATCATTCTTAGGTGGTTCCCACTTCAAATCAACATGGCCTTTTGTCACTTCAACTATTGTAAGAGCATACGGAGGCCCAGGAGTTGCTAAAGAAAAAAGTACACACATTAGAAGAACAGGAATCCATTACACTTGAGCTGTTTTTACTGATCACTCAGGAAATCTGAAACTTACTGAAAGTATCTTTAGCAAGCACTGAATCTTCAATTTCACAGTAGTCACTCTGTCCAATGGCATTTTCAGCAGCCACACGGAACACATACAATGAGCCTTCAGTCAGTGGGCTCACTGTGTACTTGGTATCTTTCACTGTTGTATCAACTGTCTGCCAGCCTTTTCGCCTTACATCTCTCTTTTCTACGATGTAGTTGGTAATTGGGGAACCGCCATCTTTTTCTGGTACTGTCCATTTAAGATCTGCTGTGTTTTTAGTAATATTAATAACCTCAAGCCACCGAGGTGGCGAAGGAGGATCTGTAAAATAGAAAAAGAACGTAAAACAGGTTAGTGTATTTCCCATCAAAGATCTTGGAAGACAGGGAATACACCCAAACTGTTAAAACTTTGTATTTTCTTAGCTGAAGCAGGGGAGACTCTAATAGTTAATGAGCCTTCCAAGAGTTCACTTGGTACCTACAGAGACAGGCGGACATGGGGCCTTTAAAGACAAATATTGTGTATTTGCAGTAGCAGCATGTTCTGAAAAAATACTCACAGAGTCTCTCCTTGCACAGCACAGGGTCACTGGGTTCACTGGGCTCACTCTCACCGGCCTTGTTCACAGCTCTTACGCGGAATGAATATTCTTGTTTCTCCATAAGCCCTTTAAGGAAGTGTTCCGTTGTGGGAACTCCTTCAGCCACTCTCACCCACTCGTCTGTTCCGGTCTTTAACAATTCAATGACGTAAGATTCGATCTTTGCCCCTCCGTCATGTTCTGGCTTTGTCCAGTTCAGGAATAATGATGTCTTGCCAACATCTTTCACAGTTGGCTTTCCAGGAGGCCATGGTGGATCTAGAGAGGAGTCCAATATTAATTACATGACTGAAAACAAAGAATTTTTTTGTTGTTAAATTAAACCATTAAAAACGTGCTTATTGTACCAATTGGGTCTTTCACTAAGATTGGCTCCGTTTCCTTGCTTGGTTTTCCAGGTCCTGCAAGATTCTCTGCCAAGACACGGAACTTATATTTCTTCTTATTTGTGAGACCTTTAACTCTGTAAATAAAAATGACATTTGATTAAACCAAATCTACACATTAACTCATGCCTAAAATATTATGCTTTCTACTCTTTGTACTACAGTTTACTTGATAGAATCTGAAAATACCCAAATTACTGATAACCATATTTTATGAAACGGTGAACATTCAAAATAGGTATTTTGTCAACAGTAAAATGGTGCATCACGACACAAAACCCAATGTTTTGAGAGCCATCTTACATTTTTGTATGTTCCACGGTTGTTAGTTAATACGATTCTATGAGTCTATGAGTATCAGGAGAAACTCCCCACGCTGGGTTTTGCCAAATTGATACTTGAGATGGCTGTGTCTGCTATTTTAGAATGTCTTATGAATAATCACATAGCACTGAAATTATTAAGCATAATGTTCTACTCCACCCTGGAGACCTCAGCACAGGAAAGACAGGGAGCGGGTCCAGACGAGGGCCGCAAAAATGATCTGATGGCTTTAAACTAAAAGAGGGAAGATTTAGACTAGATATAAGGAAGAAATTTTTTACACTGAAGGTGGTGAAACTGTGGAATGGGTTGCCCAGAGAGGTGGTAGATGTGCCATCCCTGGAAACATTCAAGATCAGGTTGGATGGGGCTCTGAGCAACCTGATCTAGTTGAAGATGTCCCTGCTCATTGCAGGGGAAATTGGACTAGACGACCTTCAAAGGTCCTTTCCAACCCAAACAATTCTATGATTCTATTTAAAAAAAAAGAGATGATTCACTCTTCTGTAAAGACGTTCTTCTTTAAAACTAATTATCAAAAAAGTATGCCACCAGATGTTAGTTGGACCTAAACTTATGGAAGCAAGGAAAAAAGAGCAAGAACAATTTAAAACCTGTTTAAAAGCCTACTGTGACATTTTTATGTCCCTGTGACATATTTCAGATTAAACTGACTACAGTCTTACTTGAATGTTGTATCTTTCACTGGCATTTTATTGCATTTTATCCATTTATCTTGCTCAGGATCATATCTTTCAACCCAGTATCCAGTTATGGGGCTGCCACCATCTTCATCTGGTTCATTCCATGTTAAGGTGACTGAATCTTTAGTGACCTCTGTAGGCTTCAGACCTGTTGGAGGGCCTGGTGGATCTGTATAAATTAATAAATTTAAAAAAAACAAAACCATCACACATATGTTTGGGTTTTTTTCCCTGTTAAAATATTGTAAAAATTTAACATTAATTCAATTAACTAACCAAATGAATATTTTGCAATGATGGAATCACATTGTGCTGGCTCCCCAATACCATACATGTTCTCAGCACTGACTCGGAACACATATTCTTTATGAGGAATTAAATTGGTAGCTCTGAATTTTGTATCCTTAATAGTTGATGACAACTTGTGCCATATTTCACTGTCTGTAGCTCTTTTCTCAAGGACATAGTTGGTGATTTTAGAGCCCCCATCATCTCGTGGAGGATTCCATGTCAGAAGGCAGGATTCATTTGTGATTTCTGATACATCAAATGCAGCTGGTGGACCAGGTTTATCTGTAGAGGAACAAGATGTGAATGTTAATCTTCTGCTTGCATATTTCAGTCCATGACTAATGATTTTTATAAACAACATAAAATACAAGCACACCAAGAACATTAACTTCAACAACAGCAGTTGCACGTCCACTGGAATTCACAGCTTCTATAATATAGGTTCCACTGTCGCTCCTCTTGCTGTCTGTAATAGTGACTGTAGAATGATTAGGTTTGGTTTCAATGGTGATTCTGTTGTCAGGTCTCAAAATTTTGTCAGCCTTGGTCCAAGTAATCTGGGGCTCTGGCTTTCCAGTTACTTTAGCTGGTAGCTCAATTTTAGTTCCAGCTTTCACAGTAAGTCCAGCAAGAAGCTTCACATCTAAGAAAACTTCTGGAGCCTCTGATTTAGGAGAGAATAAAAACATTGTTATAGAAACAGTATTTCAGAGACTGGTAAAAATAAAGTAGCCACTGTAATTCAGTGATTGAAGTAGTTACCTTTTGTATCGATGGCCTGAATATCGTCTGTTGGCTTACTTGGCTTGCTGGCTCCGATTCTGTTCAAAGCCTTAACCCGATAGGCATACCACTCCCCTTCCTTGAGTTTTGTTACTTCCATTCTGTTTGTCAAAAAAAAATTAAAAAAATCCAGATATTTAAAGTGGTGAGGATGGCTCTGTTACTTGAAAGGATATACCTTCTGCTTTTGTTTTACTTACTTCGTTTCAACAACAGGCTCCCCGCATACCTCCCACTTGTCTGTGCCACGTTGGGATTTTTCTACCAGATAACCCTTAATGCGGGCACCGCCGTCATATTTGGGAGGCTCCCATGTTAGGAAGATTCCTTTCGATGTTGGATTTCTCCATTTAACATTCTCTGGCGGATCAGGCACCGCTATTAAAAATTAAAAACATATGGTGTCTTAGAAACCAGTCTAAGGAAGATTTTTTTTTACATCTTATTTTGAAGAAAATCAGCAAGATTTCAGAAACAGAAAATCAGCCACAATGTGAAATATTTGACTCACTTGCTGGTGCTGACATATTTACAGGTTCATCAATGTATGCAGGTTCTCCTGGGCCACATTTATTGCATGCAGAAACTCTAAATAGATATTCTTTTCCTTGGATGAGGTCAGGTACAGTGAACTCTTGGTCAACAACATGGTCCATAACCTAAAGAGGAGTAAAGATCCAATGTGTTTCTAAAATTTATTTCCAAAGAGCAATTACCAAAATTAGACAGAAAATTCAGTAGCACAAGTGGCAACAATATAGCAAATAGAAATTGAAATGAGAAAGAATGGACTTACTTTGTTCCATGTTTTCCGGCTTACTTCACGTTTTTCAATTATATAGCCAGTAACTGGACTTCCACCATCATCTTCTGGAGGTTCCCATGACAGCTGTACTGTGTTCTTGATTACGTCTAAAACTTTAAGTTCTCTTGGTGCACTTGGACAAGCTAGAAATCACAGAAATTGTATTAATTATTTTGTGATTGGAGTTTGACAGATGATCTCTATGTAATCTATCTGCCAGAAGACTTATTCTTCTTAGTCATTCTTCCTTAAACACAGTTGGATATTGAAAACCAGAAAAGAGGGTTTTTTTGAGGATGGATTTCTAATTTTTAGTTATATTTTAATATACTTGGTTTACTGAAACCTCTGTGATTTCACATTATTAACTTTATTAGATTTTAGCAAGACAAATATGGTATGTTATTGCTAGAATATATACATGTCCACTTACCAATGACATTAACGTCAATTTCTCCTGAAACAGATGACACAGGGTTTTCTAATGTTAAGAAATATATTCCCTTGTCTGGACGTTCACTTGGAGTGATTACAAGTTCTGCAAAGGAGGCAGTGGTCTTCTTTGTTACACGATCACCCTCTTCTAAGACTTGATCACCAAAAGACCATGTGGCAGTTGGCACAGGGTAGCCAGTGATAGGAACACGGATCTTGATTGGCTCTGGAACAATAACCTCCAGCCCATCTTTAAATGCACTTAGGTCCATTGTAGGTCCAACTGGAAAAAGAGGAAAATGGACTCGATGAAATATTTTCAGATATGCTGAATATGGCTAATGGTAGCTGTGTTGAGAGGCTGATTCTGACTGTATCTCAGCCTGAAGGTTGGAGCTGTCTAGGCCTAGCTGTGACTTATCACTCTCTACCTCTCCTGGCTAAACATTTTTTAGAAATATGTGCAATGATAAGGCAGCTTAGCATTATCAAGTAGGAGATCTAATTCACCCTTTAATGTAAAAACTACGTTTTTTTTTTACTTTTTAGTTTTTTTATCTTTGCCTTTCTCTCCTGTTATCTCCCACCTTCCATAAAGCTAGGTCAGGAGACAAAAGTTCATGCCTTTCTCTTCAGGCAGCCTAATAGGTCTCTACGTAATAGTACAGCTTATTATCTGCAGAATTCATAATGGAGGAGAAATAGCTCAGAATCTCAAAGGTCTAAGGTTCTTTCTGCTAGTTGGCATCACAGTTATCTGGTGAAATATATACATATTACCCAAAAGATGAACTTTAATTATCTTGACTAAATAGTATCTGGCTTACCAAAGGTATCATCTGCAGTTAATGGCCCGATAGCCTCTGCTGGGTCAGACACACCAGCTGCGTTTTCTGCTGAGACTCTGTAGTAATAACTGGATCCTGGTTTCAATCCAGTTACCTGAAAAGCACAAATAATCATATAGTTAACTCATATTAAAAATGATCTACGCATTTTGAGTACTTTGTTGATGAACAGAACATCTTACCTTAAAAGTAAGAGCAGGTACTAGTTTCGGGTTACAGCGAATCCACTTGTCTGTTCCTTCTTCTCGCCTTTCCACAATATAGCCCAAGACTGGACTTCCTCCATCTTTGAGAGGAGGTTCCCATGTGAGCTGCACTGATGACTTAGTTTGATCTGAATGATCAAGGTTAATGGGAGGACTTGGTCTCTCTGAAAATAATTAGAGAGAAATACATTTTTGCAACTGATAATGGAGTATGGTTGTGCATATCAGCTGTCTATACATTAAAGTACTCTTTTTACAGCCTTTGCATAGTTTTTTCTAAACCATTTTTTAAAATTGAAGTCGAATCCTACGTTCAGAGCAAAAATATTTGGAGTTCTTACTGAACCAAATGTTAGCAAGCTACTTCTGATATGTTTGAAGGACAAAAGTAGGAAAAAACTAACTGTACATGGTATTTGCAGCACACGTTTCTCAATTGAACTTTCCTGCACACATAATATAATAAACAGCCAAAATGTCCCTGTCTTATAGTGTAACCACAATCAGTGCTTGCACACTTACCAATTGGGTCCATAATTTTTACTGCCCGTGTAGCAGGACTTGGTTTGCCAACTCCAACCATGTTTTGAGCTCTTACTCTGAAGAAATATTCTTCATTTTCCACAACATCAGTCAGGACAGCTGACAGTTCATCAGCTCCAGTAGTCATGGTTGGCTCCCATTTGATGGAAGCTCTGTTACGCAGTTCAATAACGTAGCCAGTAATTGGAGATCCTCCATCATACTCAGGTGGTTCCCAGGTAAGTGTAGCTCCAAACCTGTTCACATCAGTAACTTCTACATTTTGAGGAGGACCAGGGACTTCTGCATTTTATTTTGGGGAGAAAAAGGAAAAACAAGGTATGTGTTTTTTACCTGTTCTTAGAGTTTTTACTGCTTTTTTTACACTGTCATCAAACACTGAGTCATAACTTCTGCTCACCAAATTTGCTCTTAGCTTCCACAGGTCTCTCTGTTTCCACTGGCTCACCAGTGCCCACTCTATTCCGTGCACTAACACGGAAGAGGTACTCAACTCCTCCTTTTTGAAGTCCAGTAACAGTGTATTCACAATTTTCAGCACGATCAGTGACCATAACCCAGGTCTTACGCTTGATATCACGTCTTTCAATGACGTAGCCTATAATTTTACTTCCACCATCACTTTCTGGTTCTTGCCAGGCGAGGCCAACTTCACCATCATAAGTTTCAGTGACTTCCAAGTTTCTAACTGGACCCGGAACATCTAACAAAGATATGACAATATTTTAGGGCACTGCATCTTTTTTTTTTCCCTTCCCTGTGGCTTAAATAAATGTAAGCAAGGTTTTAATGGTGGGAGTACTTACCAATGACCTCTACATTGATGAATGCTTCTGCCTGGCCATGTTTGTTTCGAAGTATAACCTTGTACCTGCCCTTATCTGATTTCTTTGCTTTATAAATTTTGAAGGTACTGCAGTCAGTTGTTGTATCAACAGTTGTTGTGGGCAGACTTTCCTCCTCTTTCAACCATTCAGCTTCTGCTCTTGGGTAGGCATCATATGGAACAGTCATCGTTAAAGGCTTCCCAACATCAACCACAAGGTTTTGATCACCAGTCTTGATTCTAGGTGCAGCTATGGAAGATCAATGTGACAAGTAAGCACTTATGTTTTTAAAAAAAAAATATTTATTCATTTGTGTAGTCAGCAAAGAAGCTAACAGAAAAGGAGCTGTTGTGTGAATTCTAAGCAAGTCCTTCATACATTCATTGGATTGCTCTAGAGAAAGAAACTCAGGCTGGTTGGTATGTAGCGTGTCCTCCTATAAAACCGGGGAAGAGGGATTTGCTTTTTGAGCATCAATTTAATGCATTTTATTGGTCTGATCCTGTGAAATAGACAAATTAGGAACTAGATGACTTATTTGACTGAAATGAGTAGGTGAAATATTTTTCATGCTTTAGATCTGCTGTGACCTAATGAAAAGGTTCTGTGCCCTTTAAGCTCAATTAATGCTCTTTGGTATAGACACTGGAAAGTGACTCGTATTTTTGTCAACAGTTGCATCAGCATGGTGTAATTAAAAAAAGTATTTGTCGCCTGAATTATAACTCATATAGTTATACAGATGCACTTTTCTCAGTCTGACTGTGTATTCATGTTAACTCAACTCTTTGAAAGAAGAAAAAACAATTAATTAAATAGTTAATTCACTAATCTAAGATTTTATAAAAGAAACACAAAGCAAGCAACTTACCAGCTAATTCAAGCTTAGCTCTAGCTTCCTTATCTTTGGCAATAAATCTGTATTCCCCTTGGTCACGGGGCTTTATGTCGCACACCTGCAGCCTGTGGACCTTTCCTTCACTCATCATCTGATGTTTGTCACCTTGGACGATAATCATGTTGTTTCTCAACCATTTGACCTCTACACCATCTTTGTTCAACTCGGCCATGAAGATGACATCTGCACCAGGAGCTTCATAAATATCTTGTGGTGGTCGGATGATCTCAACAGGTATTTCTGAAATAAATGTCCATTCATTTGGTGTTACTTGCGTATCGCTTTTATTATTACTAAATAATGAAGAAATAAATCCTATTCAATTTTACACATACCTTCAACAAAAAGTCTTGCCCTAGATTTCCTGTCATCCACTCCACAGGAATATTCACACTCATCATCAAGTCTACAGTCTTTTATGATTAATCTGTGCAGATTTCCATCCTTTTCAAACTGATATCTTTATGGGGGAGAAAAGTAAGCAGTATTTTAGTTTCCAGACAAAGCAACAAAGTAAAGCAAGCATGTTTAGCATATTAAAAAGCATAATAAAATGTACATACTTTTTGCCTTCTTTGATTTCTCTTCCATTTCTGTACCATCTTACACTGGCTTTCTCTTTGGAAAGCTGGCACGTAAAGACAGCATCATCAAATTCAGTGACGGTCTGGTCCCGGAGATGTTCAATGAAGTCTGCTGGTGCTTCTGTGATGAGAAGCTCTGCAACAGATTTGTCCTGTCCAGCGGTAACAGTGTATTCACCTTCATCTATAAACCCACAGTCTTTAATGATGAGTGAGTGTTTGTATTTATCAACTTTGTACAAAATGCGCTTGTTGAATGTGATCTCTTCACCATTCTTTGTCCATTTGAGGGTTGCATTAAGGCGATTGACTTTGCACCAGAATGTGACAGTTTTCTTTTCCATGGTCTCAATGTCTTCAAGAGGCTCAACAATTCTGAGATCCTCCTCTGTTAGGACAAAAAAAGCCAAACTGATTAATTCACATCCTTATGATCCTGACGTGAAACTGAATGTAAGATGATGAAATAATTTTAATACAGTGCAAGTTATTTACCCAATACTGTTAAGGCAGCAGAGCTTTTGGCGTGTTCGCCTCTCTGGTTTGACAGTGAGATGGTATAGGTAGCTTGATCTTTCAACTGTGCATCTCTGATTCTGAGAGTGTAAACTAAATCCTTCTGGACAATAATGTATTTTGCACTATCAAATATTGCTTCATCATTTTTGTACCACTTCTCTTTGGCACCTTCTTTATTGACTTCACAGTTGAAGATAATTTCTTGACCCTCATTAACTTCTTGATCCTTCAGGGGAGTTATAATCCTGAGTTTTTCTGAAATTGAGAAAACAGAAGAAATAGGACATCATGTAGTATAAGCAATGCAACAAAATGTGCACCTGCACATTGATAAAATAAAGCTTACCAATCACTGTTAAGCGTGCTGTAGCTTTAGCTTCACCAACCATGACAGTATACTTTCCTGCATCTCCTAGAATAGAGTCTTTAACCACAAGTGTTCTCTTTTTGCCATCTGAAATGATGTCATACTTATCACCAGGCTCCAGGACTGTGTCACCCCTCAGCCACTGTACTGTAATTGCCTCTTTTGATACTGAACAGACAAATTCAGCTTTGTCTCCTTCAAGCACCTCAAGATTTTGTGGTCTGGTAAGAAATTCTGCTGCAAGTTCTGAAAGAAAACATTTTTGTACATATATATGAATTTATTTTATTTTTTACTTATGAAAAGAATACACCAAGTTGTGTATTCCTGTTGATTTTTTATTTTTTTCCAGAAAACAAGGACACTAAAGTAACTCTTACCATGTACAGTAAGTTTTCCTGTTGTACTAGAGCTTCGGAGCTTGCAAGTATATTTGCCAGCATCTTCAGGATGAGCATTACGTATGAGAAGAATTCTCTTCCGGCCATCAGAAATGTGTTCAAATCTACCACCATCAGGCACCTCTTCATCTCCTTTAAACCAAGTAACTTCGGCATTAGGCTTTGAAACTTCACAGATGAATTTTACAGTGTCATTTTCATTTACTTCAAGATCAGGAAGATTTTTTGTGAAAACAGCCTCTTCCTCTGCAACAAGAATTTAGAAAGACAATTAAAGCCTTTCATCAAAAAAACATTTTTTCTTGTTCATAGATTAGATTCTAAAAAACCGTGTTTACCTATCACTGTGAGCAGGCCTGAAGTTCGAGCTGTTTTTGCTTCACAGGCATATTCAGCTTCATCATCGAAGACACATTTACTGACAACAAGAATGCGCTCTGCACCTTTGGAAATGATGTCGTACTTTTTGCCTTTTCTGATTTCAACGCCATCCTTAAACCACTTCACCTGTTTTAGAACAAATCAGTATGGTTATTAATATTAACATACTCATCATAGATTTCAGTTATGTGTTCTTTTGTAACACCACAATAAAGTTGTCAATTTAAAAGAAAGCTCTAGTTGAAGGAGTTACTCAGATTAAAAAGTATTATTATTGACCTTGACACCTGGACGAGAAATTTCACATTCAAACCGAGCAGATTCTTTTTCTTTAACTTCAAGGTCAGTTAAGGGTTTCAGGAACTCAATACGAATAGCTACAAGAGAAAAGAAAAATTTTAGTAGAGGAAAGTCTCCGGTAGAGAAGAACAAATTGCTGACATTGATAACATTGCCAGTCACAGACACTAGTACACAGCATTTATAGCACTTGGACGTTTTGTAGAAATTTGTGAATGACTCACGTTCTACATTGAGAAAACATGATGTCTTAAAGTCCTTAGCATCACAGGTATAGGTTTTTGCATCATCCAGTGTGCAGCCATGGATAATGAGTTTTCTGACCCTGCCATCAGAAATGATATCATACTTCTTGGTTTTGTGAATTTCTTCTCCATTTTTGAACCATTTAACTTTTGCATTTTCCCTGGAAACTTCACATTCCAGTACTGCAGTGGCCTCCTCTTCAACAGTCTGGTCCTCAAGTGGTTTAGTAAATTCAACTGGGGGTTCTAAAAGAAACAGACAGATTTTTGATAGAAAAGATCTAAATTATAGCCAGCCCTATGCTAGTGCAGAACTGTCTCATACTATTCACTAATTGTCCTTGACGACTAATCAAAAAGGCTCTTAGATGTCTCTGATGAAGTGGGTTTTTTTAATTTTTATTTTTAATGCCCAGATATGTTCTAAATGAGCTAATTTCCTCATTTAGAGCCTACTGTAAAATTAGATTGAACAATATCCTTATCCATGGGTTTTTTACTCACAAAACATCACAAAGCCTTGCAACTCAGTTTCTTTAGCTGAATTATACCCATGTGATCTCAGTGACTCTGAAGTTATACCCTGAACTTAAGGAATGTTTTTTTTATTTTTCCTTGAATTACTAAATTAGTTAGAAGTGTGTGCAGGTTTTTATTTACCTCTTAGCCATACACAACTTGCAAGCAGTGCAAGTGGGTATACAGTCAATGTTATGTCACTTGACTGATGGTGTATTTGTGCTTTCATAGGTTTCTCGATACTCCAAAGAACAGAAAAAAAGCAATTGGAGCCATAAAGGCCAGTATTTGTGGGTCATCTTGAGGACAACCGAATTTTCAGTTCTGCACTGAAGCCCTGGAAATCCTGAAGAATTGATTCATCTCCCAGGTATTACGCATTTTCAGTACTTCCCCCTTTCCTCATGTCTTCTGTGAAGCATAAAGATTTTAAGTGGCTTTTCTAATCAGGAAAGTTATCACCAGTTCAATATTGTATGTATGATCCTACAAATTTGATATATGGTGTATATTAACAACCTATTCCAGGGTGAATCATGAACGGACCATTAACACTGATTATGGTATAACTAAAATAACTTACTTACCTTTTACAAAAAGATTTGCTTGAGTTCTGAAATCTTTTGCTGTCAGTGATACCTCTCCCGCATCTGTTAACTTGACATCTCTAAGAATAAGTGTGTGAACTCTCCCTTCAGCACGTATCACGACCTTATAAAGTACATTAAAAAAATCCTTTGTAAGTATGTACAACAAATATTTAAGAAATATTTAATAAGATAGCATTGCTATTTATTGTTATCTGTGAAGTTTGGATGTTTATTTTTATATGAAATGTCGATAATTTCCTTTTGTATATACTAGATACAGCTCAAGATGCAAATGCCTTGAGGATTTTGAGAATCATTTCTGGTTTGTCCTTCCACTTGCAAGAAATTGTAATTTTAAGTTTCCCCATGTTTTAAGGTATTTGTGGCCTTGCATTAGAAAATGTGAGTCTACTATCATCTACTATGTGAGGCTGACTTGAAATCATGTTCATTTTGAACAGGTACTAATAACTACCAAAACAAGTAAATTTATGGGAAAAAGTTGGTATTACTCCTGGCTACATCTATAGTAAAAACTTTTAGAGAGATATAAAGAGGTTTGTCACCCCCACACACATTCTTTTGTAAATGCGAGGTTGACTTTCTATTATTAAATTTTGGTAAAAAATTTTACCTAAAAAAAACATTTCTGTGTTGATCTATTGGTGAAACTACTTTGCAACCATGAGTTTAAATTGGGCTACTCCTACACAAACATCCCTTTTCTCTAGGAGCGGACCTGGGAGATTCAAGGATACATCCCACATCGCAGCCATTGAGAGGGCTGCTACTCATGTGGGTCATAAATTTTAACATAGCTCTTGAAGAATTCTATTTATTTATTTTCAGAGAAGTATGCGATCAAGTAGTAGATGCTGGTTTAGAAAAATTGAAGGGAAAAGCAAGCTTCTAATTAAAATGATAGGTCAGACAGATAAGAACAAAATCATGTTCCATCATACAGAATATTTAACATATAATAATTTTCTTGCCAGGCAGTAATAACTATCAAGCCACTGCACCGACAATTAGCTTTCCACATTTTTATTCCTAGACTCAAAATCAAATACTTTGATTTATTATATGTCTCATCTGCTGAGTTTCAATTTTGTTTATCTGTCCTTAAATACTGTAATGGGGTCACCTATTGCCATGATTGGTTTTCCTTTTCATATTTGTATATTTATTTATTTTTTTATGAAATAATTTTGACCTAGGCAAATTTGGTGACGCTCAGAAAGATCTAGTAAAATGTAAAAATAATATGGTAAGAATTCTATTTAAAAGAAAAAAACCTGTGCCAAAGTATTTTTAGCCGATTATTACAGGTTCTGAAACTTTGCTAGGAAATGTAATGCCTTGAAAGTTTGCTTTGCCTGAGGTTTCCAATTTGTATTTCCATTTGCATTATTCCCCTTAGGCATACGTGAAAAAGTACGTGAAAAAGAAGTCTTAAAACCAGTGATATCCATTTATATTTTATGTTTCTTAATGTATGTTTCTTTATTAACTTTATTAACTTTAAATATTAAACTGACTCCATTCCAGGCTGCTCAGATCTCAGAGTTAAGAGCCAGCACTTGATGAAGGGTTAAAAATAGCTAGTGAGAAGTGCTTGACAAGCAAATCTGCCCAGAAAGTTATCTGGAGAGCCAGAACAAATGCCTGAAATGGAATTTGAATCCTCTTAATCCCCTTATATGCAGAATTGGACTGCAACTGAGCATTCAGAAGAAAAAAAGCATTTCCTGATAGCACCTTTCAAAACCCTCTCACTGTAACTACAATTAACCCGAGCAAAACTCATTCAGTACCCCTGTGACTGCGTCTCCAACAGAATCAGGCACAAAATGACTGTTGTAACGATTGATATTTTGGAACCCCAGTTTCCCTTTGTACGATAAATACTTGTAGGATTCCAGAATACCGGAATTCCTGGGGGAAAAAAATGCTATATCTGATTTAGAAAGGATTTACCACTTGGCACAGCAGCACTACTGTATTGCTGTGCGTTAGTACTTCCCCTGGTGGAGAGTAAATAGGAAATAAAGAAGGGGAGGAGAGTTGAAAGAGAAGAAGGAGGAGGAAACGTGAGGAAAAATAAAGTTTAGTTTCTTTACCTTTTCACTGGGCTCCAGCTTCTTTCCTTGCAGGAACCACTCTACTGGGATTCCCTCATAAGAGAGTTCGCAGTCGAAGGTTGCTGATTCCCCAGCTGTCACTGTTACATCCTTGAGGGGTCTCAGCAAGCCAATTACTCGAGCTTGGTAAGGAGAAGACATAATTTTCAGATTAGTCACTTCTACCCAAGAGAGAGCTGCTGCCCT
The DNA here is from genome assembly GCA_013396915.1 of Stercorarius parasiticus. Classification (NCBI taxonomy): domain Eukaryota; kingdom Metazoa; phylum Chordata; class Aves; order Charadriiformes; family Stercorariidae; genus Stercorarius; species Stercorarius parasiticus. The sequence goes on along the minus strand of VWZL01000529.1, from coordinate 573,473 downwards.
TATGTACTAATCTCCATGGTGGCTTCCCTCAAGAGAGAAAGACATCGCAGTGCTGCTCTTTAAATTCCCGAAATAGAAGAGGCCACCCTGGGTTTTTAGGGGAGGGCTGGTCACCTAAATTTTCCTATTTGCAGACCATGTTTCTTTAAATTGAACAAGGTCAGCAGGAAAGTTGCCGTGCATCTGTCTCCCTGCCAGGCCTGGCATTCCTCTTGCTAGATAAGGCATGTGTTTTCCAAAATAGCGAGGGCTAGGATTGGAGTGGGAAACAAGTGGTCTTCAACTGTGTGGTCTGTTCCTGTCCATCAAGCTCTTAACCCTATCCCCAGATATCACTGTGATCCCATCCTGTCAGGTTAACCTGATACTTTAATGCAGTAAAGCCTTTGCTTGTAATACTTTGATTTCATAACAACCATGAAGCAGCCTTCAAGGCCATCTCCTTATTTTCACTTCTCCTGTATGAATAAACTCTATACAAGGTTAAAAGCATATAGGACATTGCTCAACTAAAAAATTAAGATGGCTCGAGTAATTAATCCTTGAGTTGCTGTTCTGGAAACAATTGTCGTGGGTTCAATACAGTATAGAGATTTGTCCACCCGTTCCAAATAGGCAAAAGTACCTGGTTTTCACTTTTAAACTTTTAAGGTAAAAGATCTTAAGTTTAAAAGATGCTTACGTTTCACTCGAAGGTGAGCACCGGATTTGGCATTTGCTGCTTGGAAATCTACTCCACCAGCTTGATCTAAGCGCACATTGTACAGTGTAAGAAAGTGCTTTTTGCCTTCCTCCTTGATTTCACAGTCCTGCAAAAAGAGAATTGAAACAATTTTTTCAGCATCTTTTTTGTTCACCTCACCATAAGAATCATAGAATCATAGAATTGCCTAGAGAGTAGCAATATAAAATGTACTTATTTATGTAAAAATCATTTATTATTCAACTATTTTATATAATATTTTGGATTAAATTCATACAGGACAGGTAGGCTGGGAGGCCTACAGAGAAACTGTCTGAGCAGCCAGGGATCTGGTTAGGAAAGCCAAAGCCCAGACAGAAATAAATCTGGCTAGGGACGTTAAGGGCAACAAGAAAAGCTTCTACAGGTAAGTCAGTGATAAAAGGAAGACTTTGCAAAATGTGGGCCCTCCCCAGAAGGAAACAGGAGACCTGGTTACCCGGGATATGGAGAAGGCTGAGGTACTCAACAACCTTTTTGTCTCAGTCTTCACCGGCTCTAGCCACACTGCCCGAGTTGCAGAAGGCAAAAGCAGGGACTGGGAGAATGAAGAACTGCCTACTGTAGGAGAAGATCAGGTTTGAGACATCTAAAGAACCTGAAGGTGTACAAATCCATGGGACCTGATGAGTTGCATCTGCAGGTCCTGAGGGAAATGGCAGATGAAGTTTCTAAGACACTATCCATCACATCTGAGAAGTTGTGTCAGTCTGTTGAAGTTCCCACTGACTGGAACAGGGGAAACATAACCCCAATATTAAAAAGGGGGAAAAGGAAGACCCAGGGAACTACAGGCCAGCCAGTCTCACCTCTGTGCCTGGCAAGATCACGGAACTCAAGATCCTCCCGGAAACTATGCTAAAGCGCACAGAAAATGAGGTGATTGGTGACAGCCACCATGGCTTCAGTAAGGGGAAATTGTGTCTGACAAATTTGGTGGCCTTCTACAACAGGGTTATAACATTGGTTGACATCATCTCTCTGGACTTGTGCAAAGCATTTGACACTGTCCCGTGCAACATCCTTGTCTCTAAATTGGACAGGGATTTGACAGATGGACCACTGGTTCATAAGGAATTGGCTGGATGGTCGCACTCAAAGAGTTGTGGTCAATGGCTTGATGTCCAAGTGGAGACCAGTGACGAGTGGCACTCCTCAGGCGTTGGTATTAGGCTGGTGCTGTTTAACATCTTTGTCGGCAACATGGACAGTGGGATTGAGTGCACCCTCAGCAANGTTGTTCAGCCTGGAGAAGAGAAGGCTCCAGGGAGACCTTATAGCGGCCTTCCAGTACCTAAAGGGGATCTACAGGAAAGATGGGGAGGGACCCTTTATCAGGGAGTGTAGTGATAGGACGAGGGGTAACAGTTTTAAACTGAAAGGGGGTAGATTTAGATTAGATATTAAGAAGAAATTCTTTACTGTCAGGGTGGTGAGACACTGGAACAGGTTGCCCAGAGAGGCTGTGGACGCCCCATCCCTGGAGGTGTTCAAGGCCAGGCTGGATGGGGCTTTGAGCAGCCTGGTCTAGTGGGAGATGTCCCTGCCCAGAGCAGGGAGGGTGGAATTACTTCAAGGTCCCTTCCAATCCAAACCATTCCATGATTCTATGATTCTACATTTTAAAAGTTATTAATGAAAAAACCAGTATTTTTATTATAGTGACCCTTATTGAAAGCAGAAATAGATTTCACTTAATTTCTGCAGCCACCTTTTTCTCCGTCATACCCTACCATCCCGCACATGGTTGAGACACACATAAGAAATGTCCTGAGATATTTGCTTACAGCTGATTCAGTTAGGGGTTCTCCTTTCAGCTTCCAATTGCCATGGACACCTTCCTCAGAGATTTCAATATCAAAACGGGCAGTCTCTGTCTCAATCACCTCCACACTGTATAGTGGACGTATAATCTCAATATCCCGATCTGGAGGAAAAAAAAAAAAAGAAAAAAGTGATTGATTCCCTCAATCTCTAACAGACCCCAAAAGATCTCTACTACAGAGCAGCCCAGTAAAATAACCATACCTTCAATATTGAGTTTAGCAGAAGTTTGATCAGTACCACAGTCACAAGTGTACTGTCCAATATCCTTCTTCGAAGCTTTCTTGAGGATAAGGATTCTCTTTTTACCATCAGCCTTAATAACAACATTCTTTGATGGAGTAATTGGTTGGCCATCCTTCATCCATTTCACTGGGGCATCTGCTTTGCTGATTTCACATTGTAAGATTACTTCATCTTTCTCTACAGCAGTGTAATCCTGCAGCTTCCCAGTGAAGTAAGGGTCTCCCTCTGCAAGCAAAAGTTGATATGTTTCAGTCTGAAGTTTTAATCTTTCAGAAAGGACAATTAGTTCTTACCATAAAATACATTTCTTGTTTATGCCCTGCAAGAAGGATTAAATATAGTCCTTATAAATATTACAAGAGTTCTGTTGCAAAAAGAGAAACCAACAAATATGTAAGAAACAATTCAGCTTATTACTAATATTACTGACACCATTGTTCTGGTGCACTAGGAATTTCAGAGCACCATTTAAGTATCTAACAGTTACATTTTCAACAGTTATATGACATTTTAAAGTTATTTTAATTATGCTTTGTGAACGGGGAAATGGAGACCCAAAGAAGACAAACAAACTGTAAATTTGTCAAAAATCACAATATAAATTTAGGTCAAACCAAAAAAAAAACCCCAAGCATCAAAGCAAACCAAAACCAACCCAAAGACTTTCTGATCATCATTTTTCATTAATAACCCTCTTCTGATAATATACATCATGTAAATCCTTTTGGGTATTCTTACCAAGAACAGTGAGTTTAGCTTCTGAGGATTTTCCCATAGCTTCCACTCTAATCTGAGAAGTATCATCAATAGTAAGATCTTTTATTGTGAGTGTATGGAACTTGCCATCATCTGTCATTGAAACCAGTTTGCTGGTATGTAATCGCTGGTCATTCTTGAACCAGATAACAGGGATATTTTCATGGGAGAGTTCCACTTTGAACACTGCAGTTTCTCGTTCCTTTTTTGTGACATCCTTGAGAGGAGTAATGAATTTCAGGCGGATACCTATAACAACATAACATTTCATTAATAACAATCTTATCAATAAAAACTATTCAAGGACTACGGTGCAAATCTTTCCTAGAAAGGCAAAGTCAGACAAACCTTCAATAATTAGCTTGGCACTTGTTCTCTTATCCTCAGCTTCAAACATGTATTTAGCTTCATCCTCAAATGCAACAGATTTAATAATCAGAGCATGCTTTGTTCCATCTGAAATAATTTCAAATCTTTCATCAGGGGTGATCTCTTGTGTTCCTTTCAACCAGCGGAAAGTCTTGGGTTCTCTGGAGACCTCACATTCAAACTTGGCTTCATCTTTCTCAAAGACCTTCACGTCACTTAGTGGAGTGATAAAGATGAGAGGTAATTCTGAAATCAAAGAGCACTTTTAGTTCAGTGATAGCTTCATATAGACCTTTCTGCTGCTAGATTTGTTCTAATGCCCTGAGATACACATGGAAATGTTGTCAAAGTGCAGACTGTACCTTTCACTTTGAGATTAGCAGCACTTTTAGCATTAGCAGCTTGGAAAGACACTTCTCCAGTCATATCAAGTTTGCAGTTATGAAGGACAAGAGTATGCTTCTTCCCATCTTGAATGATTTCACAGTCCTGGAGATAAAGAAACACACCCCCACAAATATGAGTATTCTAAGAACCACTCAGAAGACATTATTATTAAATATGGTTTTTCTAGTGTAAATTGTGGTCTAAAAGTAAAGAAGAAGCCTTACAGGTGAAGGTGTTAGGGTTTCTCCCTTTAGCTTCCATATAGGATGGACATCAGGCTCAGAAATTTCAATTTCAAAACGTGCTGTTTCACCAACAAATACTTCCACTCCATACAGTGGGCGCTCCACTTTAATTAAGCGAGCTAAAATAAAAAAACGCAAAAGTTCACATCTGTTTATTCACTCATTCTATACCATAGAAATGTAGTACTGGAAAGGATCTCAACTCTCCCCCCATCCCTTCTTTATGGCATTGAAATGCTATCACTTATAAATGCTCATCTATTCCCTTTTTAAAAAGCTGCAAGTTTGGGCAGTCTACAACCCCCTTCTACGATATATCTGAAAGTTTATTTATTTTTAGTAAGAATATTTTTTCCTCATAATTAACCCAGATACCTGTTACAGTGAATTAAAGTAATTGTTTTTTTTTTCTGACTGTAAATGGACATAGAGAATAATTGATCATCACTGTCTTTACAACAGCCATTTATATATCTTCAGATATATTGTCTCTTGTAAATACCCTTAATAATTGTAAATCTAGACATTTCAGTTATTCATCATAACAGCATGTTTTCTAAAGGTACAGTTTTTGGTGGTGTACACTACAGAGTGTCTGTCTGCCTGTCTACAAGTTTTACAAAGGTTTCAGTACTTTTCCTTAGCCAAGGCATGATAACTTACGCTCAACGCTGACATTAGCACTTGTCTTGTCAGTTCCACAGTCACACTCATAAACACCCTTATCACTCTCTGCAGATTTCTTGATTTTCAGGATACGGCGCAAGCCATCCGTTTTTATGGAAATTCTGTTGGAAGCTACTAGCTCTTCTCCATCTTTGTACCATTTTACTGGCACATCTTTGCTAAGTTCACACTCCAGAGTAATATCATCTTTCTCCACAGCACTGTAGTCTTGTAATTTCACAGTGAAATATGGATCGGCCTCTACAAAAGGCATGGTGGATACGAAATGGTAAATTAGTAATATAAATGTACTAAAACATCACCGTTTTGTCACTTTATACTTATAAAAATTGTTTATACATATTATATAGCATATTTTAAATTATGTAATTACCTAAGACTTTGAGGTGTGCTTGTGTGTTCAAGTCCTTGACTACGGCCTTTATTTCGGAGATATCATCAAGTGTTACTTCTCTCATTTCTAGTTTATGAACTTTGCCTTCTGAAGTCATAAAAACTGTTCTGCTTGTGTGGAGTCTCTTGTCATTTTTGTACCATTTCACTGGCATGTCTTCATGAGAAAGCTCAAACTGAAAGTGAGCTGTTTCCCCTTCTTTCACTGTTTGATCCTGTAGAGGTGAGATGAACTTCAGCCTCACACCTGTAACGTAGACACATAAATACGATCAGAAAAGCTAATGTAACCAATGTAAAAAATACATTCCTTGTCCATTTTTAATGTTTTGTTCATAAGAAGATGCTTGCCTTCCACAAACAGTCTTGCTGTGCTCTTCTTGCCATCAACTTCAGCAGTGTATTCTCCCTCATCATCAAACTGAGAATCATTGATTACAAGAATATGCTTCTTTCCATCTGCAATGATGTCAAATTTTTCTCCAATCTTGAGTATGTCAGTGCCCTTAGACCATATAACATTGGCTTCTCTGGTAAGGACACATTCAAACCTCGCTTGGCGCCTCTCAGGGACAGTAACATCTTTTAGGGGCACAGCAAAGTCCAGTTCAATTTCTGGAAGCAAAACAGAACACATCATTTTTCATGTGCCCCATGTGAACTCTGTTTAAGTTGATACCACACCCCATGGTGCATCATACCTTTCACTGTCAGGATAGCTGTAGTAACTGCATTAAATGCCTGGTAAAGGACTTCACCAGCTTGGTCTAACTTGACTTTGTGCAAGGTTAAGAAGCGTTTTCCTCCTTCAGCTTTGATTTCACACGTCTGGAGAGATGACAGACTCGGTAAATAAAATGTCTATGCCTTACTGCTAGGTATATTTAATAAAGGGACTCTATCAACATTTTATACACAGTAAAAAGACAAGGAAAGTTAACACTTTTACTCAATAATAAAACAGTGGAGTACATTTCTTCAGCGTTCCACACTTTTAAATGTCAGCATCATTCCTAACAATGTATGTAGGATATTTTTATTATTGTCTGAATAATGTGCTGTAATCCCTTTGAGAAAATGAAGCCCTTCAAAATTTACCTTTTATAGCATACAATTCTTACTTAGAGAACCAGTGTTTTTTTAATCACCATAATGCTTAGCCTTTCTACTTTCTGGACTGAGTAGCAATGACAGAACTGCAGAGATATTACCAAAAAGATTCAAGGGAACCTGTTTACAGCGTTTAAATTTAAATAAATTGTTTTGCAAAATTCAAGGAAGCTTACAGGTGAGGGTCTCAGGACTTCTCCTTTCAGCTTCCATTCACCAGGAACATCATCCTCAGATATTTCTGTATCAAAGTTTGCTGTTTCTTTTTCGTAAACTGTAACATCCTCTAACGGCTTCAGAAGTTCAACTTCACGTTCTAGAATGAACAAATGAACACATATAATTAGGTCAAGTTTCGATAGAGCTTTATAATAGTTCAGTTACCTTTTTGTTTGTTTGTTTGTTTAGAGGTTTTTGAACATTGGCCTATGAGCTGATTAAATATAATACAAATAAAAACTTTCTTACCACCAAGGGTCAGTTTAGCTGGGTATCTGCGACCTTCAATTTCCACTGAATATTCCCCAACATCAGCAGGGCCAGCATTCTTAACTTTCAGGAAAATTTTATTTCCTTCTTTCAAGATTTCTGTCTTGTCAGTTGGTTCAGCAGGGATTTCCTCATCTCCTTTAAACCATTTAATGTTTGGTGTATCCTTGACAATGTCACAGCTGAAAGTAGCTGTTCCTTTTGGTTTCACATGCTGGTCTCTTATGGGTTTTACTAACCAGTCTCTTATCACCTCTGCGTGACAAAAAGTTACATAAAAATATAACTTAGCAGAATTTTACTACAAGGAGATGGGTCATAAATAAAAGAAATAAAAGCTAACAGATTTTGTATTACCACAAGGTTTTAATAGCTGTACAAACCTTATCTGTCCATTTATATTGTAATACTATAAGGAAAAGCTTTCCTAATCTTAAGACAGACCAAATATCCTACAGAGAAAGGAGGACATGATTTTGATTGCTTACCTACTACCTTAACACAAGACGAGCATGATAGCTCAGAGTCTTCCACAGTAACCGTGTAAGTGCCAGCATCAGCATCATCTGAATCCGTGATCGTGAGGGAATGTGACAAACCAATAATGCCCAGAGCAAATTTCCCAGGCTTATCTTTGATGATCTTCCCATCCTTCCTCCAGACCACATTTCTTTCTTTGTTTAACTCACAGGTCAAGTACAGTGGCTGGCCTTTAACCACAGTGACTTCTTCTTCAAGAGTTTTCACAAACTTCACCGGGAGTTCTGTGGGAAACATGACATTTTGATTTGTCTCATTTATATGCAGAAGTGCCTTACATATTAAATCAATATGTGTAGTGATTGATGGAAACAAAAAGCTTCATCTACCAACCACTGTAAATTCATGAAGTACCAGTACTTCTAGCTTGAGGAGTAGCTAGCTTTTTAATTATTGATAAACATGAAACGGGGAATACCTTCAACAATGAGTTTGGCTGTAGAGGTCTTCTCTTTGTTCCCCAGTCGTAATACACAAGTATATTCACCAGCATCTGACAGCTGGACATCAATGATATGTAGCTTCCTATCTTTGCCATCAGCAATAAACTTGTGTTTTGGGCTCTCTCGGATATTACTTCCATCTTTCATCCAGCTGGTAATTGCAGTGGATGGTGAAATAAGGACTTCAAAGATTGCAGAAGACCCAACAGACTCAGCTTCTGTTAGAACTATATCTTTCATCTCCTTCACAAACTTCAGTGGTACAGCCTTGAGTTGGTAAGTGAATGGAGGCTCTTCAGGAGGTTTCTCACCACCACTGCCCGGTCTGAGTTTCCTTCTTTCTGCATCTGCTGGTGAAGGTGTCTTCTTGGCTGTAATTCAGATTGAAATGAATAAGCTAATCCTTATTTATTGCTTTTGCTTGTAGGTATTGACTTGTAGTAACCTACCTTTGACTGGACTGATACCCTTTGGAGTTTCTTCTTTCGGTGTCTTGGCCTCTGAAGTAGAACAGCAATATTATTAGGAATGTAGTTAAATATACTAAAATTTAGACAAACATCTCTTTTACAAACCAAATTTTCTCTTCCTTTAGCTATATATAAATACAAGGGGAGGAAGATGTAAACATACGTATATATTTATACAACTTATACTGTCTATATCTCAATGGTAAATTCAATATCTTGAAGCATGGGAAAGCCAGATATTCAACAGCGCGGAGTGAAAGGCAACTTAGGAGCTCCTACTTCCTCAGTTTATTGTCCTGCCCATTATTTTGTAAATTCTGCCATTCCCTGACACTTTACTCATAATTAGGCCCTTGATCAATACCCACCTGTCAACCAAAATAGCTTAAGTACCTGTTACAAATTACATGAGGTTTTTTTAGAAAAAGCACACACTTTTACTCATGTAGACAACAAAAATATAAGCTGTATAAATTAAACTCATGTTTCAGGGCAATGTGATACTCTTACAAGTGAGGGATGTTCTGTTAGTTGCCCAACTGGTGATGAATCATCTCAGACTTTTGAAAATATATTTCCCATGCTATGCTGCTTCTCATCATCATTTTGTGAAAGGAAATATAAAAGCTACTTTTAATGGGAGAATGAAATGAATGAAATGTAGGACAGATTTTATTGCAGTGGATGGAAAAATGAATACTAGAAAAATGTGTGAGTTTTTCTGAGAAGATAATGGCACGCAACATGATTTATGCAGTCTGAAGAAAGTGTGAGATTAAGACAATGAACATTGATCACACAGATGTATGTACAGACAGGTAAGACAAAACACGTCAAGAGTGGCTGAATGGCAGTACAGCCAGCTGACAGACTAGATGGAAGTGTGAACTGTGTTAAAGAATGAAAACAAACATCACAATGGCAAATTGTATTCTCCTGAAGCAAATAGTACAAGCACTTTGTGGAAGAATTTGGCAGCAGTCTTCCTCACCTCGTTTTGCGTGAGATTTTGCAGGAACGTCCAGAACTTCACGTGATTCTCCAGGTGCATCCAAATTCCTGTTATCGCTCAAAAGTCTGCTGGCCTGCTCAATCATGTGAGCAGGTTCTGATTTCTGATATTCTTTCTCTCCTTCTGCTTTCTTCGGACTTACTATCTTACCTATGTCTGAGGAGTAAGTAACATCTCCATTTGTTGGGATTCCTTTGCTTGATGGTATTTTGTCTGAAATTTTTCCCTTCTCTTTTTTCATGGTAACAGATGTGCTTTTTCCAATGCCACGTTTAGCTGATGTTTTTTCATCTGATGTACCTTCTGTCACTGGAAGCTCTTTTCCTGAAGGCTTCACTTCTTCCACAGTCAAAGATGATTTCTTTTCTTCAGTTTTATCTTTGCTGCTTTTGAGAGATGGAGTTTCTTTACGTTCGTCCTGAATGGAACAAACTTCTTGAAATTGTTTTTCATCTTGACTCCCTGGTGGATGAATAGGAACTTTCTTTAGTGACTCATATCTGTCAACATTTTCATCTTTGACTCCTTTTTCATGTTCTCCTATGGAAACTTCACCTTCCATTCCTTCTCCTGTAATCACGGTATCAAATTCTTCTTTTTCCACAGGCAGCTTTTCAGGGGCATCTGACTGCCTTATTTTGTCTTTTTTCAAGCGAGTGCTGAAGGTACTTTTCTCTTGCTTCTCTGGTATGACCTTTTTGCCTGTTTTTTTATCATTTAGGAGTGCTTTCTCAGTCAACAATTGTCCTGAACCCTCCTTATAACGAACTTCTTCTTCTGCAGAATATTTTTGTCTTGCCTTCCTTTCCACTACTTCTGGATTAAGAGCAGATGGTTTAAAGGTTATGTAAGCTTTGTCTCTAGGAACGTCCTCATCTTCAGTGGGGTGTTCTAGAACAACATCTTTTCTCAATGCTGGTTCAGTCTCCTCAGACAAGTCTAAGGAATGCTGTTCAGCTGATGTAAAGTCCAGATTCTCATCTTTCTCATCATCTTGAATAATTTCCAGTTTCTTTGCTTCTTTATTAAGAATCTTATCTATAGGAATTTCAGCTACTGTGGTACCAGATTTCTTAATCCATTGAGTTTTATTTTTTATGTCGTGCTCCTTCATGGATTCTCCAAAAGGAACTTCAGATTTCTCTAGCGTAAAATCTCCTCTCTCTTCCGCACTTCTAAGCAGAGCAGTTTCAGGTATTCCTGCCTCTGTGATATCCTTTACAAATGAAGTTTCATCCTTAACGGGAAATTCTTCAGGTTGCAGACTGATTTTTGATTTTGTCTCTTTTCCTAGAAGTCTTTTCCGGTCCCTTGACTCATATGGCTCTCTGGGTATATGTTTAGGTACGTAAGTTGACTCGATTTCCTCTTCTTTTTCATGCCCGCGAATTTTTTCTTCGTGAAGAACACTAAACTTGCCAGAGAGTTTCTCTACAGCACCTGCCCTATGAACAACCGATTTAATTTCATCCCCCTTTTCTTCTCCAGAATCTCTTTCCGCATGTTCAGATGCTATAGAAACCAATTCCAGTTCCTTATCAGATACTCGTGGTTCATCCTTTGCATAAGTAATGTGATCTATTGTAACTTCCGTTTTCTCACCTGTAAGGGTAGTCTTTCTTGAAACTGTAAGTGTCATTTCTGGCTCCTCTTCTTCAGGAGACAAGATAAAATATTTAAGAGCCACTTTCTCCTGCTCATCTCCCTCTGGCTTCAGTATTCGATCAGCTGTTTCCAGTGATATTTTAAACTCAAATGGCTCTACTGTCTGAATGTCCAGAACTGTCTGTTTAGGACTTACTCTTTCTTTTACAGGCAAGCGTTTCTCAACCGAAACCTTCTTTAACACAATTGACTCAGGCTTTTCTTCTTCCACTGGGGGCATTTTATCTCTATGCTTTAGTACAGATGGTGCATCAGGCTTTTCTGCAGCTACAAAGGTTTCACAGGTAATTTAGAGAGTTAAAAATCCATAAGAATAAGCATCAGGAACAATATATTTTAAGACAAAATTTCCAGTTATACCTGAAATAAAATGAACATAGAACACCTTTTCTCCACACGACAGAAAACTGACAAGTCAATCACAAACCAAAAGAAAGGTAAGAATGGCACACACAAACAGTACAGAAGATCTAAGTAAATCACTGTCACGGTACAGAGCATTATCCCACTAGTTTGCCAATTTAAATCCAATCCAGGTTAAAAGTAGCAGAAAATGACAGCTTTCTAAGGCCTACCTGGTCACCTACATAAAATGGGTTGGTTATGCCACTGCAGGCCTGGCTACATCACCAAATCAATGGCCAAGAGACATTCATGATTAAGCTTCTCAAGTGCCCAAGATCTGAGCTCTACTGTAACATGAGGCCCTTTGGACAATGGGCGAGCAGCATGTACATCAGCTCTACCGATGGACCTCAAGCTCAGAGTGCTTCAGACGAACTGGATTCTTCACAGTTCTTTTTTCACAGCAGGGTATGATCCAGGGTCTTAAGCACATCAAATGAAAGTAGCAATACTCTAGTTCTTCAACACCACTGTCACTTTTCCTCAGGACTTCAATAACAAATAACAAGCAGAAAACTAAACAACAGACGACTTATTTGGAAACGTGTAACCTTTCTTTTGCTATACAGAAATACAAGAAGCAGTTCACAAGACATACATCAGAACGTAAACAACATCAAGGAATCAACAGAATACACAAATTTCATAGTAGGACAATAAATAAAGGCACACATATCACCATCCAGAAACAAGAGCACAGATTCATCCCAATGCTGTATCAGAGACACTTGTCTTTTAGATTAGGTGATACTACCTAAAATAACAAGATCCTTGAATAGGACGTCAAATCTTCCTCTAATGAGTGAGTTATAGGATTGTACAGCTCTTCATTCTCTTTATCCTGAAGGTATTTAGGAATCTCACAGAGAAAAACCCTAGATAGCATTGAATAGACATAAATACCTGCTTTCTTTCCAACCACTGGAATTGTCACTGGAGTAGTAACAGCTGTTGCTGGTTCTGCTGCTGGTTTTGGAGATTTCAGAGCTGTAAAAAAAAAAAAAAAAAAAAAAAGAGTTCTCATATGTTTGTTTTAAGAAATAATTTTGGTTTAAGTTTGATGTTCTTTAAAACTTTCTGTAGATTGTATGACAGTTTCAGTCTTAGCAATAGTAAAGACATTTGTTTAATGTCCTTTTAGCTAGAAATCTCTGAATGGAAAATAGTAGATACACAAGAAAGACTGCACCGGTATTCATGACTAAACAATTCTTACCCACTGCAGGTTTAGGTTCAGGCACAGGAGCTGGGATGGCTGCTTGCTTAGGCTCTGTCATTCCAAACACAACAATTACAAATAGGTTAATTTACATGTTTTGTAATCCCACTGAACACTAAAGTTAGAAGCAGTAATACGGAGAGAGTTAATCAAAGACAGAATTCGTTGTTTTATATTTCATTTAGCCAGAAAGCAAGAAATTAACTGGAGATGAACTCTCGTAAAGCAAGATATGATGCAAAAAAGATGAATTTTTCAAGCACTGAAGAATTAAAGGTGACAAGAAATCCAGAAGAATGCAAAGCGGTTAATCATGACACAATAGTCATGGACAGACTGGATGACAGTAATGCATTAGGTTAATACAGCACGATACTCAGCAACAGATATCATTTAGTTGCTGTAATAAGGAAAAACAACACCACACATCTATACCTTTTGGTGGTTCTGGCACAAATTTCTCCTCTTTTTTTATGACAGGTATCTCGGTTTTCTTCTTCGGAACTTCTGGGACTTTAAAATATTATTTTTATTTTGTAAGATCGAATGAAAACACCTTGAATCCCCAAATATAATTATCTCAAATATATTTAAAAATTTGGATTCTTTTTAGTCATAAACAGTTTCAGATGTTCATAAAGTTTAGGAATATGTATTTTTAAGAGTGACATTTGAATAAATTAGAAACACTAAATGGACAAAAGACAAATATTTGCAAAAAATTAACTAAAAGAATGCTTGTTTCACTGTAGTTATATTTTTATCATTATTCTAAAATATTTGTAAAGTTCTCTTCTATACACACTGAAGACTGAGAAAAAATCCCAAAATACAGAATTCAGACCCAAATGTGGATGTCAAATTTGGCTGTGCTTTCAGCAAAGCTTTAATTTACACAATTAAGTTAACGCAAGTCATCTTTTAAAATCTCACTTCCACTCCTGAATTTAAGAGAATACTACTTAAAAGTGGGATTTTTTTTTTTTTAATTATACTTTACCAGATAGATTTGAAAGCAATCTAGTACCTTCAGGTTTCTTAATTTTTTCTACTGGTGTAGGTACTGGTTTAACTTCTGGTTTAGGTTCTTTTTCTGGTTTAGGTTCTTCCTCTTCTGATTTCTTTTTAAGAACTTGAAAACAAAAAGAATTTAATTTTTTAAGGCACAGGTAAACAAAAGAATAAGACAGTGAACAAGGTAGAAGATTGAAAATATATCAACAATCATGAAGAAACCGGAATGCAAAATACATAGTTCAATATAAATGGAAGATTTTGTGTAACTATTCAAGATACAATTCTGAAAGCATTTAACATTCCAAGTCATCCAGAGCAAAAAGATGCTTTTATTAAGAGCAGTGCGTCTGAGACAAAAGATGTCAATATTAACTGTCTATGATAGAATAAAATTTCATATAATATTTTATCATAAATTTCTTATCATATTTAAATGATGACTTATGATACATAATTATGCATTAAAACCCACAATACACATGATTTTCAGGGGAAAAAATGCAGGATTAAACTCAACTTTAGTGAGAGAACAAGACTGAATCTTCAAGTGTTATATTTGGAAGCTCAAATTTATATAATGTCTGTTTTTCATTTTACTTATTTCACTTATTTGTGTCCTGTTAGATATTAATCTTGGATATCTAATGATACTGTCATCTGAAAAACTGAATATCTGCATTTTATTATGTTGTCTGAAATTTGAAGGTCAGCTTCAAGGCACATGGGCAGGAATTATCCCTCTGTGGTATTTTAAAGAGAACTGAAATTAGTGCTTCCATTTTCTAAGCCATAATTGAGCATGAAGTGATTCAGAAGGCTCCAGCCTTTGCAGGAAAGGAGACTGATATCGGATAGTATCACGGGGTTCTACAATCTGTGAAGTACTTCTAAGTAAACCATAAAAGAGAATACACATGCTACATATGTGACTTTAATGACATTTACATTGTCACAGGAAAATATTTAGGGATCCAGAAGCTGAAGATAGTGGAAAACTGTCAACTCTAGTGAAGGCTTTACAGAGAGTAAGAAAACAGAAGAGAGTTATAGGGAACCGGGTTTTCAGTGTTCTGCTCTCTTTTCATCACAGATCCTTTGGATCTGATGGATTTTCAGGATACCCCCACTTAATTCCTGCAACTATAAAGTCTTTTCCCAAGAAACAGACATCAAGTAGTACTTTGTGTAATTGTCCATAACACACTCACAAAACAATGTTACTTTGGGGAATATACTGAACAATGTTGATATGCTGGGTTTTTTAAAACAGAATCAAGTTACTATACCTCTTTTCAAAACAACTTCTTCTTTTGGTGGAGGAGTAACTTCAGGAATTACTCTGCGAGGTTTCTTTACAAGTCCAGGCACTTAAAAGAATATTATTCCAGATTTTATTATGGGTTCATAACAGTAGTAAGAGCTAACTAACAACTAACCATTCCAAACACACAAATCAAATGCCGGTCCACTACTGAATATTAAAAGTAAAAGTAAAACTACCGAGATTGAAGTAAATAGTTTTAATACTTTTTCAATATTATTTGCATACAGTATTCTTCTAGGCTTACGCATAAGAGGAAATTTTCATATAAATCAACAAGAGAGAAGTATGGTTTGACAAAACCATAAAGGTTATGTATTCAAAGACGGTTACCGTAGTAACATTTTTATCTCCTTTTCCTCCCTCATCACAGGCTTATGTTACATATCTGTTCATCTGAACTGGCTATCGATGATGTTCCTAAGCTTAATTTCTAAACTTGGAACAGAATTAAGAAGAGATGTTCACTGGAGCTTGTCTTAAGCTCCAGTATATATGAAAAATATAAGGCAGTACTCGCCAAGCGGCTTGCTTAATTCATTATTCATCTCCATCTCTGGAAAGTGTCGTCTCAGAAAAATGAGTTACATTTCAGACAAATAACAAACTAAGTATGTTTGAACAACGCTATATGTATTTAAACAGTATATTATTTTTTATTTCTCCCTAAGCAGAGAACCAAACTAATCATCTACACAAGTGACAAAACCCATAAAAACTCTCTCACTCTTCTGTGATGCTGTCTCTTGCATCTCATGAATTTCATGATGGGAGATTAAAGTGGACACAAATATAACATGAACATATAAATCCAAGACTTGAGTCCACTGTTGAGTATAATCTAACACAGACAGCTTTTTGATATTTCTGAGCAAATTAAAGAAGGAGAAGATACTGAGAACTACAACTTTCGGCTATGAGAGGCTTAATTTAAATAAGATTCTTATATGAACTAGGTACCTTTAGCAGGTGGGGGTTCCAATTTTGGAGGCTCAACAGGTTTTGCAGCCACAACTTTCTTCCTTAATTCAGGAGCTTTAAAGAAAATTATTTGAATTTTACCATACACATAATTAGATTCAGAAAAGAGAAGAATTTTTAAAACAAATCCAAACAACTGGCATAATTGCAATTATGTCAATTATGCAATTGACATAATAGAAAGACAAGAGCTACAAAGCTAAGATTCTGGCTGATTAACCGATTAGAAGAAGTCAGATGATCTGTAGGAATCTGCTGGGGATACGTTTCATTTATAAGAACATGTTAAAGAGAGAAGAATTATGTTAAGGATAGAAGAATGTGTTAACCTGGTTAAGATTTTTTTTAAATAAATTGTTTTTTTCCATAATTATTTAAAAGAATCCATGTAAAGTGACTTGGTATACACTGGTAAAAATTCACGAGGGATTGGTGTTAGTAAGGCGCACTATTAGAGCAATAGTAAATTAGAAAAGAAAAAAAATGATCCAAAGTGATATGTTTAAAGCATGCTTTTCAAGATTCATCAGTATAATTTAAATGGATTATATGTTTGAGTTCCCACTGTTAATTGTGGCTTCAGATGATTATACCTTTAAGTAGTTCTTTTGCCATTTTAATATCTTCTTTTGGTGGAGTAGGTGGTCGTGGTTTTCGTTTTTCAGGGATCTTCTTTTCAGGTTCCGGCACTTTAAATAACATTAGGTAGATTTACTATAGATTTACTACCACAGTAGTTATGTGTAATAGAGTACATATAGAGTGTGTACATATAGAGTAATGTACAAATGTAAAGACAGTCATTTTCCGTTTCCAGTGAAGCCAGTGGAAAAATCTCATTGAATTAAATGGGAGCATGAAAAAGGCTTAGGCTATTGCTTTGCAGCATGCACACAATACAAATACCCAAGATGACTTAAGAAAGCATGTTAATAACACGAGAACAAAGGTGGGAAACCAAATGACAGGAAGACCCTCATTGACAAGAAACAAAATGAAAGCATTTAAAAAAAAATCTGTATGTTGTATCTGGAATTAAGAGGTTAGAGCTCATTTCCAAAACATAGTAACAGAGGAAGAATGATGCAGAGACCTACAACATACAGGCACATGTGCGAAGAATGACAGAGAAAGAAAAAAAACTGCACAGTAATGAAAGAAAGGTGTCCGGCAGCCTCTAGGTAGGTACTTCGTATACCTTCAACTGGTAAAGCTTCCTCTACTTCTGCAACTGGAATTTCTTCTGCTTCTTCAGGCTCAATCTCCTTTACAATTTCATATTCTTTAAAGAATATTGATAACTGGTGTAAGTTTCCAATTATAAGATTGTTTCACATGAACAATTATGTATCACTAAAAAGAAAGCTACGCCAGTAGACACAGACAAATACATGTTAGGATAAGTAATCGCTCAGTATCTATTACCTTTGCAGTTAATGCATGCTTTTGAAAAACTACTCTCTTTCTATGTAAGAATGAATCAGGGTTGTCTGAAGGTTAGTATTTTTCATTTGTGCAATATTAACTAAACATTAAATTTGTGGATGAGTCTCTGTAACTGGAAAGAATAAAAACTATTATACTCTCAAGTCATTTAAGATCATAATAGCAATATAAACACTAGGTTTTGAGAGACTCAAATTTAGTGGGAATTGATTATTATATTAAAAAGAGACAGAATTTGTGAGGAACATCCTGTGAAGGATCATGTGTGACTTGAAAATATTTAATTCTGAAAGTGATATTTTGTTTCCAAATATGAAAATATAACAGTAGATACAAGAAACATAGACTGGTATCATCTAAAATATGAACAGAACAATTTACAAACATTACAATGGGGGAAAAAAGATAATGTCTATTTTAATGCTTTTGTTTGGGAGAACAGGACAAAGGACTGCCCTTACAGTAACAGCTATGATGGCATATACCTTCACTTGGGAGTGGTTCAGGTATTTTAGGAACAGCAACAGGTACTTCCTCCTCTGGGACAGGTTTCTTGGGCACCTCAGACACTTTAAAAAATATTAGTTCCTTTTATTTTCATGTATATAAATGAACGTACGAAACATAAAAAAGACAAAGACACCTAACACACAGAAAATCACAGCGAGTAACAGTGGCCATAATCATGAAAGACTGACTATACTCCAAACAGTCTTTCCCAAGGTAGTCTATATACAACCGACACATTTTATAGAGTCATTTATGAACCAAGAAAAGAGAGAAGAACAGAAAACATTCCTTCTCAGGAGATGCCTCCTGGCAATATATACCTTTGGCTGGAGGAGGCTCTGGCTTTTTAAATTCTGGCTTTTTAGGTGTTGTAAGAGACACTTTCTCTTCTGGCACAGTTTTCTCCGGCATTTCAGGTGCTTTAAAGATATTAGTAAATTTTCATTTTTGTGAACATTAAGATACATATATACATACAATGGCATGCAGTGAAAAGTGAAATGACTAAAAAGAGTAAGGCATTTAAAACATGAAGAATAAGATTACAAGTGACAGATTATTCGCTCAGATACCTAAGCACTGTGTACATCAGTGAGACAAGTAAAGAAGCATTCAGAGAATAGGGAAAAGGAGAGGTGCAGTCCCTGATGCATGTACCTTTAACTGAAGGAACTTTAGGTTTTTTAAGGACAGGCACAGGCTCAGGTATTTTTGGCACAGCCACAGGCTCTGGTTTCTTGGGCACAGCCACAGGCTTCTTTGGTACTGCCACAGGTTTCTCAGCCACAGCCTTCTTGGGCACAGCCACGGGCTTTGGGGGAACGACCACCGGCACCTCCTCTTCTGGTTCTGCCTCCTCGGCCACCTCAGGCACTTTAAAGATATTAGTTCCTTTTACTTGACTGAACTAAAGGTCAGGCACATACAGATACAAGAGGACCAAATGCCTCTCTCACCCCCTCCCCGCAGAAGGCAGGGGGGCAAAGGGCACTCAGTACCGCAGCAACCCGGAGGGAACGGCAGGCTCTTTCAGAACACCACCGTATACCTTCAGCTGGAGGAGCTTCTGGCTCTCCAGGCTCTGCAACTGGTGCCACCTCTTCCGGTGCTTCCTCTTCCTCTTCCTCTTCCGGGACCTCTGCCTCAGGCACCTCGGGCACTTCAAAGATATTAGTGCGTTTCATTTTACACTGGTGAAAACACGTGCCAAGGAGGAGCAAAAACCAGGGCAACGCAGACACAGAAGATCACAACAGCCAGCTCAAAACCTCCCGCACACGTGCAGCACCGTTTACCCAGCATACACAACCCTGAGAGTCTCAGACAGGAAACAGAGACAGGCCAAGAGAGGGCAGGACAACGCTTAAGAGAAGAAGATCAAGTATCTTCTTTGTTAAGTAATCTGTGAAGACAGGTACCTCTGGGTGCTGG